>CM026392.1:31417541-31726447 GCA_014843695.1 Archivesica marissinica | reverse complement strand
ATGACATTTAGCAAGTTAGATCAGTGGTAGCTGAACATTAGCACGTTATACTTAGCAAGTTATGACGTTGGGCAAGCATGACATTTAGAAGTTATGAGAGTGGGGTAAGCATGACATTTAGCAAGTTTGAGAGTGGGTAAGCATGACATTTAGCAAGTTATGAGAGTGGACAAGTTCTATGAGAGTGGGTAAGCATGACATTTAGCAAGTTATGAGAGTGGGTAAGCATGACATTTAGCAAGTTATGAGAGTGGGCAAGTTATGAGAGTGGGTAAGCATGACATTTAGCAAGTTATGAGAGTGGGTAAGCATGACATTTAGCAAGTTATGACAGTGGGTAAGCATGACATTTAGCAAGTTATGACAGTGGGCAAGTTATGAGAGTGGGTAAGCATGACATTTAGCAAGTTATGAGAGTGGGCAAGTTATGAGAGTGGGTAAGCATGACATTTAGCAAGTTATGACAGTTGGCAAGCATGACATTTAGCAAGTTATGAGAGTGGGCAAGCATGACATTTAGCAAGTTATGAGAGTGGGCAAGCATGACATTTAGCATGTTATGAGAGTGGGCAAGCATGCCATTTAGCAAGTTATGAGAGTGGGCAAGCATGAAGTTAGCAAGTGATGATAGTGGGCAAGCATGACATTTAGCAAGGTATGAGAGTGGGCAAGCATGACATTAGCAAGTTATGAGAGTGGCAAGCATGACATTTAGCAAGTTATGAGAATTGGGTACGCATGACCATTTAGCAAGTTATGAGAGTGGGCAAGCATGACATGTAGCAGTTAGACAGTGGGTAAGCATGACATTTAGCATTTGACGTGGGCAAGCATGACATTTTAGCAAGTTATGACAGGGGCAAGCATGACATTTAGCAAGTTATGAGAGTGGGCAAGCATGACATTAGCAAGTTATGAGAGGTTGGGCAAGCATGACATTTAGCAAGTATGACAGTGGGTAAGCATGACATTTAGCAAGTTATGAGAGTGGGCAAGCATGACATTTAGCAAGTTATGACAGTGGGTAAGCATGACATTTAGCAAGTTATGACAGTGGGTAAGCATGACATTTAGCAAGTTATGACAGTGGGCAAGCATGACATTTAGCAAGTTATGAGAGTGGCAACAACAAGCAAGTTATGAGAGTGGGCAAGCATGACATTTAGCAAGTTATGACAATTGCAAGCATGACATTTAGCAAGTTATGAGAGTGGGCAAGCATGACATTTAGCAAGTTATGAACAACAAAACAAAAAAACAACAACAAAGAAGTGGGCAAGCATGACATTTAGCAAGTTATGACAGTGGGTAAGCATGACATTTAGCAAGTTATGACAGTGGGTAAGCATGACATTTAGCAAGTTATGACACAAAACATGGGTAAGCATGACATTTAGCAAGTTATGACAGTGGAACAACAACAAAAAGCAAGTTATGACAGTGGGTAAGCATGACATTTAGCAAGTTATGACAGTGGGTAAGCATGACATTTAGCAAGTTATGACAGTGGGCAAGCATGACATTTAGCAAGTTATGAAGTGCAAGCATGACATTAGCAAGTTATGACAGTGGCAAGCATGACATTTAGCAAGTTATGAGAGTGGGCAAGCATGACATTTAGCAAGTTATGAGAGTGGGCAAGCATGACATTTAGCAAGTTATGAGAGTGGGCAAGCATGACATTTAGCAAGTTATGAGAGTGGGTAAGCATGACATTTAGCAAGTTATGAGAGTGGGCAAGCATGACATTTAGCAAGTTATGAGAGTGGGCAAGCATGACATTTAGCAAGTTATGAGAGTGGGCTTAGCAAGTTATGAGAGTGGGCAAGCATGACATTTAGCAAGTTATGAGAGTGGGTAAGCATGACATTTAGCAAGTTATGAGAGTGGCAACAAAGCAAGTTATGAGAGTGGGCAAGCATGACATTTAGCAAGTTATGACAGTGGGCAAGCATGACATTTAGCAAGTTATGAGAGTGGGCAAGCATGACATTTAGCAAGTTATGACAGTGGGTAAGCATGACATTTAGCAAGTTATGAGAGTGGGCAAGCATGACATTTAGCAAGTTATGAGAGTGGGCAAGCATGACATTTAGCAAGTTATGAGAGTGGGCAAGCATGACATTTAGCAAGTTATGAGAGTGGGTAAGCATGACATTTAGCAAGTTATGACAGTGGGCAAGCATGACATTTAGCAAGTTATGAGAGTGGGCAAGCATGACATTTAGCAAGTTATGAGAGTGGGCAAGCATGACATTTAGCAAGTTATGACAGTGGGCAAGCATGACATTTAGCAAGTTATGAGAGTGGGCAAGCATGACATTTAGCAAGTTATGAGAGTGGGCAAGCATGACATTTAGCAAGTTATGAGAGTGGGCAAGCATGACATTTAGCAAGTTATGAGAGTGGGCAAGCATGACATTTAGCAAGTTATGACAGTGGGTAAGCATGACATTTAGCAAGTTATGACAGTGGGTAAGCATGACATTTAGCAAGTTATGACAGTGGGTAAGCATGACATTTAGCAAGTTATGACAGTGGGTAAGCATGACATTTAGCAAGTTATGACAGTGGGTAAGCATGACATTTAGCAAGTTATGAGAGTGGGCAAGCATGACATTTAGCAAGTTATGACAGTGGGTAAGCATGACATTTAGCAAGTTATGACAGTGGGTAAGCATGACATTTAGCAAGTTATGAGAGTGGGCAAGCATGACATTTAGCAAGTTATGAGAGTGGGTAAGCATGACATTTAGCAAGTTATGACAGTGGGTAAGCATGACATTTAGCAAGTTATGAGAGTGGGCAAGCATGACATTTAGCAAGTTATGAGAGTGGGTAAGCATGACATTTAGCAAGTTATAAGGCAAGTTATGAGAGTGGGTAAGCATGACATTTAGCAAGTTATGACAGTGGGTAAGCATGACATTTAGCAAGTTATGAGAGTGGGTAAGCATGACATTTAGCAAGTTATGAGAGTGGGTAAGCATGACATTTACAAAAAGCAAGTTATGAGAGTGGGTAAGCATGACATTTAGCAAGTTATGACAGTTGGCAAGCATGACATTTAGCAAGTTATGAGAGTGGGCAAGCATGACATTTAGCAAGTTATGAGAGTGGGCAAGCATGACATTTAGCAAGTTATGAGAGTGGGTAAGCATGACATTTAGCAAGTTATGAGAGTGGGCAAGCATGACATTTAGCAAGTTATGAGAGTGGGTAAGCATGACATTTAGCAAGTTATGAGAGTGGGCAAGCATGACATTTAGCAAGTTATGACAGTGGGTAAGCATGACATTTAGCAAGTTATGAGAGTGGGCAAGCATGACATTTAGCAAGTTATGAGAGTGGGTAAGCATGACATTTAGCAAGGGGCAAGCATGACATTTAGCAAGTTATGACAGTGGGTAAGCATGACATTTAGCAAGTTATGACAGTGGGTAAGCATGACATTTAGCAAGTTATGACAGTGGGTAAGCATGACATTTAGCAAGTTATGACAGTGGGTAAGCATGACATTTAGCAAGTTATGAGAGTGCAAACAACAACAAAACAGGCAAGCATGACATTTAGCAAGTTATGAGAGTGGGCAAGCATGACATTTAGCAAGTTATGACAGTGGGTAAGCATGACATTTAGCAAGTTATGACAGTGGGTAAGCATGACATTTAGCAAGTTATGACAGTGGGTAAGCATGACATTTAGCAAGTTATGACAGTGGCAAGTTATGAGAGTGGGTAAGCATGACATTTAGCAAGTTATGAGAGTGGGCAAGTTATGAGAGTGGGTAAGCATGACATTTAGCAAGTTATGACAGTTGGCAAGCATGACATTTAGCAAGTTATGAGAGTGGGCAAGCATGACATTTAGCAAGTTATGAGAGTGGGCAAGCATGACATTTAGCAAGTTATGAGAGTGGGCAAGCATGACATTTAGCAAGTTATGAGAGTGGTAACACACAAAAAACAACACAAAAACAACAACAAACACAAAAAAGTGCAAGCATACATTTGCAAGTTATTACAGTGGTACATGACATTTAGCAAGTTATAGAGTACAACAACAAAAACAAAACAAAACAAAAACAGCATGACATTTAGCAAGTTATGACAGTGGGTAAGCATGACATTTAGCAAGTATGACAGTGGGTAAGCATGACATTTAGCAAGTTATGAGAGTGGGTAAGCATGACATTTAGCAAGTTATGAGAGTGGGTAAGCATGACATTTAGCAAGTTATGAGAGTGGGCAAGCATGACATTTAGCAAGTTATGAGAGTGGGCAAGCATGACATTTAGCAAGTTATGAGAGTGGGCAAGCATGACATTTAGCAAGTTATGACAGTGGGTAAGCATGACATTTAGCAAGTTATGAGAGTGGGCAAGCATGACATTTAGCAAGTTATGACAGTGGGCAAGCATGACATTTAGCAAGTTATGAGAGTGGGCAAGCATGACATTTAGCAAGTTATGAGAGTGGGCAAGCATGACATTTAGCAAGTTATGAGAGTGGGCAAGCATGACATTTAGTAATTATGAGAGTGGGCAAGCATGATATTTAGCAAGTTATGAGAGTTGGCAAGCATGACATTTAGTAAGTTATGAGAGTGGGCAAGCATGACATTTAGCAAGTTATGAGAGTGGGCAAGCATGACATTTAGCAAGTTATGAGAGTGGGTAAGCATGACATTTAGCAAGTTATGAGAGTGGGCAAGCATGACATTTAGCAAGGTATCTGGTAGCAGTGAACTGCATGGTAGTGGTATGATTGGCTAGCTTCTTGGTATATTAGAATTATACTGATGTATTACATTATGTGATGGCACAAGATTTTTATTTGTAAAAATCTGAACATAGAAATAGTGCATTATAGTACAGTATTAGCATAGTGCATTATAGTACAGTATTAGCTTTTGCCTAGCCTTTGATCGCGGTTCAGTTACGTAATCTATGATTCGCGGTCCGCCTCCGTGGTTGAGTGGTTACGGTCGCTGACTTGTATACCACTGTAACATGTCATCACTGATGGTCACGGGTTCGAGCCCCCTCTCAGACTGTGTTTCATTTATATGAAAAAGTTGGCAGTTTCTTACGGAGGTTGGTGCACCCAAGTACTGGTTAACCACTGGAGCATGCCCAGGAAAGGTGTTGTTAGGTAAACTGCACGCCGGCGATATAGCCCAAAATGGTGCTGTGCTGATGCAGGCGTAAAACCCGAAATATAACATAACATAATCTCTGATTCGCACAATTATAGTTAAGAGTTCGAGATTCTCTGATGGTACTGCTGTGATAACTCTGTAGCCGAGTGGTTAGGTTCGAGATTCTCTGATGGTACTACTGTAATAACTCTGTAGCCGAGTGGTTAAAGTTCGAGATTCTCTGATGGTACTGCTGTGATAACTCTGTAGCCGAGTGGTTAGGTTCGAGATTCTCTGATGGTACTACTGTAATAACTCTGTAGCCGAGTGGTTAAAGTTCGAGATTCTCTGACGGTACTACTGTGGTAACTCTGTAGCCGAGTGGTTAGGTTCGAGATTCTCTGATGGTACTGCTGTGATAACTCTGTAGCCGAGTGGTTAGAGTTTGAGATTCTCTGACGGTACTGCTGTGGTAACTCTGTAGCCGAGTGGTTAGAGTTCGAGATTCTCTGACGGTATTACTGTGATAACTCTGTAGCCGAGTGGTTAGAGTTTGAGATTCTCCGACTGTACTACTGTGATAACTCTGTAGCCGAGTGGTTATAGTTTGAGATTCTCTGACGGTACTGCTGTGATAACTCTGTAGCCGAGTGGTTATAGTTTGAGATTCTCTGACGGTACTGCTGTGATAACTCTGTAGCCGAGTGGTTATAGTTTGAGATTCTCTGACGGTACTACTGTGATAACTCTGTAGCCGAGTGGTTAGGTTCGAGATTCTCTGACGGTACTACTGTGATAACTCTGTAGCCGAGTGGTTGGTTCGAGATTCTCTGACGGTACTACTGTGATAACTCTGTAGCCGAGTGGTTAGGTTCGAGATTCTCTGACGGTACTACTGTGATAACTCTGTAGCCGAGTGGTTAGGTTCGAGATTCTCTGACGGTACTACTGTGATAACTCTGTAGCCGAGTGGTTAGGTTCGAGATTCTCTGACGGTACTACTGTGATAACTCTGTAGCCGAGTGGTTAGGTTCGAGATTCTCTGACGGTACTACTGTGATAACTCTGTAGCCGAGTGGTTAGGTTCGAGATTCTCTGACGGTACTACTGTGATAACTCTGTAGCCGAGTGGTTAGGTTCGAGATTCTCTGACGGTACTACTGTGATAACTCTGTAGCCGAGTGGTTAGGTTCGAGATTCTCTGACGGTACTACTGTGATAACTCTGTAGCCGAGTGGTTAGGTTCGAGATTCTCTGATGGTACTGCTGTGATAACTCTGTAGCCGAGTGGTTAGGTTCGAGATTCTCTGACGGTACTACTGTGATAACTCTGTAGCCGAGTGGTTAGGTTCGAGATTCTCTGACGGTACTACTGTGATAACTCTGTAGCCGAGTGGTTTGAGATTCTCTGACGGTACTACTGTGATAACTCTGTAGCCGAGTGGTTAAAGTTCGAGATTCTCTGACGGTACTACTGTGATAACTCTGTAGCCGAGTGGTTAGGTTTGAGATTCTCTGACGGTACTACTGTGATAACTCTGTAGCCGAGTGGTTAGGTTCGAGATTCTCTGACGGTACTACTGTGATAACTCTGTAGCCGAGTGGTTAGGTTCGAATCCAACTGGGGGTGTCGAATTCTTTCGTGCGAGGGAGTTATACAGCTGATATAAGAGAGGTTGGTGGTTCTACCCGGGTACCTGTCCTTGCCTGAAATACTGCTCGGAGGGGCACCTGCGTTCTTACACATCCAATAATAGCTGGAGAGTCGTCATCTAAGGTGTTGATGCGACTTTAAACCCAAAAAACAAAACTCTATATTTTTTAGTTTAGGCTTCAGGCCTTGATTACTTGCTTTTTGAAAGCTGGATGTTCAGATTGTATATACATATATGCAACTAATATAGATGTACATGTTGCCTGCCATAATACCATATATAGTGCTCAATGTTTTACATGCCGTCTGCTGATAATGATATAATTTTTAAATAAACCAATTTTGAATATACAGTGTTTGTGTCATTACTAAAATTGACTCTGTTGTGGGGTGGTTACGGTCACTGACTTGTAACCTATCATCACTGATGGTCACGGGTTCGAGCCCCGCTCAGGCCGTGTCTCATTTATATGAAAACGTTGGCCGTTTTTTACGGAGGTTGATGCACCAAGTGCTGATCAACCGCTGGAGCCTCCCCAGGAAAGGTGTTGTTAGGTAAAGTTCCCGTCGTCGATGTAGCCCAAAATTGTGCTGATGCCGGGGTAACACCTGAATAAACAAACAAAAAGTGCCGAGTATTTAGTTTATACAAATGTATTTAAGCTCGATTGCGAAACAAGTTCTTACAACTTACATTAATCACTCTGGAGACCTCATTCCTGATTGAATCTATCGCCACGAGGGAGAGAGAAGATGCATGTGGAACTTAAATGGATAAATAAATTTGTACAAACTAATAATCACTTGCACCTCTATGTGTTCGAATCTGAGTAAGCTATTCAGCTGTCTTGCAGAAGGTCAGTGGTTCTGTCCTTTCATGCATGATATACTGCTCGGAGGGGGTGTCTTCCAGAGCTGGATAGTGACAACATGATCTAAGATTCTGGTGCGACTTTAACCCCCAAAATCAAACAAAACTAATACTAACAATACAAATACAATACAATATGTTTTATTGCAAAATCGGCAATAACCTTGCCTTTGCCAATACAATATGCATACATAATAGTATACACGACATGAGAAACAAAGTGTAATGTACACAAATTACATTAATAATAGGTTAACATCGTGTTACTTAAAGCAGCATTACATCGTAATAAAGGATGTTTTGGGTAAAATATAAATACTAATGTGTGTGTGTTTACAAAAATCGAAATAGTCGCTCAGAAACGATAAAATTCTAATAAATATAAACCGTCGTATACGCGAATTTGTTTATCAACACACGAAATATAAACACACACAGCACGCATGCGTGAAACAACAGAGGATGTAGAAAACAACGTATATATTTTGAAAGACTATCTATCTATCTTCCCCTAATGTCGAACCCCTCGCGGGGATGTAGACATGTCACTAATAAAAGACTTAGATAACAGAGGTATGCATCAACATCTTAAGTAATTTAATTAAAAAAGACAACGTGGCACAAATGGGGACGATGCATTCCGAATGTAAACAAGTGCGGACGATGCGTTCTGGTTGTAAACAAATGCGTGACCGATCGACTCGGAAAGTCCTACTTTCGGTTTCGAGTTTGTTTTATCGCAAAAAAGCATTGTTTCCCAATTGAACATAAGTATACAAAATATAATGTTAGAATGTGTAGCAGCATTGCTACCCATACGTAAAATTTGAATTTTTCAAATATCTTTTATTTCATACGATGAAAAGTTGCTTTAAAGAAACGATAAATCAGCTAAAAAGCCATATTGGCAAAGAGTGAAACCAATTTGTCTTTTTGTGATAATACATATTAATATGATAGCATACATATACACTCATTAATGTTAGTCACATAGTGTTTTCATATGATTTGTTCTTAGTTTAAAGGCATTCTTAATATATTTATCTGTATTTATTAATATGTTACTTTTCTTACTGTTCATAAGAGTAACATATATTTATTCAAGGTAGGCCAACTTGTTCTGCCTAAAATGTTTATATACAGTATAACAATATACAGATGAAAATGTGTTTATTATTTCGATTCTAACACGACTTACTTCTAATAATTTTAGACGAGAATCAAAGGAGTATTTTCTTCAAACGCCTTGCTACTCCGCTGCACTTGGCTTTCGAAATTTCCTCCCGCGTAAGGGGTGATGACGTTATTTTTTATGGAAAATATCAATCTAGTGCATAAATGAACAAAAGTTGTAACTGATCAATAATTTTATTTATTTTGTCAAATAAAACTGTACGGAATAGTAACTGAAACGTTACTTAACAGAAAAACAGGACGGACAAGAGATTATCTGATTCTAAAAATAGCTCACTTCCGCGAATTCCCACGGTAGTATTTACAAACATCACGTGACTTTCATTCATAAAACTTTACACGCATTGTATAAATGGAATAGCCAAAACACGGTGCGCGCGCAGCATAGTTCAAGGTAGGTATATCGCAGAATAACCCGAGGTAGATTTTACTCTACAAGTATGTATGTTATTAGCTGGGTCGTGTTAGAATAATGTATTGCCAACTTCTAACATAATGTACTCTCCAAGTGCGTATCGTCGTAGCCCGTGCTTCACAAATTTAAATTGTGTATTGCTATCTTCCAAAACAGAAAACAATAAGACATGTACAGCCAAACTGTGTTAGTAGTCACCTCCATTAAGCAGCCAACCTGTATTAAGCAGTCAGTTTCCAGATTTCCAATATCTTGTTTTTATTGTACATTTGACCTTTATTAAGCAGCCACCTGTGCTAAGCAGCCTCTTTCGGTGATTCCCATGACTGGCTGTTTAATACAGGTTCGACTGTACTTTCTGGACGCGTCGCCCCAATGAACCGGGGGATAACCCATCCGTTCGTATATCATTGTGTGTGGGGGGGGTGTTTTTACGTTTATTGATCATCGCTACCGGTTGCCCAAATGAGCGACGCCTCCTGAAGATATTAGTCATTTTAGATTTTGGAGGATAGTGCAATGATACAGACAGAGACCCATTCCAGATTCTCCTCTGGTTCATTTACGTGCACAGTGTAAAGCACCGACACGAGTGGACACTACGCTGACCGCCCTGACCACATGCCTTCACCGAGGTATCCCAAAATCGAATAATCCACAACCATTTTACGTGTGTGTTTTACGTTTATTTATCGTCGCTACCGGTTGCCCATATGAGCGACGCCTCCTGAAGAGATTAGTTATTTTAGATTTTTGGAGGATAGTGCATGATACAGACAGAGACCAATTCCAGAACCTCCTGGTTCTTTTACGTGCACGGTGTAAAGCACCGACACGAGACCTCTGTTTAACGTCCCATCTGAAAGACTGTTAATTGTATTAGGGTCAGGCGGGGGATCGAGCCTGCGATCTCTGGCTTACCAGTACAACGTGTTACCACTGGACTACATATCCGTCTGTAGGGTGGGGGGGGGGGGAGTAGTTCAAATTGTTGTTACCTATACAGCAATACGGTACCATCCACCCATCCTTGGACTAGCATTGAGTCCGTGTACTGCTCTATTGCTGTAGACAAAGTACATCATAGTTACTTCCCTTTCACCATCTGTCAATGATACAGAATCTCCTCTGGGCTTTTTACGTGCATGGTGTAAAGCACCGACACGAGACCTCGGTTTAAAGTCCCATCTGAAAGACTGTTAATATTCTTAGGGTCAGACGGATGATGGAACACGTTAACAAATGACCCGTCTGTATAAATGGATTACTGACCCGTCTGTATAAATGGATTACTGACCAGTCTGTATAAATGGATTACTGACCCGTCTGTATAAATGGATTACAGACCCGTCTGTATAAATGGATTACTGACCCGTCTATATAAAACTATAAATGGATTACTGACCCGTCTGTATAAATGGATTACTGACCCGTCTGTATAAATGGATCACTGACCCGTCTGTATAAATGGATTACTGACCCGTCTATATAAATGGATTACTGACCCGTCTGTATAAATGGATTACTGACCTGTCTGTATAAATGGATTACTGACCCATCTGTATAAATGGATTACTGACCCGTCTGTATAAATGGATTACTGACCAGTCTGTATACATGGATTACTGACCCGTCTGTATAAATGCATTACTGACCCGTCTGTATAAATGGATTACTGACATGTCTGTATAAATGCATTACTGACCCGTCTGTATAAATGGATTACTGACCCGTCTGTATAAATGGATCACTGATATGTCTGTATAAATGGATTACTGACCCGTCTGTATAAATGGATTACTGACCCGTCTGTATAAATGGATCACTGACCCGTCTGTATAAATGGATTACTGACCCGTCTATATATAAATGGATTACTGACCCGTCTATATAAATGGATTACTGACCCGTCTGTATAAATGGATTACTGACCCGTCTGTATAAATGGATTACTGACCCGTCTGTATAAATGGATTACTGACCCGTCTGTATAAATGGATTACTGACCCGTCTGTATAAATGTATTACAGACCCGTCTGTATAAATGGATTACTGACCCGTCTGTATAAATGGATTACTGACCCGTCTGTATAAATGGATTACTGACCCGTCTGTATAAATGGATTACTGACCCGTCTGTATAAATGTATTACTGACCCGTTTGTATAAATGGATTACAGACCCCTCTGTATAAATGGATTACTGACCCGTCTGTATAAATGTTTTACTGACCCGTCTGTATAATGATAATATGAACTGCTGTATATTGTATTGAAGGTTATATAATAATAACTTAGCCATTTAACCTTGCATGCTGGGTAATTAAAATACTATAAATAGATGAAATAATTGCAACAGACGACAATGCATTAATGTGTTTTTCTTCTTTATAACTGAAAACTCCTGAAATATGGCATCACACAATTCTAATGATACCTCGACATATTTCACTTATTTTCACCGCTATCAGGCAAAGATTTAGATGGTCGGTGATAATTTGTTCAAGGGAACTTCGTGGCGGAGTGGATATGATCGCTTGCTTCAAATCACCCGCTCCTCAATGCTGTTGATTTGAATCCCAGTGAGGAAGCTATCCAGCTGGGTTGCGGAAGGTATGTGGTTCTACCCAGGGTGCCTGTCCGTGTTTGAAACACTGCTAGTAGTGGTCGCGGCACTTGGGGGTCTTCCTCTACCAATAATAACTGGAGAGTCGCCATATGACCTAAGCTGTTGGTGCGACTTTATACCCCAAAATAAACTAATTTGCTCAACCGTTTTAATTAGTATTTTTAGATTGTTGGAGGATAGTGCAATGATACAGACAGATACTCATTCCAGAGTCTCCCCTGGTTCTTATACGTGCACGGTGTACAGTACGACACGAGACCTCGGTTTAATGTCCCATCTGAAAGACTGTTAATTTTATTAGGGGCAGACGGGGGATCGAACAAAATTAACTAAGATTCCTATATGTACCATTTAAGGCTTACGTTGCCACCATTCCAGAACTGGGATCTCCACCGTCCTGTAACAAACTGTACAGCTATCTGTCTATGTGTGTTTTACGTTTATTTATCGTCATTACCGGTTGCCCATATGAGCGACGCCTCCTGAAGAGATTAATTAGTAGTTTTAGATTGTTGGAGGATAGTGCAATGATACAGACAGAGACTCATTCCAGAGTCTCCTCTGGTTCTTTTACGTGCACGCTGTACAGCACCGACACGAGACCTCGGTTTAATGTCCCATCTGAAAGACTGTTAATTTTATTAGGGTCGGATGAGGGATCGAACCTGCGATCCCTGGATTACCAGTCCAGCGTGTTACCACTGGACTACAGATACGTCTGTATATCTGTCTATTACGTAACGACATAACATTAATACCAACCAGAATAGACAGAACATAAACTAACGTCGGTCGTTCAATAAGCAATAAGGTGTGTATAAGGTGTGTGTATTGGGTCTCATAACCCGACATCAAAGGGTCCCGGCTGATAGCGGAATGTAATTTAAACCCATCTTACCAATACACTGACCTCAGATGAGCAAGATGAACAATTTGTTGCTTGTTTAAGATGTCGTGAAGAACTCGATTAAGAGATAATTGATACATGATTAAAGAACGGTGTCGTTTTACAAGAAATCAGGGGCGGGTAATTGGTCGAGGCACCGAGGCATCGACACTGCAACTATCCTGTTGTTAATGCGCGGATTGTTGTTTATGTTCAGCGAATGGATTGGGTTTCTTTAAGTGAACTGGTAAGAATGTGTTATATAATTTGTCCCATACCCAGCGTTCACGCCAATTCAGCTGGCTTATTGATGCGGCTTATCTCCCTTGAAAATGACCCGAGATATGTTACAGAAGCATTATCGTTAAGAAGCACATTGCTGAATAATCACATGGTTATTTAGTATATTATAATATTATGTTCATCCTCGTACCGTAATTTGTAATCCAGTAGTATACTGATAGTAACGTTCTCACTGTTGGTGGTTCTCAGCCGACGCAATGCAATCTAAATAATAGAATAACAGTCAGGGAGTTGCACACCCCCGACACTGGGCTGGACCCCATAACCCCATGCCTCACCGAGTTCCCCCAGAATCACACGTCCTTCTGGGAGTTGCACACCCCCGACACTGAGCTGGACCCCATAACCCCATGCCTCATCGAGTTCCCCCAGAATCACACGTCCTTCTGGGAGTTGCACACCCCCGCCACTGGGCTGGACCCCATAACCCCATGCCTCACCGAGTTCCCCCAGAATCACAGTCAGGGAGTTGCCCACCCCGACACTGGGCTGGACCCCATAGCCCCATGCCTCACCGAGTTCCCCCAGAATCACACGTCCTTCTGCACCACACATCTATATGTATATCCACAACGTTTCATCAATAGTCATGCACAACTTTTTGAGTTATCCTGCTAACACAGACAGACAGACGGACGGACGGACGGTTTAGTTCAGCATATGATCAAAGTAGTAAAAACTGTTGTCATTTAACACATATGGGAAGGCTCCTTTCCCTAACGCAGACGGGTTCTGTACTCCACGGATCTGTAGTCACGTTAGACTTGTAATCCAGGGATCGCAGATTCGATCCCCCGTCTGACCATAATAAAATTAAGTCTTTCAAGTGGGACTTTAAACCGAGGTCTCGTGTCGATGGAATGGGTCTATGTCTGTATCATTGCACTATCCTCCAAAAAACTAAAATGACTAATCTCGTCTCATATGGGCAACCGGTAGCGACGATAAATAAACGTAAAACACACGATTTAGCTTAACGTTTTTATATAGACAAAACAATGGAAAGACTGTTAATGTTATTATGGTCAGACGGGGGGTCGAACCTGTGATCCAGGTCCAACGTGTTACCACTGGACTACCGATCCGTCCGAAGTTAAATACATCTTTATATGTTTATATTTATTTCTTTGCCATATAACTATTATGTGTCAATGTCCAAAAGCATGTATGTATATTGCTTGTTTGCCGAATAAGCTTTGAAACTATAGTACTATATTGTTTTTAAACACGCATCCCCTTTATTGAAATCATCGAACCGCCCCTGCTGACTATTGCTCAATTCTTTAGATTTGCTGTAAGCGTTTATACACCTTGATTACGTCGGAAATATCATTTTCTTTGACGTATTTTTAACAAATGACAACTTTAACATAAATCACAGCACTAATTGGCGAAGATTGTTTGATCAGCTCCCTAAATTGGATTATGCTAATTTTGATGTCGTTTCAGTTGTGACATGCTAAAAGGTACATATTTTAATAAAAGTTGACTTATTAACGAACAGGAATTTCAAAATAGTAGATTAATAGGAATGATATTTTGCACTTTGTCACCCAAATTCAGAATAATAATTATAACTAATTATGGACATGTGCACCAGTGTGTTTTCTTCTGTCTCATTGTGACACTTTTCTTTGATGATGGAATTAAGTCAAATATGTGGAAATTTCGATACTTGTGCACGTGCTGTGTTGCTTAGTGATTACAGCATGTATGACAGATGCATGCACGTGTTGTGTACGGTCTCGAGACTAGTTTACGTATGATTGATACGTACTACAAAGGTTTGCCAAATACATACAGAGTTGGACCAAAACAGACCTTGGATTTGCTTTTTACAAAAGCTACCTTTGCTCAAGGTAAACCATCCAATGTCCATGTTAATCTTGGAAATTTAACATAGCATACGGTGAAAGAATCACACTGCAAATAAAGAGGTGATGACAGGTCCAATATTTCAAATAGAATATTATGGTGGCTGCCATCTTGGATTAACCAATATATGATTTATCATATACAATTATAATCATTTTATTAACACACATATTTAATTGAACATGTCTGTTAGCTACTGTAGCTATATGTTGTCTGTTAGCTACTGTAGCTATATGTTGTCTGTTAGCTACTGTAGCTATATGTTGTCTGTTAGCTACTGTAGCTATATGTTGTCTGTTAGCTACTGTAGCTATATGTTGTCTGTTAGCTACTGTAGCTATATGTTGTCTGTTAGCTACTGTAGCTATATGTTGTCTGTTAGCTACTGTAGCTATATGTTGTCTGTTAGCTACTGTAGCTATATGTTGTCTGTTAGCTACTGTAGCTATATGTTGTCTGTTAGCTAATGTAGCTATATGTTGTCTGTTAGCTACTGTAGCTATATGTTGTCTGTTAGCTACTGTAGCTATATGTTGTCTGTTAGCTACTGTAGCTATATGTTGTCTGTTAGCTACTGTAGCTATATGTTGTCTGTTAGCTACTGTAGCTATATGTTGTCTGTTAGCTACTGTAGCTATATGTTGTCTGTTAGCTACTGTAGCTATATGTTGTCTGTTAGCTACTGTAGCTATATGTTGTCTGTTAGCTACTGTAGCTATATGTTGTATATTATTTATGTATATTATTTGTGTATATTATTTGTGTATATTATTTATGTATATTATTTATGTATATTATTTGTGTATATTATTTATGTACATTATTTATGTATATTATTTATGTATATTATTTATGTATATTATTTGTGTATATTATTTATGTACATTATTTATGTATATTATTTATGTATATTATTTATGTATTTAATTTATGTATTTAATTTATGTAGATTATTTATGTATTTAATTTATGTATTATGTATATTATTTATGTATATTATTTATGTATATTATTTATGTATATTATTTATGTATATTATGTGTGTATATTATTTATGTACATTATTTATGTACATTATTTGTGTATATTATTTGTGTATATTATTTATGTATATTATTTATGTATATTATTTATGTATATTATTTATGTATATTATTTATGTATATTATTTATGTATATTATTTGTGTATATTATTTATGTACATTATTTATGTATATTATTTATGTATATTATTTATGTATTTAATTTATGTATATTATTTATGTATTTAATTTATGTAGATTATTTATGTATTTAATTTATGTATTATGTATATTATTTATGTATTTAATTTATGTATATTATTTATCTATATTATTTATGTATTTAATTTATGTATTTATCTATATTCTTTATGTATTTAATTTATGTATTTATGTATATTATTTATATATTTAATTTATGTATTTATCTATTTTATTTATCTATTTTATTAAAATAACGAGTTGTACATGTTTTTCTAACCGGAAGCAAGGATTTATGAAGGTTATGGCATCACTAAAATGGCCGCCATTTTGGAACAATATTTCAAGTTTTATTTGAAGTGCAATTTTAATATTACCAACGTGTTGGTGCTTAAAGGAACATACACTCTGTCCAAGGTTGTCGTAGGCTGTCGTAGATTGCTTTATATCGCCAATTGCAGCAAACACACTTCACAATTTAAAACAACAGTGGCTTCAATTACATTTATTTTATAGTCTACAACGTTGGCAATCGACCGGTCAATAAGAGTATTGACCGGGCCGGTGGTCAATACTGGTCAATACCGGTCAATACTGGTCAATACTGGTCAATATCGGTCAATACTGGTCGATTGAAAATTTGGCTCAAATATGCACTTACAGTGTCCACTTAATTATTCTTAAAGTGTTAGTAGTGTGTTGTAGTTTATTTTCTTATATAGTAAATCATAAAATATTGATCATTGAATGTTTTTTAGTGAATATTGTTAAATATAATTAAATACTTTTTAGTGAATAGCAATATTATAGCATATACCAATTACCATATACTTATTTGTTCAGTGGTCAATACGTGTGCACATGGTCATAACTATGCCTAAGATGCTAGTTAATATACTCCCAAGGTATGTGAAATAGCTATACAAGCAGTGGGACCCTTTCAACAACATCTCAACAAAATTAATTTAATTACACACACTTATTACATTGGGGTATACATGAGGCAGTCAAACATGAAACGAAACAAGACATACTTACAAAGTACAAACAGGTTTAGAAATAGAATATTCCCTTTGCAGAAGTGTTATTCACACACAGGCTGCCCTAGTAGGGGCCTAGTGTGTTTTGATAGCAATTGCAGTATCCACACTTCACAGTTTGCCTGAGTTTGGGAATTAAGCATTGTCAGTTTGTCACCAACACATTAAAAAAATATATTATATATAAAGTACCATCAATCGACCACCTGAATCGACCAGCAAATATATGCCACTTTGTGAGTATTGACCATACCCAATAGGGTATTACAATCACATGAACAGCCCAAAGGTAGCAACACACATTATTGCACAATGCAGAGTATAATGATTGACTAAAATCATAAATTCGTTGTTGAATTTAGTATTGACCACCAATTGACCAGTATTTACCACTTTGTGAGTATAATATTATTGACCACTTCGTGAGTATTGACCCTATAGAGTACAATAATCACATAAATATATTCTCAATACAACCCAAAGTTAGTAACACACATTATAGCACAATGCAGAGTATATAAAACCATTAAATAATGTTTTATTTAATATTGACCACCAATCGACCAGTATTGACCAGTATTGACCAGTATTGACCACTTTGGGAGTATTGACCGGGGCGGTTTTAACCGGTTAAAACCGGCGGTTTAAACCGCCCCTCGAATCGACCGGCCAACGTTGTTTATAGACCATACATATATGCTAATATAGCGACCAAAATACAAGAGCGGAATGTAAAAATATTAAGCAACTTATATACAAAATACAAGAGCGGATTTACAAATACTAAGCAATATATTTTAGAACACCACATAACGGATTTACAAGTACTAAGCAACTTAATCAAAATACAAGAACGGATTTACAAATACATGTACTAAGCAACGTATATACAAAATACAAGAGCGGAACTACAAATACATGTACTAAGCAACTTATATACAACATACTAGAGCGGATTTACAAATACATGTACTAAGCAACTTATATACAAAATACTAGAGCGGATTTACAAATACATGTACTAAGCAACTTATATACAAAATACTAGAGCGGATTTACAAATACATGTACTGCGAAACTTATATGCAAAATACAAGAGCGGATTTACAAATACATGTACTGCGCAACTTATATACAAAATACAAGAACGGATTTACAAATACATGTACTGCGCAACTTATATGCAAAATACAAGAGCGGATTTACAAATACATGTACTGCGCAACTTATATGCAAAATACAAGAGCGGATTTACAAATACATGTACTAAGCAACTTATATGCAAAATACAACAGCGGATTTACAAATACATGTACTGCGCAACTTATATGCCAAATACAAGAGCGGATTTACAAATACATGTACTAAGCAACGTATGTACAAAATACAAGAGCGGATTTACAAATACATGTACAAAGCAACTTATATACAAAATACCAGAGCGGATTTACAAATACATGTACTAAGCAACTTATATACAAAATACAAGAGCGGATTTACAAATACATGTACTGCGCCACTTATATGCAAAATACAAGAGCGGATTTACAAATACATGTACTGTGCAACTTATATGCAAAATACAAGAGCGGATTTACAAATACATGTACTAAGCAACTTATATACAAAATACAAGAACGGATTTACAAATACATGTACTGCGCAACTTATATACAAAATACAAGAGCGGATTTACAAATACATGTACTAAGCAACTTATATACAAAATACAAGAGCGGATTTACAAATACATGTACTGCGCAACTTATATACAAAATACAAGAGCGGATTTACAAATACATGTACTAAGCAACTTATATGCAAAATACAAGAGCGGATTTACAAATACATGTACTGTGCAACTTATATGCAAAATACAAGAGCGGATTTACAAATACATGTACTAAGCAACTTATATACAAAATACAAGAGCGGATTTACAAATACATGTACTGCGCAACTTATATACAAAATCTAAGCAACTCAAGTTATACAAAATACATGTACTAAGTAACTTATATACAAAATCTAAGCAACTCAAGTTATACAAAATACATGTACTGCGCAACTTATATACAAAATCTAAGCAACTCAAAGTATACAAAATACATGTACTGCGCAACTTATATACAAAATCTAAGCAACTCAAGTTATACAAAATACATGTACTGCGCAACTTATATACAAAATCTAAGCAACTCAAGTTATACAAAATACATGTACTGCGCAACTTATATACAAAATCTAAGCAACTCAAATTATACAAAACACCAACAAACAAACAACAACCAAAACAAAAACAAAAACAAATACATGTACTGCGCAACTTATATACAAAATCTAAGCAACTCAAGTTATACAAAATACCAGAACGGATTTACAAATACATGTACTAAGCAACTTATATACAAAATCTAAGCAACTCAAGTTATACAAAATACAAGAATGGATTTACAAATACATGCAACTTATACAAAATACAAGAACGAATGCATACATACAATGGCATGGATTTACATATACTTAATATATTATTTTAAGCACATATTTCTTTACAAATATAATGATGTATTTACAAATACTTACAAATACCTAAAATGACACATTTGCTAAACAGTTTGCTACAATTGTATTGCACTACCTACTGTAGAACACTATTCGCAAGAATTTATGCTTCGCTAATTTTCGCGATCTAAGTTGGTCACGAATTCATGATTCTCGCGAATAATTATGTGTCCGAATGTAGAGCTATATCCGTAAATATGTGCATTTGATCAAATGTTATGTCAATACAATTATAAGCGACTACATAAACATTCACCTTCATTGTTTGGGATACATCACGCATGCGCGAATTCAAAACTCCGCGAATTAATTGAAAATGTTCAAAATCGTGAAAATTGCGAAATAACGTGTTCACGACATTATAGTATGTTACAGTAGTTACAAACGTGTTTCAGTAAGGATATTCAACCAAATACATGTTTTTAATTGTGTATAATCTTATTTTGACTCGTATCGTCTTTTGTCATTCGAGCTATCTCCGTACATCCGCTTCTCCCATCGCCTGGGTTCCAGTCTGTCGATTTTTCACTTTTTTACTTCTGTTAAAATGACATTATTAGAAACTCAACACGGCTCAATTAATGGTCTCGGTGGTAAAAATATATGTATATGACTGACCAGGCAAATATATCAAAGCCTGCTCCCTGGCTAGTTTCTCCATAGTAAATCATAATCAAAGATCATAAAATGAACGTATGTACGTATGTAGCACCGTTAAGCGTCATAAACTCCACCAGACGTCACAAGACCGCTAAACGTCATAAAAGTACGCTATACGTCATAAGACCGTTATAAACGTTATAACGTTTAGTGGTGATACTGCGGAAATCATTTTAAAAATATTGGCATAAAATCGGGACTTTCGATTAATCATGTTTTAATGCTCTTTGACATATTTTTATACACATGTACACATTATAACAAGGAAATAATATGCAAAATTAAAAAGCAAAATGGTTGGGCACAAATGTCCTCCCCTAATGCTTTAAAGAAAACAGATTTACGAACATTGACGGACGAACATTAACGAACATTGACAATTGGCGAACATTTACGAACATTGACGGACGAACATTGACTATTGGCGAACATTGACGAACATTGATGAACATTGACGGACGAACATTGGCGAACATAACGATTTACGAACATTGACGGACATTAACGATTGACGAACATTGACGAACATTAACGGACATTGACGCACATTAACGAACATTGACGAACATTAAGAGCAATAGATAATACATTAATATATTGGTGTTGAATAATTCCCTTCTTGTTGTTGCCGCCGTCCGATCCACAGGCCCCGTCCCAACAATCAACGACGAATGGTCCTGGGCTTCTTAATAATAGTAGATAGGTTATATTAACCGGCCACCTCTGTTTTTATCGTGTTTCCATTGCACAACATGCTATCAATATTCAACTACTTTTTCATCTTATTAAATCACAAAATTCCTGACTTATAGCCTGCGGGTTCTACAATGAATATTTCACTGTACAAATATATCATTTAATAACCTCGATTTTGATCAAATCACATTTATCATACAGCACCATCTAGTTAAGGAACAACAGTAAAAACCAAGGATTCCAACTAAATGGACCAATACATTTCGGGATAAATCGGACTTTATCGGCCAAGGGAGGTAATAGGAAAATCAGCAATGTCGCTCATAAGAACAGTTAGAAGCAGACGAAAACACGCGCTAACTGAGATTGGATGACATTAGGTAACATATAAAATGATAACACTAGACAATAAACAGGATTTTAATGAGTCCATCGTTGAGAAACCACTTGTATAAGATTATAAATACAGCATATTTCGATGGGTGTTCTTCATGGAACATCCAATCTGTAACTATATGCGAAAACGCATACCTGAAGCTCATCACGGCATCGCCGCATATCATTGAATCTCCGCACACTAGCGAGCTGCGTGAATCAAATGCGCAGTTCGGTCTACACGATGAAAACGTCGCGGTTACGGTTTGCAAAAAAAACAACACTTTTCTTGCAGCGCTGCCAATGTGACTGCGGAGTTATCAGTTGTGCGCTCATGCATTTGTATAGGAACAGGGATTATTGTTCTATTATGTGTGTGTATTGATTGTGGGGGAAATCGAGCACGGCCTGTGGTCTGTGTGTTCCGCGACGTGTCCACTCCCATTGACAGCTAGCGTAACCTATGCATACTTGTATCGAGCGACATCGTTTGTTTTTCTATTGCCTCCCTTGGTAGATAAAGTCCGATTGATCCCGAAATGTAAATTGGTCCTTTTAGTTGAAATCCTTTGTTTTTACTGTTGTTCCCTAACCAGATGTTGCGGTATGATAAGTAATCATAATCATGCTAACAAAATGATAGCACATGTTTATAGTAAAGTGTATGTTTGAAAATACTGTATGACGATTGTTGCGAGATTTAATAATTGGTTAATTATAATATGACAGAAGGATGCAAATTGGTAGCATGTTGTGCAAAGGAAACAACGATGAAACCAGAGGAAACCAATTAAGATGATCTACAGTCATGAGCATTCAGTCAGTGGCAGTGGCAGTAACTGACCACTGTCTCTCATTGTCAACTGTATTGCAGGTAAATGCACGGTAAATGAATCTCTTCGACGTGGTGGAACGTTGATAGTATAATATTTGCATCGCTATTTCAGTTCATTCGCATTGTTTATATCTATTTTCGTTTGAATTTCCCCACTAATGATATGCAGCTAACATGCCTACTCGAAGTTACGGACATTCGCTGTGCTGGGAAATGTTCCTCAATCCTCCTAGATGCCAGCAGCTATGATTGTTGTGACATTACCGAGTTGCGGTGAATTGTTTTATGTCCTGTATGTACGTTTGGCGTAGTGTGTGTTTTACGTTTATTTATCGTCGCTACCGGTTGCCCATATGAGAGACACCTCTTGAAGAGATTAGTCATTTTAGATTGTTGGAGGATAGTGCAATGATACAGACAGAGACCCATTCCAGAGTATCCTCTTGTTCTTTTACGTGCACGGTGTAAAGCACCGACACGATACCTCGCTTTAAAGTCCCATCTGAAAGACTGTTAATTTTATTAGGGTCAGACGGGGGATCGAACCTGCGATCCCTGTATTACCAGTCCAGCGTGTTACCACTGGACTACAGATCCGTCTGTGTTTGGAGTAGATGCAAAATAGAGTTGTTGATGATGATGATGATGATGATGATGATGATGATGATGATGATGATGATAATGACGATGATGATGATTGAGCTTATTTACCCTCGCCTCCGGCGAACCCTTATTGCGAGCGATATAGAGCTGTTAAATATGATCGTGTATTAAATACCCTCTTAATTCCAGTACATTCTACATTGTGATAGTACTGGCAGACGCAATATGATATGTAATCAATGTGATACGAATGCTGTAGAAACCGAGTACCATTTATTAATGACACGTCAAAAATGATCGCAAATACGTTTACATGCTAGCGATATAATATATATATCTAAATTGACATCTAAAATGAAGTAGAGCGTTAATTTAAATATCACTTCAATTTTTCTGTATGCCGATACCGTGCACGGTTGCTATGAAACGAGAATTGTCTGACAATTAAAGGAGTCGAATATTTCACATAAAGCTGAAACACGGAAAACAATCCATACGAAAATTTCATATAATTTCGGAAACAAGAAACCTTCCGGAATGCTATATTAAAATAGAGAAAAGTTCAAGTCTCCCAGGAATCACAGTGGCTGTTTTATTAAAACACATGCTTTATAAATGTTCAAACTGATTCTCACAAATTCTACAAAGGTTCTTATCATACAAAGTCTAAAGGCACGCTTAATAGCAAAATTCCATAACTCGTTTCATAAAATATAGTATGAAATCACCACTCATGTAAGATCAGTTTGATCACATTATAATGGGTTTTAAGCATATCAAAGTCACTAAATTGTCATAACGTCACTACGAAAAACAGCGTTATATTTATGTTTTAAACAGCGCTATAATTGCGTGAACACTTTGTGAAGGATTATTCTCTCAACCAATCAGAATCCTTCCAGGTATTATTACACGTGTGTACACAATATGGTATGACTGTATGCATGTATGTTTTGCAGTAATGTAATCCACCCATTTTTAACAGTTTTAATGTACATTGACTAGGTAGTCATTTTTCATTCGGCTTTCTTCGTAGTTTCGTTCGGCTCTCTCCGTAGTTTCGTTCGGCTCTCTCCGTAGTTTCGCTCCGCTCTCTTCGTAGTTTCGTTCGGCTCTCTTCGTAGTTTCGTTCGGCTCTCTTCGTAGTTTCGTTCGGCTCTCTTCGTAGTATCGTTCGGCTCTCATCGTAGTTTCATTCAGCCATCTCCGTAGTTTCGTTCGGCTCTCTCCGTAGTATCGTTCGGCTCTCATCGTAGTTTCATTCAGCCATCTCCGTAGTTTCGTTCGTCTCTCTCCGTAGTTTCGTTCGGCTCTCTCCGTAGTCTCGTTCGGCTCTCTCCGTAGTTTCGTTCGGCTCTCTTCGTAGCTCTATTTCTCCGTAGCAAATCGTAGCAGCAATGTTCCTATTGTTATTATTTCCCCTTTCTACTGAGTCAACTTCAATTTCAACATTCTCAATCAATTGCTACATTAAATTCAACACGTTCATCCCAGTATATATGTATTTATAGCAAATACAAACATTTTCAATACAAAGACATGGATTTTTAACAAAGAGCATATAATACCTGTGGATATTTTAATGCTATTGGCGATACGGCAACAGTTTTTACGACGTTACATTTCTTAACAGGTTAGCATGGTAAATGAATTTGCAAAGATTGTTCAAAGTAATTTTGGAGTTTGTTGACTTAAGACTGGCACATGTTTTGTTTTTGTTGGCCAGGTGTAATTGTAGCGTTTTATGTATTCTGATCGCAATGTTGCGTAGTTTGGACATATGAGAAGGAAATGATATTCATTTTCAATAAATGAGTTACAATTTGCACATATTCGTTCATTTCTAGGTGTGTTGAAGTATCGACCACGTTCAATAGCTAGGTCACATGACGATGTTCTAAAACGTGAGAGCATTTCTGTATCTTTGTTCCTTAGTTATATCAAGATATGTGTCTAGTTTGAACGAATGTTTATACATTATCATACAATATGTGTCACGACGGGTGCATTGTTACGATCATGTACATATACATGTACTTGTTTCACCATAATAATCTCTTTATCTTATTGATATTCTAAAAACATATACCTACCAATTTTTCAAATTGAAATGAATAGCTTAGACCAGATTATAATATCATGCAACTACACTAAGTACCTTGCTATAGGAGAAGGAAGACCTCTATAAGCAATAGTTTTCGGTTCTTATCCATGTGCATGCATGTATCTAAGTTTTGTGTGAAATGTATATTTGTATATGTTGTATCATTGTTATAAATAAACTACAGTCTACATCCGTTATGTCGAATTCCGTCGCACCGAACAAAACACTTCGACGTAACCGAAATTTGACTTAACGAAATTCTATATAAACGGAGCCAGTTATATGTAAAATGATAGTGTCTGAAACAGGACTTTGATCCGACTTCGAGATAACCGGATAATTCGACATAACCGACTTTGACATAAAGGAGGTAGACTGTACGTTTAAACTAACAGCAATGCAATTAATGTGCGTGCACCACTTTTAGCATGTTTTATAAATAATGCATAAAATTCGGACACTCGCATATAATGCCATTTATTGAATAGGAAAATAGTTCAAAATACCTTTAAAAACAAGATTCTCTTAAAGCGACACAACATCGGTGAAAAAGCAAATGTCTACAGAATGTAGTTTCCAACTTTCAACTTTATTCAACAACTTAGGTTCCTACACATAATGAACTGCAAAAGCATCATATACTATAGCACATATTACATAATATCATATACTATAGCACATATTACATAATATCATATACTATAGCACATATTACATAATATCATATACTATAGCACATATTACATATCATATACTATAGCACACATTACATAATATCATATACTATAGCACACATTACATAATATCATATACTATAGCACACATTACATAATATCATATACTATAGCACACATTACATAATATCATATACTATGGCACATATTACATAATATCATATACTATGGCACATATTACATAATATCATATACTATAGCACATATTACATAATATCATATACTATGGCACATATTACATAATATCATATACTATAGCACATATTACATAATATCATATACTACAGCACATATTACATAATATCATATACTATTGCACATATTACATAATATCATATACTATGGCACATATTACATAATATCATATACTATAGCACACATTACATAATATCATATACTATGGCACATATTACATAATATCATATACTATGGCACATATTACATAATATCATATACTATAGCACATACTACATAATATCATATACTATGGCACATATTACATAATATCATATACTATATAGCACATATTACATAATATCATATACTATAGCACATATTACATAATATCATATACTATGGCACATATTACATAATATCATATACTATAGCACATATTACATAATATCATATACTATGGCACATATTACATAATATCATATACTATGGCACATATTACATAATATCATATACTATAGCACATATTACATAATATCATATACTATGGCACATATTACATAATATCATATACTATAGCACATATTACATAATATCATATACTATTGCACATATTACATAATATCATATACTATAGCACATATTACATAATATCATATACTATGGCACATATTACATAATATCATATACTATAGCACATATTACATAATATCATATACTATGGCACATATTACATAATATCATATACTATTGCACATATTACATAATATCATATACTATAGCACATATTACATAATATCATATACTATAGCACATATTACATAATATCATATACTATAGCACATATTACATAATATCATATACTATAGCACATATTACATATCATATACTATAGCACATATTACATATCATATACTATAGCACACATTACATAATATCATATACTATAGCACATATTACATAATATCAGCATAGCAGCATATCCTACTATATCGTTCATTTGTTTCCAAATATTGTTCACAGAATCCGAGTATTTTAACCAATATAATTCAAAATAATGTAAACATGGTCAACATTCATGTATAATACAACACGTGTATCCTGAATAACTATATTATATTGTACACATTTACCGTTATATCTCACATGTGTTCCTATGCATATTTATGTTAGACTAGTCTGATTTAAACGGCAGTAGCACTTGCTTAGTATAG
Source organism: Archivesica marissinica (assembly GCA_014843695.1). Lineage (NCBI taxonomy): Eukaryota > Metazoa > Mollusca > Bivalvia > Venerida > Vesicomyidae > Archivesica > Archivesica marissinica. Next base: position 31,699,258 of record CM026392.1, on the reverse strand, counting down.
ACTGCAATAATAAACATACGTCAATTCAGGAGCGTGGCTGACCGCTATGTGAAATCCTACTTTCACTTTTTTGTGAGTTTCCAGACCGTAATAACATAGTTTATTGATTGCAAGTTAGTGTTCAAATTATTTCGGAAGAATTTGTAATATAAATGTTATTTGTATGTGGTTTGATTGGCGGTTTGCGATGTAATGTCGCTTAACATTCCACCTGATTCTGTCTTTCTATAAGCTCAGTGTTAATTAAATTACATTTTGTAGATAATATCTGGTAGCTTATCAATAAGCCACTCATTATTAGCTAACCATGTGAGCCGGGTATTATTAGCTAACCATGTGAGCCGGGTATTGTTAGCTAACCATGTGAGCCGGGTATTATTAGCTAACCATGTGAGCCGGGTATTATTAGCTAACCATGTGAGCCGGGCATTATTAGCTAACCATGTGAGCCGGGTATTATTAGCTAACCATGTGAGCCGGGCATTATTAGCTAACCATGTGAGCCGGGTATTATTAGCTAACCATGTGAGCCGGGTATTGTTAGCTAACCATGTGAGCCGGGTATTGTTAGCTAACCATGTGAGCCGGGTATTATTAGCTAACCATGTGAGCCGGGTATTATTAGCTAACCATGTGAGCCGGGTATTGTTAGCTAACCATGTGAGCCGGGTATTATTAGCTAACCATGTGAGCCGGGTATTATTAGCTAACCATGTGAGCCGGGTATTGTCACCGCAATGTGTTTTGTCCGTCGTCCATCAGCAACCACTGTACCACAACATATGTGTTTTACGTTAGTCATTTTAGATTTGTGGACGATAGTGCAATGATACAGAGAAAGAGACCCATTCCAGAGTCTCCTCTGGTTCTTTTACGTGCACGGTGTAAAGCACCGACACGAGACCTCGGTTTAACGTCCTATCTGAAACACTGTTAATTTGATTAGGATCAGCCGGGGGATCGAACCTGCGATCCCTGGATTACCAGTCCAGCGTGTTACCACTGGACTACAGATCGGTCTGTACCACAACTAATGGTCATGATACTTGTGTAGGTGGGGATTACATCAATGTTAAAATCACGTAATTAGGTAAATCAAGATGGCCACTGTCTAAAAATAGCGCACATTCTTAAACACCTTTTTCTCACAAACTGAGAGTCGGATTTTGACGAATCTTGGTAGGAATGATCGATGTACAGTGCTCTTTCAAACTAGTTAAAATGGTGACCCCGGGATCAAAAATAGGCGTGGCCCGGGAGGTCAAGTAGGGATGAAATATTATTTTTGAGCGAATATTTTCATGTCACGTCAAATCGAAAGTAGCTACGTGGCTATCACTCTGTTGCAATTGTCATCAAAATCAGAATGACTACGTAATCCAAGATGGCCGTCGAAAAGTCAATAGGTCAACCGTTTATGAGATATTTCAAACATCTCCTTCTCACGAACTGATCAGCCAATGTTCAAGAAACTCTACTTGTATAATGTTTGGGTGAAGCCTTTCCAGGTTGTTAAAATAAAGTTCCCCTGCAATCCAAGATGACTGCAGCACACAGTCTTAAACAATCTTCTCACGAACCACGAGTTGGATTTTGATGTAGGTATAGACATGGCGATCTGATGCAATTGTTGTCAAAATCATCCAAAATGGCCATCGAAAGGTCAATAGTGCGTTCTTTTATTATGGATTTCAAAATTCTTCTTCACCCAAACCGATTGGCCAATTGTAGCCAACTTGCACAGTTATTGTCCATGGGTGAAACCTTTTCAGATTTGTTAAAATGGAGCTTGTCGCGAATAAATAATATCTAAATATAACAGAAATTCTCTAAACATCTTCTCACGAGCCACCGGTCGGATTTTGGCAACAATGATCGGTGTTTACAATGCTCGTTCGTAGTTGTTAAAATGGTGACCCCGGGTAATAAATGTAGTCAGGTGATGATGTATTTATTTACGATGTATTTATATTTATTTACGATGTATTTATTTACGATGTATTTATTTACAATGTATTTATTTACGATGTATTTATTTACAATGTATTAATTTACGATGTATTAATTTACGATGTATTTATTTACGATGTATTTATTTACAATGTATTTATTTTATTTATGATGCATTTATTTACAATGTATTTATTTTATTTATGATGCATTTATTTACATTATTTACGATGTATTTATTTACGATGTATTTATTTACGATGTATTTATTTACGATGTATTTATTTACGATGGTATTTATTTTATTTACGATGTATTTATTTTATTTACAATGTATTTACTTACGATGTATTTATTTTATTTACAATGTATTTATTTACGATGTATTTATTTACAATGTATTTATTTTATTTATGATGCATTTATTTACATTATTTACGATGTATTTATTTACGATGTATTTATTTACGATGTATTTATTTTATTTACGATGTATTTATTTGCGATGTATTTATTTACGATGTATTTATTTTATTTACGATGTATTTATTTACAATGTATTTATTTACGATGTATTTATTTTATTTACGATGTATTTATTTACGATGTATTTATTTACGATGTATTTATTTTATTTACGATGTATTTACTTACGATGTATTTATTTTATTTACAATGTATTTATTTTATTTACGATGTATTTATTTACGATGTATTTATTTACGATGTATTTATTTTATTTACGATGTATTTATTTACAATGTATTTATTTTATTTACGATGTATTTATTTACAATGTATTTATTTACGATGTATTTATTTACAATGTATTTATTTTATTTACGATGTATTTATTTTATTACGATGTATTTATTTACGATACAATGTATTTATTTACGATGTATTTATTTACGATGTATTTATTTATTTACGATGTATTTATTACAATGTATTTATTATTTACGATGTATTTATTTTATTTACGATGTATTTATTTACGATGTATTTATTACGATGTATTTATTTTATTTACGATGTGTTTATTTACGATACGATGTATTTATTTACATTATTTACGATGTATTTATTTACGATGTATTTATTTACGATGTATTTATTTTATTTACGATGTATTTATTTTATTTACGATGTATTTATTTGCGATGTATTTATTTACGATGTATTTATTTTATTTACGATGTATTTATTTACAATGTATTTATTTACGATGTATTTATTTTATATACGATGTATTTATTTACGATGTATTTATTTACGATGTATTTATTTTATTTACGATGTATTTACTTACGATGTATTTATTTTATTTACAATGTATTTATTTTATTTACGATGTATTTATTTACGATGTATTTATTTACGATGTATTTATTTATTTACGATGTATTTATTTACAATGTATTTATTTTATTTACGATGTATTTATTTACAATGTATTTATTTACGATGTATTTATTTACAATGTATTTATTTTATTTACGATGTATTTATTTTATTTACGATGTATTTATTTACGATACAATGTATTTATTTACGATGTATTTATTTACGATGTATTTATTTTATTTACGATGTATTTATTTACAATGTATTTTTATTTACGATGTATTTATTTTATTTACGATGTATTTATTTACGATGTATTTATTTACGATGTATTTATTTATTTACGATGTATTTATTTACGATACGATGTATTTATTTACATTATTTACGATGTATTTATTTACGATGTATTTATTTACGATGTATTTATTTTATTTACGATGTATTTATTTTATTTACGATGTATTTATTTGCGATGTATTTATTTACGATGTATTTATTTTATTTACGATGTATTTATTTACGATGTATTTATTTACGATGTATTTATTTTATTTACGATGTGTTTATTTACGATACGATGTATTTATTTACATTATTTACGATGTATTTATTTACGATGTATTTATTTACGATGTATTTATTTTATTTACGATGTATTTATTTTATTTACGATGTATTTATTTGCGATGTATTTATTTACGATGTATTTATTTTATTTACGATGTATTTATTTACAATGTATTTATTTACGATGTATTTATTTTATATACGATGTATTTATTTACGATGTATTTATTTACGATGTATTTATTTTATTTACGATGTATTTACTTACGATGTATTTATTTTATTTACAATGTATTTATTTTATTTACGATGTATTTATTTACGATGTATTTATTTACGATGTATTTATTTTATTTACGATGTATTTATTTACAATGTATTTATTTTATTTACGATGTATTTATTTACAATGTATTTATTTACGATGTATTTATTTACAATGTATTTATTTTATTTACGATGTATTTATTTTATTTACGATGTATTTATTTACGATACAATGTATTTATTTACGATGTATTTATTTACGATGTATTTATTTTATTTACGATGTATTTATTTACAATGTATTTATTTTATTTACGATGTATTTATTTTATTTACGATGTATTTATTTACAATGTATTTATTTACGATGTATTTATTTTATTTACGATGTATTTATTTACTATGTATTTATTTTCGATGTATTTATTTACGATGTATTTATTTTATTTACGATGTATTTATTTACGATACAATGTATTTATTTACGATGTATTTATTTACGATGTATTTATTTTATTTACGATGTATTTATTTACGATGTATTTATTTTATTTACGATGTATTTATTTACGATGTATTTATTTTAATTTACAATGTATTTATTTTATTTACGATGTATTTATTTACGATGTATTTATTTACGATGTATTTATTTACGATGTATTTATTTTATTTTCGATGTATTTATTTACGATACAATGTATTTATTTACGATGTATTTATTTTATTTACGATGTATTTATTTACAATGTATTTATTTTATTTACGATGTATTTATTTACTTTATTTACGATGTATTTATTTACGATGTATTTATTTACGATTTATTTACAATGTATTTATTTACGATGTATTTATTTACGATGTATTTATTTTATTTACGATGTATTTATTTACGATGTATTTATTTACAATGTATTTATTTTATTTACGATGTATTTATTTTATTTACGATGTATTTATTTACGATGTATTTATTTTATTTACGATGTATTTATTTACGATGTATTTATTTACAATGTATTTATTTTATTTACGATGTATTTATTTTATTTACGATGTATTTATTTACGATGTATTTATTTTATTTACGATGCATTTATTTACATTTATTTACGATGTATTTATTTACGATGTATTTATTTACGACGCACTAAGACTACAGTGCATGTCTATACATGTATGCCACAATACAAGACTTGTCCATGTAGCGGATTAGTGGTCCAGTGTTTAACAAGCTGGACTTGTAACCCAATGACAGCATGTTCGATCCTCCGCTATACCATATAACCCAATGACAGCATGTTCGATCCTCCGCTATACCATATAACCCAATGACAGCATGTTCGATCCTCCGCTATACCATATAACCCAATGACAGCATGTTCGATCCTCCGCTATACCATATAACCCAAAGACCGCATGTTCGATCCTCCGCTATACCATGTAACCCAAGGACCGCATGTTCGATCCTCCGCTATACCATGTAACCCAAGGACCGCATGTTCGATCCTCCGATATACCATATAACCCAAGGACCGCATGTTCGATCCTCCACTATACCATGTAACCCAAGGACCGCATGTTCGATCCTCCGCTATACCATGTAACCAAGGACCGCATGTTCGATCCTCCGCTATACCATGTAACCCAAGGACCGCATGTTCGATCCTCCGCTATACCATGTATCCCAAGGACAGCATATTCGATCCTCCGCTATACCATGTAACCCAAGGACCGCATGTTCGATCCTCCGCTATACCATGTACCCCAAGGACCGCATGTTCGATCATCCGCTATACCATATAACCCAAGGACCGCATGTTCGATCCTCCGCTATACCATATAACCCAAAGACCGCATGTTCGATCCTCCGCTATACCATGTAACCCAAGGACAGCTGTTCGATCCTCCGCTATACCATGTAACCCAAGGACCGCATGTTCGATCCTCCGCTATACCATGTAACCCAAGGACCGCATATTCGATCCTCCGCTATACCATGTAACCCAAGGACCGTATGTTCGATCCTCCGCTATACCATGTAACCCAAGGACCGTATGTTCGATCCTCCGCTATACCATGTATACCAAGGACCGCATGTTCGATCCTCCGCTATACCATGTAACCCAAGGACAGCATGTTCGATCCTCCGTTATACCACATTATGGCTCATATCAGTTTATTGAACGTCGCTACCGGTTGCCCATTTGAACGACGGCAGTTTACCTAACAACACATTTCCTGGGCAGGCTCCAGCGGTTAACCAGTACTTGGTGCACCAACCTCCGTAAGAAACAGCCAACATTTTCATATAGACATACTGTTTGAACGGGGCTCGAACCCGTGACCATCAGTGCTTATAGGTTACAGTGGTATACAAGTCAGCGACCTTAACCACTCGACCAGGGAGGCGGATATTCATCGCATAGCCTTTCAGATGGGACGTTAAACCTACGTCTCGTGTCGGTGCTTTACATCGTGCACGTAAAAGAACCAGAATAGACTCTGGATTGGGTCTCTGTCTGTATCATTGCACTATCCTCGAACATATAAAAGGACTATTGTCGCCAGTAGGTGTCGCTACAGACGGATCTGTAGTCCAGTGGTAACACGCTGGACTGGTAATCCAGGAATCGCAGGTTCGATCTCCGTCTGACCTTAATAAAATTAACAGTCTTTCAGATGGGACGTTAAACCGAGGTCTCGTGTCGGTGCTTTACACCGTGGACGTAAAAGAGCCAGAATAGACTCTGGATTGGGTATCTGTCTGTATCATTGCACTATCCTCGAAAATATAAAAGGATTTGTCGCCAGTAGGTGTCGCTATAGACGGATCTGTAGTCCAGTGGTAACACGCTGGACTGGTAATCCAGGAATCGCAGGTTCGATCTCCGTCTGACCCTAATAAAATTAACAGTCTTTCAGATGGGACGTTAAACCGAGGTCTTGTGTCGGTGCTGTACACCGTGCACGTAACAGAACCAGAGAAAACTCTGGAATGGGTATATGTCTGTATCATGCACTATCCTCCAAAATCTAAAATGACTAATTTCGTCAGGATGGGCAACTGATATAGCGACGATAAATAAAAGTAAAACACACACGTAGGTGTCGCTCGTGTGTGCAATCGGGCTCATGTGGGCAACCGGTAGCGACGATTAATAAACAAAACACACAATCTTCATGTTGACAATGGAGGATGCGCATCGAATGTATATACACTGATTCAGTTATGTCGTTTATTTCCTATTTATACTTACCTATACTTTAACATTTCACTTCAGATAGTATGTGTATTAATGGTCGTTATTGCTATTTATGTTAAAATGAGCGTCTTATTCCTCTTCACAAACACTGAATGCGCGACATCACTGACTGTTTCTGTTCACTCCATTTGCAGATAAAGTCCGATTTATTCCGAAATTTATATCGGTCATTTTAGCAGGAATCCTTTGTTTTTATGTTGTTCCCTGGCCAGGTGTTGCGGTATTATAAATTTGATTTTATCAAAATCGTTTCATAGCAAATCTGTACAGATAAGTACCCATTGGATATACTGTAGGATATATGTCGAGAAATAGTAAATTAATTATTATAAGATGAGAAAGTGTATGGAAATTGATAGCATATTGTGCAAAGGAAACAACGATAAAAACAGAGGAAACCAGGTATTTTCCAAGCGTTTCACTGAAGTAAAGATAATCCGACTTAGGAAATGCTTAATATACTTGGAAAGTATATAATCTTATTTTATTAAACACTATGTGTAGCGAAAGAAAATGTCAACATATATCGAAATGACAAAACACGAAATGACACCAAATGTTGCACATTTTGACGATATGAGCAGTCATTGGGTTGACATAGATGTAGGTTTATGAACATTACGTACTATCATATTGCAGCTTGCATCAATCGCCGGTTGAGTTTCAATTGTGTCTGAAATAGAAAACACATGATCTGTTTAATACCAGTAGTATAGGAAATATAATATTAAAGGGACCTTTGTTTGTTTCAGTGTATTTTATTTCACCGAATGAACATTGAAAGCATTATTGAATGGATCGAGTGATAATAATACCCTTCTATGCGCATGCGTGAAATATTATTCGATTATTCACTTAAACAAACAATTGTTCTTTTTATTTTAGGCTGAAAGGGGTTTTATGATGGAAAACGATGCAACCGTACGATAAATGACACTAGAATACCGCGTTTATACTACGATAAATGTTTAGTTTAGTTTATACACATTTATGCAACTTATATTAATCACTCTCATTTCTGATGGAAACCATCACCACCAAATTAAATGCCTTGCCTAAGGGCACAATCGTAACGGCTCCAGCGAAGCTCGAACTCCGGAGCTTTCGCACCTGAAGCGAACGCGCATCCACAGCGCTATCACGACTTCCACGACATACGATAAATGTCGTCATACATGACGTCACTGACAGTTTGAGTTCGAAAACGTTCGCGTTGACATCATTTTAAACATACAGTGGCTAGGTAGCCTACCACACGTGCAAAGCGGTGAGAAATCAAATGTGTTATTCCACTGCTTTCAACCAGTAGAATAACACATTTTATTTCACTGATAATGTTTAATATTTCATAGAATAAAGTGCAAAATACATCAACGGATAAGACTTCCCTGCCCTTTAATTAAATGCTTGTATATTTATAAAACTCAGAATCCTTTCACAGTGCACCGTCATTCCTATATGACCATATTGAGTGAATTAACTGGGTGGGGCTATGGTCACCATGGAAACTGATAGTGTATGGCAATACATAATCTGGGAACAGGCGTCGATATATGTTGCCTGGTCAGTCAAATAAATATATATTATAACACATAGACTATTAATCGGGCCGTATTGAGTTTCTGAACACATCAACTGACATTTGGCTAGAAGTTCAAAAAAGTGAAAAATCGACAGACTGGAACCCAGGCTATTAATTCCCCACCCACCCAGGCTAGGCAATACTAAAAAGAACAAAATCTTTAAAAAAAATCGGCAGACTGGAACCCAGGCTAGGCAATACTTCTTCTTCTTCTTCTTGTCGTTCGCGAGTTAGGCAATACTAAAAAGAACAAAATCTTTTTAAAAAATCGGCAGACTGGAACCCAGACTAGCCAATACTAAAAAGAACAAAATCTTTTTTAAAAAATCGGCAGACTGGAACCCAGGCTAGGCAATACTAAAAAGAACAAAATCTTTTTTAAAATCGGCAGACTGGAACCCAGGCTAGGCAATACTAAAAAAACAAAATCTTTTTTAAAAAATCGGCAGACTGGAACCCAGGCTAGGCAATACTAAAAAGAAAAAAATCTTTAAAAAAAAATCGGCAGACTGGAACCCAGGCTAGGCAATACTAAAAAGAACAAAATTTTTTAAAAAATCGGCAGACTGGAACCCAGGCTAGGCAATACTTCTTCTTCTTGTCGTTCGCGAGTTAGGCAATACTAAAAGAACAAAATCTTTTTAAAAAATCGGCAGACTGGAACCCAGACTAGCCAATACTAAAAAGAACAAATATTTTTTAAAAAATCGGCAGATTGGAACCCAGGCTAGGCAATACTAAAAAGAACAAATATTTTTAAAAAATCGGCAGACTGGAACCCAGGCTAGGCAATACTAAAAGAACAAAACAAACCAACAACCACACAAACAAAAACAAAATCTTTTTTAAAAAATCGGCAGACTGGAACCAGGCTAGGCAATACTAAAAGAACAAAATCTTTTTTAAAAAATCGGCAGACTGGAACCCAGGCTAGGCAATACTAAAAAGAACAAAATCTTTAAAAAACAATCGGCAGACTGGAACCCAGGCTAGGCAATACTAAAAAGAACAAAATCTTTTTTAAAAAATCGGCAGACTGGAACCCAGGCTAGGCAATACTAAAAAGAACAAAATCTTTTTTAAAAAATCGGCAGACTGGAACCCAGGCTAGGCAATACTAAAAAGAACAAAATCTTTTTTAAAAAATCGGCAGACTGGAACCCAGGCTAGGCAATACTAAAAAGAACAAAATCTTTTTTAAAATATCGGCAGACTGGAACCCAGGCTAGGCAATACTTCTTCTTCTTGTCGTTCGCGAGTTAGGCAATACTAAAAAGAACAAAATCTTTTTAAAAAATCGGCAGACTGGAACCCAGACTAGCCAATACTAAAAAGAACAAATATTTTTTTTAGAAATCGGCAGATTGGAACCCAGGCTAGGCAATACTAAAAAGAACAAATATTTTAAAAAAATCGACAGACTGGAACCCAGGCTAAGCAATACTAAAAAGAACAAAATCTTTTTTAAAAAATCGGCAGACTGGAACCACAACAAAAAAAAAATTAAAAAAAAATCGGCAGACTGGAACCCAGGCTAGGCAGTACTAAAAAGAATAAAATCTTTTTTAAAAAATCGGCAGACTGAAACCCAGGCTAGGCAATACTAAAAAGAACAAAATCTTTAAAAAAAATCGGCAGACTGGAACCAGGCTAGGCAATACTAAAAAGAACAAAATCTTTAAAAAAAATCGGCAGACTGGAACCCAGGCTAGGCAATACTAAAAAGAACAAAATCTTAAAAATAAATCGGCAGACTGGAACCCAGGCTAGGCTAGGCAATACTAAAAAGAACAAAATCTTTTTAAAAAATCGGCAGACTGGAACCCAGGCTAGGCAATACTAAAAAGAACAAATATTTTTTTAAAAAATCGGCAGACTGGAACCCAGGCTAGGCAATACTAAAAAGAACAAATATTTTTTAAAAATCGGCAGACTGGAACCCAGGCTAGGCAATACTAAAAAGAACAAAATCTTTTTTAAAAAATCGGCAGACTGGAACCCAGGCTAGGCAATACTAAAAAGAACAAAATCTTTTTTAAAAAATCGGCAGACTGGAACCCAGGCTAGGCAATACTAAAAAGAACAAAATCGGCATAAAATTGGAATCTCTCAATATTTCTTATATGAGTGAAAATACAAGTTTACAAAATTCCAATTTGTACAATTCTTCCCAAATTCATGATACAATACAATTACAAATATAAACATGGTAAATATATAAGCAAACTGAAACAACTGCAATGCTATGCTTATACTTGCACAGTGCACGAATAAAATCTAGAAGCAAATGGGTTGCCGGGCAACAAGTTTTACCAACATTAGCTAGTGCCCTCCCCAATAAACCAGATTAATGTTAACAAAATGACCGTAGCGATGTGTACTGTAATAACTATATTGTTTTAGATGAAAATAAATGATCAGGATTAGAAAGGACAAAAAATCAAAATAGAAAAACAAACAAAAATAACTAGAGAAGCATTCTGTAACAGCTCTGCTTCTGCGCCATACGCACCATACCCCCAGTCAGCCAACCAGACCCAACCCCCACCACCAAATAGAGAATCGGCTCGGAGAGAACAGCAGATATGTACTTGCATTGTGTTAGTATATAGTATGACGCTCAAAGCGTTTAGTGCTTTTGATGACAATTTGGACTTGTTTGAAAATATATTCATTGTCTTCAGATGTTTTATTTTCGAAACCAATGGTAAGTACGCATATTTAGGAATAGGTGACACCTCTGGATTACAAACAATGGACATCGAAATAAATAGTGTTCTGCATCTTCCGTTTCGTTTAGTACACATGTGCAATTTGAATTGTCGCGTAGATGATTGTTAAATAAATCTGAATTCAGGTTGCTACAAGCATTTCTGATACGTGTATGATAGTCCTGTTGACATCGGTCGCCGCATTTAAAATAAGACGGTACAGTTGGTGGTTTATATATTAGTTTAAGTTTCTCTTTAAAAGACGACAACGTATTAATATTACGTATATCAATATCAAGTTCGTTCCACAGTTTTATTGAGGATGGTATTACAGATTTGGAATAAACTTCAGTTCACCTTGCTAGTAACACGCTGGACTGGGAATCCAGGGATTGCAGGTTCGATCCCCCCGTCTGACCATAATAATATTAACAGTATTTCAGATGGGACGTTAAACCGAGGTCTCGTGTCGGTGCTTTACACCGTGCACGTAAAAGAACCAGAGGAGACTCTGGAATGGGTCTCTGTCTGTATCATGCACTATCCTCCGAAAATCTAAAATGATTAATCTCTTCAGGAGGCGTCGCTCATATGGGCAACCGGTAGCGACGATAAATAAACGTAAAACACACACTGGGTTTATTCCTTTCTTATTAATTACGGAGGTTGGTGCACCAAGTACTGGTTAACCGCTTTCATAAGTCAGAAATGGATGGCTGTTGCCATAATAAACAATCACTTTACTTTTATAAAAATATTATAACAAAAGATCACATGGCTTTCTTAATTTTTTTACATCAATTAAAAAAAGTGAAAGATATACGGTAAAATATGTGATTTTATGTCTAGGAAAAAGCCGAAAACGATCCAATATGTAAAATATTGGACTGTGTGAGGCGCGTAGCGCCGAAGACAGTAACACTATTTTACTAATTGGATCCGTTTGAGGCTTATATCTTACTAAAACACACACACACATATATATAACAAGATCCTGCTAATTAAAATTATTAATTTCGTACATTTACGCGTAGGATTTAATATAATACTCTGGCTTTTTTGACAACAGTCCAATATTAATAATACTAGACTGCAAGCACAAAGGTATGACGTCACGACTGGCTGCTTAAAACAGGTTTCACTGTATTACTTCCTCCAAAAAATGCTGAAAATACCCCACCCAAAGCATGACGCCGCTTAGGAAATAATTCATACCAACGGTATCGGGCATGGCTCCTAAATCATCTACGGTCTATGCCTGCATGGAGGGGAGTCAAAATCAAATAACGACATACAATATCTTAAAATCTTGTCTGTGTAGTACAGCATAGCTAAGACATATGGTAAAGTTGTTTCAGTTGAGATGCGCAGACACTGAACGGTCCATTTGCATTCATAAAACAGTTCGACATGAATCAAACCCTGGATCCTGAACATATGTAAGTGTGATATTGCATTATCAGCGAGTCACAACACACCATTATAAACTTCTGTGCAAACAACTAAATTAATAACAGGTGTTTGTTGTTTAATGGAATACCTTGTAGCCTCATACAGCTGGTAAGCCTCGTTAAGTATCAATTAAATCTATATAAAAAAGCACCGAATTTTCTGCTCAATTGCTGCTCTTGTTATTTCGCGCCAATAAAAGATTGACCCTTGCTGGGGTGATATTGTTTAAGTCATGTGACCGTCTGATAAGAATTGTGGGCATATGTTATGTCATGAGCGATATTGATGGGGGTTATCTATTACCTCCCTTGGCAGATAAATATCCCGAAATGTATATTTTTCCTGTTAGTTGGAGTCTGTCTGTCTGTCTGTCTGTCTGTCTGTCTGTCTGTCTGTCTGTCTGTCTGTCTGTCTGTCTGTCTGTCTGTCTGTCTGTCTGTCTGTCTGTCTGTCTGTCTGTCTGTCTGTCTGTCTGTCTGTCTGTCTGTCTGTCTGTCTGTCTGTCTGTCTGTCTGTCTGTCTGTCTGTCTGTCTGTCTGTCTGTCTGTCTGTCTGTCTGTCTGTCTGTCTGTCTGTCTGTCTGTCTGTCTGTCTGTCTGTCTGTCTGTCTGTCTGTCTGTCTGTCTGTCTGTCTGTCTGTCTGTCTGTCTGTCTGTCTGTTAAATTTATTTTAGCTCGATTGCGAACAGCGTTTTTTTTACAACAGTTTAATCGCTCTCGAGACCTCATTCCTGATGGAATACATCGCCATGAGGAAGAGAGAAGATGCAATGTGGAATTTAATGTTTGCATAAGGGGACACTACCACGGTACCTCACTGGTTCTGGTGAGGTTCGAACCCGCAACCATTATGTTACAGGGTGGACACCATATCCACTACACCACTGAGACTACACACACCATGAGGGATGCATACACCACGGAGGCTACACACATCACGGAGGATACATATACCACGGATAATACACACATCACGGAGGATACACACATCACGGAGGATATATACACACACCACGGGGGATATACACACACACCACGGAGGATACACGCATGGATGATATACGCATCACGGAGAATATATACACATCATGGAGGATACATACCTCACGTAGGATACACACATCACGGAGGATATATACACCACAGATGTTACACACACCACGGAGACTACACACACCACTGAGGATAACCACACCACGGAGGCTACACACACCACGGAAGCTACACACACCACGGAGGATACGTACATCATGGAGGCTACATACATCACGAAGGATACACACATCCATCACAGAAGCTACACATACCACGGAGTCTACACACACCACGGAGGCTACACACACCACGGAGGCTACACACGCCACGGAGTCTACACATACCACGGAGACTACACACACCACGGAGGCTACACATACCACGGAGGCTACACGCATCACGGAGGCTACATACACCACGGAGGCTACATACCACAGAGGCTACACACCACGGAGGCTACACACACCACGGGGGCGACATACACCACGGATACTACACACACCACGGAGACTACACACACACCACGGAGACTACATACACCACGGAGGCGACACACACCACGGATACTTCACACACCACGGAGTCTACACACATCATGGATGCTGCATACATAACGGAGGTTACACATACACGGAGGCTACACACACTACGGAGGATACATAAACCACGGAGGCTACACATCACGGTGTCGACACACACCACAGATGATACATACACCACGGAGTATGCATACCACGGAGGCTACACACACCACGGATACTGCACATATCACGGAGGCTACACACATCACGGAGGCGACACACCACGGAGACTACACACACCACGGAGGCTACACACAGCACGGAGTCTACACATGCAACGTAGGCTACATGTACCACGGAGGCTACACACACCACGGAGGCTACACATACCACGGAGGCTACACACACCACGGAGGCTACATATAAAACGTAGGTTACATACACCACGGAGGCTACACATATCACGGATGTTACATACACCACGGAGGCTACACATACCACGGAGGCTACACACACCGCGGAGGCTACACACACCACGGGTGCTACATACACCACGGATGCTACATACCACGGATGCTTCACACACCACGGAGGCTACATACATCACGGAGGCTAGATACACCACGGGGAATACACACACCACGGAAAATACATACACCACGGAGGCTACACATATCACGGAGTCTACACAAACCACGGAGGCTACACATATCACGGAGTCTACACACATCACGGAGGCTACACAATCCACGGAGGATACATATACCACGGAGGATACACACACCACAGAGGCTCCGTTGTGTGTAGCATTTCTTGAGATGAAACTTGAGTAGGAAACGAAGACAAACGCGAGAGTCAGAAAGTGCAAAGAAATTCATGAATAAAGTAGTTCGAACATTGAAAATGAGTTTACGGTTATTATCGTGGTCTAAGCACCTTCCTAGTCTGGAGGCTGTAAACATACTCTCAGATTCGAAACCATGCCAACTGCTAGACCATTATAGTCCCCAAATTAGTGTCTGTTATTTATTTTAGATTAATTACACAGTTATACGAGGCCGTATTTATGTGTACAACCAAAGCACATTGTTACTGTACGCCGGTTGTTGGACAAAAGTTACGATTTCTTAGAAATAATATTTAGACATTTAATGAATTGAACAAACTGTGTGTTCTCTTCGATTTTGGAATACTGAGTGCAGTTTGCGTCTGGTAAGACGTAGCTACATGTCTTTTTTTAGAACGTCAAACATGGTGTCTTGTAAATATGCTTCCTGTTTACCTTCCTATTCTACCACACGGTACTATCCTATATACACATCTTGTACCATCTTCGTGGCCTAGTGGTTAATTCGTCCGCCTACGGAATGGGAGGTCGATAGTTCGAACCTCGTCAGGGGTTCATTCTGATATGGCCGGTTGGTGAGCCGCCAGCTAGTTAAATAATGGTTACCGAGTGAAGGCCCCTGGCCTTCAAGGGTGGTATTCCTAATGTCCATAAGATGTGTCTCATAAATCAGAAATGGCTGGCCCTTTAAATAGCGGTGACACTATAAAAACAAACACTTTACTTCACGGTCAGAGAATCGAACACAGGTTGCATTGGCGAGAAGCGAGCCTGCTAACCACTACGCTAATCGGCTACAACTCAGACGACGTACACTGGAGAATCATTCGGTTATATTTACTGGCTATATTTGCTTATTAGACGGATGCTAAAACACTTTGATGATGTTAGCTAGAAATGTATATTTCATACTATATTTCATACTATATTTCATACAATATTTCATACAATATTTCATACTATGTTTCATACTATATTTCATACCATGTTTCATACAATATTTCATACTATATTTCATACTATATTTCTCACTATATTTCATACTATGTTTCATACTATATTTCATACTACGTTCCATACTATATTTCATACTATATTTCATACTATATTTCAAACTATATTTCATACTATGTTTCATACTATATTTCATACTACGTTCCATACTATATTTCATACTATATGTCATACTATATTTCATACTATGTTTCATAATATATTTCATACTATGTTTCATACTATTTTTCATGCTGTGTTTCATACTGTATTTCATACTATATTTCATACTGTATGTCATACTACCTATATGTCCACAGATCTCAGTAGAGACTGTCAGAGATCGCTGCTTAAGGTTAGCCTATGTTATAAGATAAATCACTCGGGCTTAATTATACCATTTGACATACTAATCATTATGTCTGTATGTTACAGATAATTGCTTACCCGCTGCACCCAAGTGTTGGCTTATCGTGTAGAATCTGTCCAAATTCATACTAACTATATCGCTAACAAAGGCATTAAAGTGTTTACGGTCGTATCGTCCTATTCACAAAGTCTAAATAGTGTGATATCATTTAACCCTTTTTGTGAGTCTTTATTCATATCTCGATACTTTTATCTAACCGCGTATGAATTGGTTCAAAGGTTCTTCGAGGTTTAGACATGTGTATATAAGGTGCTGCCGGTTGATTTTCAATTTGTTTAGTGTTTAACTAACCGTAACTGATACAACTTGGTGAACAAATATTAAAAATGGGTTAACTGACGCATAGGACAGTGATAAAGTGCATCAAAGCAATAACGTAATGCCGACACTTGTATAGAGCGGGTTCAGGGTATGTGTGACTCCACCCCGCCGGCATCCCTTGAGGTCACCCTGACACACGAGTACTGTGTAATATAATTGTCAAATTGAAAAATAAAATATTTCACCGTGCACGTAAATGAAGCAGAGGTGTCTGTCTGGAATGGGTCTCTGTCTGTATCATTGTACCATGACTTTTTTCCCCAAGACAAAACTTTTTTTCTGGTACTAACAAAATATTTTTTAAATCATTTGAATTCTTGTATATTTCTGTTATTAATGATGAGTTCAATTCATAGACACAGATCTTTTTATTCCATAAAGATAAGAAATATTTACAATACAAATGACGGTCTTTATATTTCCCCAGTAACTGATTCATGTGTTTTACGTTTATTTATCGTCGCTACAGGTTACCCATATGAGCGACGCCTCCTGAAGAGATTAGTCATTTTAGATTTTTGGAGGATAGTGCAATGATACAGACAGAGACCCATTCCAGAGTCTAATCTGGTGGTTCTTTTACGTGCACGGTGTATAACACCGACACGAGACCTGGGTTTAAAGTCTGAATCTGAAAGACTGTTAATTTTATTAGGGTCAGACGATTTAACTGATTTAGGCACACATTAATGAATTTATACAAATGCTGTTGCTACAATAAATAGTCGTGTTAAATTGTAGTAACTTTTCAGAGAAAGCATGTTGTGTTATATCAGGATTATTTACCCGGAGGAAAGGGACGGGCTCTCCTTAGCATAATTTTGTGAGACTGGATCGTGGGTTCGGGTATTGGCGTGGTGTGGGGAAACAACAGGTGCAATCGTGAGCTATATGAGGGATATTTCAATCTAAGCATTATTTTCTTCTCATTTTTAAATAATTGTGTCTTTTTTATGATCCTTTAAGTTTTGTTTTTATTTACATTCTATTTTAGGTACTCTTTTCAAGAACGAAACTTAGTGATTTAATTTAATCAAACGTTAGCTTGATTTTCTGGTGCGGGCCGTTGTCTAATGCTGTTATGTCGCCCAAACCATTTGTCTTTTCATTCTATGTACTGTATCGTTATGTGTATGACATATGTACTATTGATTTGCAATAAAATATGATTAAATTAAAAACAAATAATGGGAGCGTGGTGGGGTGGTGCCTGACATTTGTTTTTTCATTCTATGTACTGTATCGTTATGTGTATGACATATGTACTATTGATTTGCAATAAAAATATGATTAAATAAAAAATAATGGGCGGGTGGGTGAGGTGGTACCTTGTCTATGTAAACCTGACTCTAACTTTAAGACAGATTGCACACAATCATGGAATAACATCAAATGGGCTGTAATTGGGCAGATATTAAATATAATAGGGGCCGAGTTGTAAACGGTCGTTGACTTGAAATCACGCGCCCCACGTGCCGCGTGCTGAATCCCACTATGGGTGTCGACTTATTTCAGGAAGCAGAAGCTACCCAGCTACCTTGTGGAAGGTCGGGTGCCCGGCCGCCGCGCCTCAAATACTGCACTTTAACCGTTACATCCGGTTATATCGGAGGTTTTTGTGTGAGTCATTGGCCAGATCGTATTGTGTTGCAAATCTCGCGACAGGATTGCTACAAAACGACATGAGTAATAGACATAGGCGCGTGATCTACAGGAAATAAATATGTCATAACAATAAATGTGTCTGAGTACATTCATAGAACAGCTTTCTGGGGGAATTATAAGATTCTATCTAATGTCCAATAGATGGGAAAACAAGCGATTTGTCCCTGTACCGGTATACTGGGAATTACTGAGCCAGCGTGATAGCACGTGCTGTGTCACGCGTTCCGCTACTTCCGGATTATCTTCTGTATACAGGGTGACAGCAAGGTTCGCAACCAATTTTTGGGATTATTTTGCTTAAGATATGTTCCCGTTAAAATTCAGTGTATGCGAGTGTCGCGTTTTCTTTGCTAACAATTTTAATAAACGTGCTAAAAGCGAGTTTCACACATTTAATTTTTCATTACTATTATGGTCTGCCATGGATGATATCTTTGTTTGTCTTTCCTGTTTTTCTTTTACATTTTTTTATATTGAAAAATCATTTGATTTTTATATTCCAATAACTATGTACGCTACTTCTACGCTACTTGATTCTAAATCATAAATAACAAGTTTGCTTCATTCTGTTGTATGTTTTTGATCTAAGGGGGGGTCTTCACTAATGTTGGTAAAACTTGTGAAACTTTCACTTTGAAACAGTGAAATATGGCATTTTTTCGGTCGCTGCTTAAGTTTCGTATTCCTCCGCGGTTGGGTGTACTTATTTTATTTTAGCTAATTTCTGACAATCATGAACAGTTAATTATAAAGTAATATATTCTTATGAATATGTTTTGTCTGTAGTTTTTTTAATAAACACAAATATTCTCTATATCTTTGATATTAATGTCATTTTATAAAAAATAAATTGGTGGTGTGGTGGGGTGGTGGGAAGGAGTAGGTGGGTGGAATGGAGTAGGTGGGAGGGATCGAATAGGTGGGTGGAATGGAGTATGTGGGTGGAATGGAGTAGGTGGGAGAGATGGAGTAGGTGGGTGGTAAGGAGTAGGTGGGTGGAATGGAGTAGGTGGGTGGGATGGAGTAGGTGGGAGGGATGGAGTAGGTGGGTCGTATGGAGTAGGTGGGAGGGATGGAGTAGGTGGGTGGGAAGGAGTAGGTGGGTGTGATGGGGTTTTAGCGTTAAGCATCCACTTTCCTGTATTGTTTAACTCTTTGCATTCTGGGTAAAATAAAGGCTATAAATAGTTCAAATAACTGTTGCAGACGACAATTAAGTAAATGTGTTTTTCTTATGTGTAGCTGAAATATGTCCTGGAATTTCATTAGAATTGTGTCGCTACGACATATTTGACTGGTACATTTACCTCTAGCGTGCAAAGAGTTCATATTTTAAACGAAGATCGTATATGGGATTGAAATGCGTGCATTTTCTGGGCAGACACCGCGAATCCTGCACGTATTCAGGCGTATCAGTTGCTGATCACACATCAATCTCCAACTTCATCAATTCATGATTTCAACTTCATCAATTTACGATTTCACGATTTATGCTTCACGATTTATATATACTTCACGAATTCACCATTTCAACTTCATCAATTAACGATTTCAACTACATCAATTAACGATTTCAACATCATCAATTAACGATTTCAACTTCACCAATTAACGATTTCAATATCATCAATTAACGATTTCAACATCATCAATTCACGATTTCAACTACATCAATTCACGATTTTCACGATTTCAACTTCATCACTTTACGATTTCAACTTCAAAAGAGTTGAACTCGTGAAATCAAGATATTCGTGAAAAAATTAAATGTCACCACCGGGTAGTTCGTAGTAACACATTAGTGTGTTGTACATGTAGGCCTACTTATAATTGGTGGCACTATTGGGAGATAATACTTTTTTGAACTGGCGCGTACAATTCCAGAACATCTTCCAGTATTAGTGATGTTCAAAAATAAAACGTGAGCAACATTATAAACATGCGAAGAGATATATTCTATAAGCTGCTTCCTACGCCTGGTTGCTATGGCACGAGGAGCCGATTCGTATCAGCTGATTATGAAACAGACATTGTAACAGGTTAATATATAGAGAATATTAGGTTACCGTCTAATTTAATTTATTAGGCGAGGCGAGCTGGAGAAACTATTCAAGTTCAGTTTAGTTTAGAGATGAAAGCTTACCATCTGTCTCATGTTTCTATGTCAGCACATGTATTGACACATGCTAAAAGTGCGTTATGCTCTGTGATTGCTTGGCTATTATGATTTGTTGCGGAGAAACGGATGCGGAGTAACGGATGCGCGGAGAATGCGCGGAGTAACGGATGCGGCGTAACTGATGCGCGGAGAAACGGATGCGGAGTAACGGATGCGCGGATGATGCGCGGAGTAACGGATGCGCGGAGTAACGGATGCGCGTAACGGATGCGCGGAGAAACGGACGCGGAGTAACGGATGCGCGGAGTAACGGATGCGGTGTAACGGATGCGCGTAGAAACGGATGCGGAGTAACGGATGCGCGGATGATGCGCGGAGTAACGGATGCGGAGTAACGGATGCGCGGAGTAACGGATGCGCGGAGAAACGGATGCGAAGTAACGGATGCGCGGAATAACGGATGCGGAGTAACGGTTGCACGGAGTAACGGGTGCGCGGAGAAACGGATGCGGAGTAACGGATGCGCGGAGTAACGGATGCGCGGAGAAACGGCTGCAGAGTAACGGATGCGTGGAGGATGCGCGGAGTAACGGATGCGTAGTAACGGATGCGCGGAGGATGCGCGGAGAACCGGATGCGGAGTAAAGGATGCGCGGAGTAACGGATGCGGAGTAACAGAGTTACTAAGAGTGCATAACGAATAAAACACTATATTCTAGTTAAAAATGATAATATTTGATTTGATAATATTGTATTGCTCTATTTACATGTATATAAACACTCACAATCGTTGTACAAATAAAAATTTAGCAAATGGGTTGGGCCACAAGTTTTAACAACATTAGTGATTGGCCCTCCCCATAAAATATATTCAGAACAACAGAATGTAAGTGGCGTAGTTAGTGCTGAAAACATGTACATAATGTATTTTACAAGATTGAATATAGTTAGTCTGTGAATTTTCAAAGAAATGTGCTGGTTTGCTCAATCCACTGTCCGGTTTCCCAAGAATTACACCCCAGGACCAAACCCAAATCTGACTGAAAGCGAGAACGAACATATTGATTATATATTTTCAAACAATGTTTAATTACATTTTAAACCGTTAATTAATATGGTTGTGTTTCCACTGTTTCCGGGCAATCCTGTTTTTGTAACGAATATATTTTGCATGAAAACAATTTTATTTTAGAAATGTTGACAGTCAAGTCAGTTTGAACACGAATATAATAAATGTACGATCTTACCCGCGTGGTGATTTCATACCATATGTTATGGAACGAGTTTTGGAATTTTGCTATTAAGCGAGCAAGCGGGGCGGACTAGTCCGTCGATTGTTCATTTTTTAGCTTCTGGCAAAATTATCAGAAACTCAATACGGCCCAATTAATAGTCTCGGTGTTAAAATATATTTATTTTACTGACCAGGCAACATATATCGATATATATGTTGTTCCCAGGCTAGGGGCGGACCACAAGTTCTAGCAACATTAGTACGATCGTTCCCGTATGACTGACAGAATGACAAGAAATGAGAACAAAAATGTGTTTATGGTTAATGATGTAATACCAATGATATTGAAGATGAATACCACTTTATATTCATTTGTCTTGATTTTAACGATCTCAGAAAACAATTTATTGAAACGTATTTCCATCAAAGACTAGCAAACAGACAGACACAATATGTTAGTGTCGTAAACCATACACATTTTATTGATACATATATACAGTATAACGCATGATGTGATGATCAATCCACATAGCTTGATATTCAAAAACATTATACACAACAAAAGTTCTAAAAAATATCCCAAATTTCTATTACGTTACCTTTAAACTACATTCATTATGTTACTTATTTTTAAAAATTACATTACAGTATAATCATAGCCATTTATATTATATTATCTTTTGATGATTATTACGATCAGCAGTGGTCACATTTATTTACATTATTTAATTTCCAATAAACCTAATTTATCGAAACTAATTAAATTCATTAAAAAACAATTAGGGATAGAACTTCACTATGTAATACTATTAAGTAAACTGTTGATTAGATGATATTCCGTACCGTTTTGTGCAAAATCACACGACTTGGTATGTATATGATGTATATGATCGTGTGTTTGTGTTTTACGTTTATTTATCGTCGCTACCGGTTGCCCATATGAGCGACGTCTCCTGAAGAGATTAGTCATTTTAGATTATTGGAGGATAGTGCAATGATACAGAGTCTCCTCTTGTTCTTTTACATGCACGATGTAAAGCACCGACACGAGACCTCGATTTAATATCCCATCTGAAAGACTGTTAATTTTATTAGGGTCAGACGGGGGATCGAACCTGCGGCCCATGGACTATATATACGTACTATGTACACATCTGACAACGTGTTGATTGGATAGTAGCCGAAAGCAGGTCTGTAAACAGGTATGCATCGGCCATTACTTGAGCTGTATACTAATTATAAATATGATTTGGGAGTTGAAACGTACGTTGGCATAAACACTGCCACCTATCTCTTAGAATAATATCTCAATCTGGTATATAAAGTAAAGTGTTTGTTTATTATAGTGTCACCCCTATTTAAAGGGCCAGCCATTTCTGACTTATGAGACACCTCTTTTTTATGAACATCAGTACTTCCCGAATCCTATGCTTGTGTGCCAGACGTCAGGCTAGTAGGCAATCGGTAACCATTATTTAACTAGCTGGCGGCTCACCAACCGGCCATATCAGAACGAACCCCTGACGAGATTCGAACCTTCGACCTCCCGTTCCGTAGGCGGACGCCTTAACCACTGGGCTACGGAGACGGTATATATGTAAATAAATATACTCACACGATATATATAGAAGCAATAAATAGGCAACTTTGGTATCAAAATGTGCAAAAATGTATTGGCTACACGATGTGTTACTTTTAATTGAAATATGATAATTATCAGAACACTGTTTTACGCGTGAATATAAGTATATAATGTTCCCTCTAACCAAGTGCACACTTTCTTTTTCGCGTGAGTATAGAATACAGAGAAACGAAAGATATTGTCAATGTTGCAATACTTCGTATTTGGAAGATGAATTTCATTTTATTTTAAATCTGTTCATATTATAAACGTTAGTAACTCCATTAGAGAAGGATTTTACAGATTTTAGCTCGGTTTAAT
Source organism: Archivesica marissinica (assembly GCA_014843695.1). Lineage (NCBI taxonomy): Eukaryota > Metazoa > Mollusca > Bivalvia > Venerida > Vesicomyidae > Archivesica > Archivesica marissinica. The sequence goes on along the minus strand of CM026392.1, from coordinate 31,675,003 downwards.
TTAGACAACCATATACAATACATACACATGTATAATCAACTAGAAAGTGGAGATAATCCCAACTCTTTCCAATGCAGCCAACTTAATCTACTAACAAGAGTAGGCCTAAATGGCTACTTCCGTATGCCTAAATGGTTATTTCCGGCGGCGCTCAGAACGGCAAACCCTGTTTTATTCTACTATAAATAACGCAACTACAAATTTTAAGACAATACTAACATGATCAAAATATCTAAAAAGTTGGTGGTATTTTTTTGAAAGCACGTCACGTTATTTTTTTTAAAGCACGTCACGTTATGTTTTTGAAAGCATGTCACGCTAAGCCATGTTTTATTGCAGATTTAACAACGGTAAATTCCTTCTTTGCGTATATACAGACAAAATGCCGAACCATGTTAGTTCTTACAATTATTACTAATGTTTACGATAAAGTTGATCAAGTACCCATTGGATATACTGTAGGATATCTGTCGAGATTTAATACCGTAATAATCATAAGATGAGAAAACGGATGAAAATAGATAGCATATTGTGCAAAGGAAACAACGATAAAAACAGAGGAAACCAATTAAGAGAACGTATCTACTATTAGGGGCAGTAACTCACCGATGTCTCTCACAGAATTTGGCACTATGTCTTAAGCATGTTTATTATTAGAAATATTCTAGTAAATACTTTGACTTCTTAAATGAAATATTATATTAGAATTTATACTGTATTACATAGCAGGAATTCGTAGCACTTGTTTATAATAACTTGCTATTCCATTGATTGATTGATTGATTGATTGATTGATCGATCGATTGATCGATCGATTGATTGATTGATTGATTGATTGATTGATTGATTGATTGATTGATTGATTGATTGATTGATTGATTGATTGATTGATTGATTGATTGATTGATTGATTGATTGATTGATTGATTGATTGATTGATTGATTGATTGATTGATTGATTGATTGATTGATTGATTGATTGATTGCGTGTTGGATGCTATTATGTTAGTATATGTGTATATCTATGTTGTTCTATTCTGTTAAAAACAGGGATGTGAGTACACTTTCTAGTAATAAGAATCATCGGTAGATAGGTCCGATTAAGTGTTTTTATCGCTGTTTCCTTTGCACAACATGCTAGCAATTTTATTCCACTATCGCTTCTAATGAGAATTAAATTACTATATCTCGACAGATTTCCTACAATATATGCAATGGGTACTTATTTGTAAAAGAATGTTATCAATTAATTAACACGATTTTGATAAAATCACATTTATCATACCGCAACCTCTGTCTGGTTAGGACACAACAGTAAAAACCAAGGATTATAACTAAAAGGACCGTATTCACATTTTGGAATAAAACAGACTGTATCTGCCAAGGGGGGTAATAGAAAATTAGAGATGTCTCTCATTGAATAGAGATTAGCCATAAATAACTGGCAGCTGGGCATGTAACTTTTAACAGACGGATCTGTAGTCCAGTGGTAACACGCTGGACTGGTAATCCATGGATCGCAGGTTCGATCCCCCGTCTGACCATAATAAAATTAACAGTCTTTCAGATGGGACATTAAACCGAGGTCTCGTGTCGGTGCTTTACACCGTGCACGTAAAAGAACCAGAGGAGACTCTGGAATGGGTCTCTGTCTGTATCATTGCACTATCCTCCAAAAATCTAAAATTACTAATCTCTTCAGGAGGCGTCGCTCATATGGGCAACCGGTAGCGACGATAAATAAACGTAAAACACACGTGTAACTTATAATATTTTCACTAACGGACCATTATACTTGTTATTTGTTTGTTTTTGGGTTTAAAGTCGAACCAGCAGCTGATGACTCTCCGGCAATTATTGGTGTAGGAAGAACCCGGTGTCCATTCAAGCAGTATTTCATGTACGTACGGGTACCAGTGGAGAACCACCGACCTTTTTTCGCAAACCAGTTGGATATCTAACTCACTGGAACTAATTCGACACCCCCAGTGGGATTCGTACCTACATCGTTAATGAACCGTAACCAATCGGCCACAGAGGCCCCGGACCTTTCATTAGAACCCTTATTTTAATTAAATCAACCTCTATTATTGCAGTATGATGTGACTTTGATCGCCGGACAAATGTATTCACATGTTGGTATGCATGTTCGTATACATTTCAATATATTAAGAAATAAATATGCGTTCGCTCTAGGGGCAAGACTGAAACCGCTATTACATTACTGTTATTAGCTTGTAGTCACTGTGTTATCTGTTATCAAAACGTTTAAGGTCACGTTAAGACTATCGTTATAAATCGCCCTGAATCTATAAACAGTCGGTATGTTATGTAAAACAAGAGGATTAGCATGAAATGAGTAGTTCGTATCGTGCTCTTCCCGTTCATGTACGTACTGTGTACCCTATTACACACATTAACATCCCCCCAAAGAGGCCCGGCGCATTCATTTACGTACTGTGTACCGTATTACCTATATTAACATCCCCAAAGAGGCCCGGCGCATTCATTTACGTACTGTATACCGTATTACACACCTTATCATCCCCAAAGAGGCCCGGTATTGCACTCTGGTGACTGAGCTGTTGGTGAGAAACGAGCGTGCTAACCACTGCGCTAATCGGACAGCCGTTGAAATTGATTAAAGCAGCATTACATCGTATGAAATAAAAGATATATGAAAAATTCAATTTTTACGTATGGGTAGCAATGCTGCTACACATTCTAACATTATACTTTGTATGCTTATGTTCATTTGGTAAACAGTGTTTTTTTGCGATAAAACAAACTCGAAACCGAAAGTAGGACTTTCCGAGTCGATTGGTCACGCACTTGTTTACAACATGAACGCATCGTCCGCACTTGTTTGCATTCGGAATGCATCGTCCCCATTTGTCCCACGTTGTCTTTTTTAATTAAATCACTTGATATGTTGATTCACACCTCTGTGTGTGCGTGTTTACATTTCGTGTGTTATAATATATTTATGTCTATAAATTGAGTACAAATTAATATGTTTAAAAGTCACGTGACTTCGTTAATGCAAGATGAAATATAGCCGAGCCGGGCCTCAATATAAGATATAGTGGAGTCTCTTTAATGTTGTCAACGGCAACCTCAGATAAGATTTAGCCCGGCCTCTTTAATGTTGTCAACAGCAACTTCAGATAAGATTTAGCCTGGCCTCTTTAATGTTGTCAACAGCAACTTCAGATAAAATTTAGCCTGGCCTCTTTAATGTTGTCAACAGCAACTTCAGATAAGATTTAGCCTGGCCTCTTTAGTGTTGTCAACAACAACTTCAGATAAGATTTAGCCTGGCCTCTTTAGTGTTGTCAACAACAACTTCAGATAAGATTTAGCCTGGCCTCTTTAGTGTTGTCAACAACAACTTCAGATAAGATTTAGCATGACTTCTTTAATGTTGTCAACAGCAACTTCAGATAAGATTTAGCCTGGCCTCTTTAGTGTTGTCAACAACAACTTCAGATAAGATTTAGCCTGGCCTCTTTAGTGTTGTCAACAACAACTTCAGATAAGATTTAGCATGACTTCTTTAATGTTGTCAACAGCAACTTCAGATAAGATTTAGCCTGGCCTCTTTAGTGTTGTCAACAACAACTTCAGATAAGATTTAGCCTGGCCTCTTTAGTGTTGTCAACAACAACTTCAGATAAGATTTAGCATGACTTCTTTAATGTTGTCAACAGCAACTTCAGATAAGATTTAGCCTGGCCTCTTTAATGTTGTCAACAGCAATTTCAGATGAGATTTAGCCTGGCTTCTTTAATATTTTCAAATGTACATAATAATTATAAGATTTAGCCTGGCCACGTTAACGTTGTCAGTAGCAATCATTTTTTGACAAGTCAAGGTGTGGATATATCTTCAAATCGTTCAGATCAAACGTTCGATATGTACAATATTTCTTTTAATATCTCCTTACGGCTATATCCTTAATTACCTTTTTAACCAAGTGGGTGCATTCAGCCATCAGAATGTGTTCGACATGAGGAGCGTATTTGGGATGTTAGCATAAGGGGGATAATATTTATAAATTAAACAGATAAAACAAGTTTTCTCAGAATTAAACAGGGGCGTAGACATAGTATACAGCTAGGCCGAGGTCCAGGGAATATATATGTATACGGTCAAAATACATCTTTTTTGATTACGTTTCGTATATTTTCGAAGGGGAGCAGAATCTGCTGTACCCTTAGATACGCGCATGCGTACGGGCGGGATAATGTTAATAACTTACGCATTCTACGCTTGAAAAAATAAGACCTATGTTTAATGTTGAGGTATGCTATCTCGTATCCATTTAAAATTGTCAATATACAAGTATGCAATTAAATCACAGCCGATGCTATATGTTCTGTATAATGCATTAATGTTCGTACTCGTCAAAATGCAAAAACATTTTATTTCTATTTAACATATTTACAGTTAATTTAATTCAATCAAATTCGCTTTCTACGTTTTTGTTACTTGTTCGCCTTTCATCTTCGGTAAGATTGTGTTTTGGAACATCTGCGCTTCGAACGACGAACTACGTGTAGAAAGAGACAGGGTTGTGTCTAGGTAAATTTGTGGATTAAAAGATAAACGGAGGAGGATTTGCTGGTCTGATTTCCGGACCAATTGATTGTGAGCCGTCTTTTTGCGGCGGAAATGTAAATGTGCGGGTACATACATTGGATACGGATAAAGCTACCGCGGATATACTGATTTTGTTAAGTGATATCGGGACGATTGCCTTAGATAGTTTATGATGACATATAGTGAATGCATGTTAGCAAAACTGAAGATCATATATGCTGAGTGTGTTTTACGTTTATTTATCGTCGCTACCGGTTGCTCATATAAGCGACGCCTCCTGAAGAGATTAGTCATTTTAGATTTTTGGAGGATAGTGCAATGACACACACAGAGAGAGACCCATTCCAGAGTCTCCTCTGGTTCTTTTACGTACACGGTGTAAAGCACCGACACGAGACCTCGGTTTAATAGTTAGTTAATTAGTCCCATCTGAAAGACTGTTAATTTTATTAGGGTCAGACGGGGGATCGAACCTGCGATCCCTGGATTACCAGTCGAGCGTGTTACCACTGGACTACATATCTATGCTGAATTAATTGAAAGGAGATTTAGACATATAGAAATGTGACGACATAGCTTATAGATGACACATCTAGCTTATAGATGAAACGTCTAGCTTATAGATGAAACGTCTAGCTTATAGATGAAACGTCTAGCTTATAGATGACACATCTAGCTTATAGATGAAACGTCTAGCTTATAGATGACACATCTAGCTTATAGATGAAACGTCTAGCTTATAGATGACACATCTAGCTTATAGATGAAACGTCTAGCTTATAGATGAAACGTCTAGCTTATAGATGACACAAATAGCTAATTGATGGCAATAGAGATAGAGGGAGCATTGCAATCCACACATCGCGGAGTGACAGGGGGTAGTATTTAGACGCTGTATGCATTATGTAGATATGAGCAAGTGACATGATAAATCGTCAGGAAATATGAAATGTTTCACCCAAGGTTGCTTACTTGAGATGTCTTGGTATGAATGGAATAACACGTATGGCTAGAACAGGTAGGGCTACATTCGTAATGTGAAACTAACGGGACGTGGAACTTGTGATAGCGCAGTGGTAGCGCGTTCGCTTCAGGTGCGAAAGGCCCGGAGTTCGAGCCCAGCTGTAGCCGTTACGAGTGTGTCTTTCGAGCCCAGCTGAAGTCGTTTCGAGTGTGCAAGGCAAGGCATTTAAATTCCACAGTGCCTCTTCTCTATCCTTCGTGGCGATGGATTCCATCAGGAATGAGGTCTCGAGAATGATTGATATAAGTTATATAAGAAATTGTTTCGCAATTGAGCTAAAATAAATGTGTATAAACTAAACTAACAGGACATTGGTGCCGCTCGCCCACATGGTTCGCCGGAGGCGAGGGTAAATAAGCTCAATCATCATCATCTCATTGATGTCATTATATATATTACGCCACAACATCCGTTACGTGATTGTTTACGTGGTGCATTTCAAATTTGCCAATCATCGTCACTTTCCATTTTTGTCATGTTAACCATTTCAGAGGACCCCGGTGGATGATTAGTTCAAAATTAATTAGGTCACCCTATAAAATAAATAATAATAAAAATAATAATAAATAAATCAATCGATCTTCACAGTGTACAAGACAGTGTCGGAAATACTGTATAGGGGTGGCTTGAATCGCCGAACCAGTGTACACGTGGTGTCGTTATATGTAGCATATCGAACACGTGTACACGTGGTGTCGTTATATGTAGCATATCGAACACGTGTACACTTTGTCCCGTGACATATATTATATCGAACACGTGCACACTTTGTCCCGTGCCATACATTATATCGAACACGTGTACACTTTGTCCCGTGAAATACATTATATCGAACACGTGTACACTTTGTCCCGTGACATACATTATATCGAACACGTGCACACTTTGTCCCGTGACATACATTATATCGAACACGTGTACACTTTGTCCCGTGGCATACATTATATCGAACACGTGTACACTTTGTCCCGTGGCATACATGATATCGAACACGTGTACACTTTGTCACGTGACATATATTATATCGAACACGTGTACACTTTGTCCAGAGACATATATTATATCGAATACTTGTAGAGTGTGGTCCCGTGACATACATTATATCGAACACGTGTACACTTTGTCCCGTGACATACATTATATCGAACACGTGCACACTTTGTCCCGTGACATACATTATATCGAACACGTGTACACTTTGTCCCGTGGCATACATTATATCGAACACGTGTACACTTTGTCCCGTGACATACATTATATCGAACACGTGTACACTTTGTCCCGTGGCATACATTATATCGAACACGTGTACACTTTTCACGTGACATACATTATATCGAACACGTGTACACTTTGTCCCGTGACATATATTATATCGAACACGTGTACACTTTGTCCCGTGACATATATTATATCGAACACGTGTACACTTTGTCCCGTGCCATACATTATGTCGAACACGTGTACACTTTGTCCCGTGCCATACATTATATCGAACACGTGTACACTTTGTCCCGTGACGTACATTATATCGAAGACGTGTATACTTTGTCACGTCACATATATTATATCGAACACGTGTACACGTTGTCCCGTGATATACATTATATCGAACACGTGTACACTTTGTCACGTGACATACAATATATCGAACACGTGTACACTTTGTCCCGTGACATACATTATATCGAACACGTGTACACTTTGTCCCGTGACATACATTATATCGAACACGTGTACACTTTGTCCCGTGACGTACATTATATCGAACACGTGTAAAATTTGTCCCGTGACATACATTATATCGAACACGTGTACACTTTGTCCCGTGACGTACATTATATCGAACACGTGTAAAATTTGTCCCGTGACATACATTATATCGAACACGTGTACACTTTGTCCCGTGACATACATTATATCGAACACGTGTACACTTTGTCACGTAACATATATTATATCGAACACGTGTACACTTTGTCCCGTGACATACATTATATCGAACACGTGCACACTATTTATTACCTGTAGTAATTGTATGCATATATTTTGTATATTCAATAATAAGAATTGGAATGATAAGAAAACAGACATATATTATACAAGTATTCTCCTGTAGGTTAAGAGAAGCACATATATGTATAATGTGTATAGTACATTGTTAACAAGGATGTTACTTAATTATGTGATATCCAAACCCTCGTTCTTATAAATACTTGTTATCAATACTTAGACAGGGACGTCTGTAAGTTACACAGTTAGGAATTCAGATTCCTTCCTCTTATATATATTTCTTAATAACAAGGACTTATGTATGACGGTATGTTACATAGTTTGAATTTAGATTCCTTCCTCTTATAAATATTTCTTAATAACATGGACTTACGTACGTTACATAATTTGAATTCAGATTCCTTCCTCTTATATATATTTCTTAATAACAAGGACTTATGTATGACGGTATGCTACATAGTTTGAATTCAGATTCTTTCCTCTTATAAATATTTCTTAATAACAAGGACTTATGTATGACGGTATGCTACATAGTTTGAATTCAGATTATTTCCTCTTATAAATATTTCTTAATAACATGGACTTACGTACGTTACATAATTTGAATTCAGATTACTTCCTCTTATAAATATTTTTTAATAACAAGGACTTACGTATGACGGTATGTTACATAGTTTGGATTCAGATTATTTCCTCTTATAAATATTTCTTAATAACAAGGACTTATGTATGACGGTATGTTACATAGTTTGAATTTAGATTATTTCCTCTTATAAATATTTTTTAATAACAAGGACTTACGTATGACGGTATGTTACATAGTTTGAATTAAGATTATTTCCTCTTATAAATATTTCTTGATAACAAGGACTTACGTATGACGGTATGCTACATAGTTTGGATTCAGATTCTTTCCTCTTATAAATATTTCTTGAGAACAAGGACTTACGTAAGTTACATAGTTTGGATTTAGATTCTTTCCTCTTATAAATATTTCTTAATAACATTTCATTTCATTTATTTATTGGCAGAAACGGCATCAATCAATGCCTTTGGCCATTTACATATTCAGTTACAAATATGGCCAGGACATACAACAATATATAACACTTCAAGTACACACATACATACATACATATATCGAGCACAAAAGTAACAACATTTCAATGTGTATAACATGATTATTAAGAAGCAGTTCAATCTTCGAGAGATTGCTTTTTAAGTTCAAGAGCATCGTTTAAATATTTAGCGGTTTTGAGTATCACCTTTTTGTTCTGGGAGGACATAATGTTTGCAAATTTCTGAAGTGTTGGCCAATGTGTATTAACAAAATATTTCTTTCTAATATTTGCAAATTTTGGGCAACACAATAAAAAATGATATTCAGATTCAATGGAATTGCATGAGCACAGTTTACAAATGCGGTCTTGCCTATTTAGTCCAGCATACCGCCCGAACTCAATTTCTAAATTATGTGAACAAACTCTAAAACGGCAAAGTTGCTTTCTAAGTATATTATTAGGAATAGTATCTAAATATTTCTCAAAGCAGAATTGTGTTTTAAATTGTCGATAATAGTCTAGCTTGGATACAGTCTGGATAGACGCATTCCATTCTTGAATATATTGGTCTCGAATTCTTTTTTTAAACAAGGACTTACGTAAGTTACATAGTTTGGATTTAGATTCCTTCCACTTATAAATATTTCTTAATAACAAGGACTTATGTATGACGGTATGTTATATAGTTTGAATTCAGATGGGGACCTAGACATGTTTTCCTGGGCAGGCTTAGCCGACCTAAGTGGTTAACCAGTACTAATTAATGTGTGTGAGGTGCCTTGCTCAATGACACTACATACGTGGCCTGACCGAGTATCGAACCCGGGACCGCTCGATTCCAAATCTGACGCTCTACCACTGGACCACGGACGCCACACTTAGCATCTTTCTTAGAACGTGTGACAAGCAGTTTATACAGGCATATAACTTTAATAAACTACTAAAATGACTTATCAAGAACTGCCGCAACGTTCCTAGAAACAACAACACGTGATTTATTAGTTGTCTAGTTGATTTTCTTTTGGCGAGAAGTCAACGCAGCGGTTACAACTTCACCCGTACTTAGTGACCCGTATAAAGATTTAGGCGGGTTTATCCTCTAAACTCCTGCACCATTATTGTCTCATATTCGATTCACATATTTATTTTATATTGGCTTACACATCTACATGCTTCTACATAGTAAGTATCTATCTTCTCTCTCGTTTTTTATTCAGTTTGATGCAAGCTTTGGATTGCGTGCGTGCAGATGTTAACTTGACCATCCTACGGTATATGGAATATACTAACGTCTGGCGATGACACTATATGCCGTATCTGCTTCTATGCCGTTCATGATTATATGCCGTTTCTGAAATTGTATGCCGTTTCTGGTAATTATTGAAGATGACGAATAATGTATTTCGAATATGAACTACAGGAGTTGTGGTAAACAAAATATAATCTAGTGTTGCTTCTTCGTACACTCAATCATTGATATTGTATTACTGTGTCATGTATCGTATTAGAGGTAAAATACATCGAAGAATTCATCAAATGACGTGTGTAATATCTTCGGTTGATGTTCACCATGCAAACTATGTTGAAGTAATGGATGGTTATGCATAATCGTGATATGGAGTTTTAATCGCAAACTTTGAACACCCACCTGTTAATGACATTTACCTACGAGGGTTTTGTTTTTGTTTTTGTCTGTGGTTACGGTTGAAACTTTATAACAAAAAAAAATGTGATTGAAAAAATGTTGACACACGAGAGGTGCTTGGTTTTTAATGTTTCGTTTGGAGGTCTCAAGAGGGTGTTGGCAAGCTCCGAGCAAGGAATGTAAAAAACCGCACAAGTAAGCGAGTTATACGAAGATCTTCCTTCAAGTGCGTAGACTACAGAAACAAATCCAAATGTGTATCCTAACACGAGAATAGGAAACAAAAACTAGCATTGTTTTAGACATACTCAAATTTACAGACCTCGCGATTCCAAAATGACGCAATAACAGGAAATACAAGAAAATAGTGCGAGAGATGAAAATAGTGCGGTGAATTCAGAATTCTTGATAAGAAAAGAATTTAAGTTGTAATTAGGTCGTAATTGATGTCAACGAAACAGGATTACATTGCAGCTATACATCATGGAATAAAAAAATGCTTGCTGGACGCCATTTTGTAAATGGACAAAGAGCCTATACTATACAATACACAGAGTGTCTACAATGAGAATACAGGGCTTCTATGTCTGTCTATATTTCTATCTGATGTTCCCGGCAAATATCATAGGTCTGTGGTGGTATGTATATAACATTTATTTACCTTAACATCATCAACAAGATGAGTTCAATAAAATGCGGTGAAAGAATTTTGAAAATAAAGAAGTTATGTAAAAACATATGGAGGCGGCCATATTGCACTAAATAAGTCACATGGCTATGTAACAAAATCAAATTATGCTAATTTTATCAACACAAATATTTAATTTAACACTATTTCTATTAATGGCTGCGTGTGTAACTACATACATATTATTTAACAACGTTACTTATTTTTGGTGTTGCACATATATTTTCATTATTTTGACTAACAGGAAGTCAATTTGTGACATCATAATTACCCACACATATTCAAAATGGCCGCCATTTTGATTTTGAACATTATTTCAATCATTCAAATTCTAATAACCACCTTATTAGAAATGCGATTTTCATATTGTTTTCAGAATCGTATCAATTAACCCACCAACACTGTAGAAATTAACCCAACACTGTAGCGATTAACCCAACACTGTACCAATTAACCCAACACTGTAGAAATTAACCCAACACTGTATGTAGAAATTAACCCAACACTGTAGCAATTAACCCAACACTGTAGCAATTAGCCCGACGTTGTAGCAATTAACCCAATACTGTACCAATTAACCCAACACTGTAGAAATTAACCCAACGCTGTAGAAATTAACCAAACATGTAGCAGTTAACCCAACACTGTACCAATTGATCCAGCGCTGTCGAAATTAACCTAACACTATAGTAATTAACCCAACCCTATAGCAATTAACCCAACAATGTAGAGATTAACCCAACACTGTAGCAATTAACCCAACACTGTAGCAATTAACCCAACACTGTAGAAATTAACCCAACACTGTAGCAATTAACCCAACACTGTACCAATTGATCCAGTGCTGTCGAAATTAACCCAACACTGTAGCAATTAACCCAACACTGTAGCAATTAACCCAACAATGAAGCAATTAACCCAACACTGTACCAATTAACCCAACAATGAAGCAATTAACCCAACACTGTACCAATTAACCCAACAATGAAGCAATTAACCCAACACTGTAGCAATTAACCCAACAGTATAGCAATTAACCCAACACTGTAGCAATTAACCCAACAATGAAGCAATTAACCCAACACTGTACCAATTAACCCAACAATGAAGCAATTAACCCAACACTGTACCAATTAACCCAACAGTATAGCAATTAACCCAACAATGAAGCAATTAACCCAACACTGTACCAATTAACCCAACATTGTAGCAAGTAACCAAACACTGTAGCAAGTAACCCAAAGTTGACAGCTCAATTAAATTTAGTGATATACAATTTATTTAATTTATTATTTAATATAATAATTATATTCGGGTTATAGGTGATGGTATGTATTTTTAAAAAATATTTTATTTACAGCAAACAACATACCTTAGTTTAGCATTATATCGTGTGGTCTCCTCAGGTCTAAGTCAAGCAGCTATTTATACCATACATATTCCCCACATAACCAGATAATCATGAATCCCGAAGCTCCGTCGGCTCCGTCGGGTGCAACAATAACTAACAGGTTCCAGCGGATAACCAGTATGGTGCCAACTATTTCAATATAAAGAGACACGGACTCGAACTAGTGACTATCAGTGATGATAGGTTACAGTGGTATACAAGTCAGCGACCATAACAACTCGACCACGGAGATGGACAAGTAATGTATTTGACGGCAGGTATATAAACACAAATTAGAAAAAAATACATGAAATACATAGAAGTTCATACAAGACATATACATACATGTACTTTATTATATTCCAGTTAGGGTTTCAAGTTCATGAGGACATACAGTCTACATCCGTTATCGGTTATGTCGAATTCTCCGGTTATCTCGAAGTCGGACCAAAGTCCCGTTTTAGACACTATCATTTTACATATAACTGGCTCGGTTTATATCGAATTTCGTTTAAGTCAAACTTCGGTTATGTCGAAGTATTTTGTTCGATCCGACGGAATTCGACATAACGTAGACTGTACATACATTTTATATAAGTTAGCGAACAGTGCAAACATAATGCATGCGTTATATACAAATCAATGTGAGCTCCCACAAACATAGCCGTGTATATTTCTATGTGTAATTACATGTAATATTTATCTGATATGTGTCCTATGATTAAAGCAAACACAGTTTTTTTAAATTTCTAACACGGAGAAGGTCGTGAGCATACATATAGCAATACACTGTACAGCTTAATGTCTTCCAAGATGATGATTTGAACTATGATGATGATGATGATGATGATGATGATGATGGTGATGATGATGATGATGATGATGATGATGATGATGATGATGATGATGATGATGATGATGATGATGATGATGATAATGACAAAAATTGCTGTGTATGAAATAAAAATGCAATATCTAACCAATAGTGTTGCCGAGCAACGGAATTTTATGGATGAAAGCTGTTTATTCCACCTTGAAATGTTCTAAAAAAGAATGATTAGCATAAATTAAGCATATCCATGTTTTAATTAACATGAAATTTAAGGATTTCATCTGTGTATCTGTTGCTTAGCAACCGGTTGTCCTGGAACCACTCAATAACGAAGACTATGTTTCATGACGTTAGTAGGAATATCATTTCACACATAGACCACCATCCCTACCCATCACACTAAGAATAGTACATACGTGGTATATATATATATATAGTTACTTCAATGAAATGAGAGACATCGGTCAGTTACTGCCCCTGAATACTCCCTAAATATAGATAGTAGGTCCTCCTCTGTTTTTATCGTTGTTTCCTTTGCACAACACGGTATCAATTTTAATCCACGTTCTCATCTTTTAATTATTAAATTACTATATCTCGACAGATATTATACAGTGTATTCAGGGTGCGTTTCTGTACAAAAATTGTTATCAATTAATTAACATTTATCATACCGCAACATCTTGTTAGGGAACAACAGTGAAAACAAAGGATTCCAACTAAAAGGACCGATGGTACATTTCCGGATATATCGGACTTTATCCGAGGCTCACTCGGCCGTAACCATTGCCTCCCAATGTTGAATATAAACCACATTGACCCCCATTCGATCCCCCGTCTGACCCTAATAAAATTAACAGTCTTTCAGATGGGACGTTAAACCGAGGCCTCGTGTCGGTGCTTTACACCGTGCACGTAAAAGTAACAGAGGAGACTCTGGAATGGGTCTCTCTCTGCATCATTGCACTATCCTCCAAAAATCTAAAATAACTAATCTCTTCAGAAGGCGTCGCTCATATGGGCAACCGGTAGCGACGATAAATAAACGTAAAACAAACAAAAAATTCAATACTGAGTAACTGACATGGACTGGTCGATGCTATTCTTAGACCAATACATTGATCGGAAAAGTACATTTGGACTAGTTCATTTATACGAAAATGCGTAATTGTACTAAAAATAATAAAATGACTAACAAACAGTGCAGTTCCCGATGAGACGGCTCGCTACCGAACCGCTACGAACCGGCTCGTCTGGTTCTACACTTTTTGCAAACCTATTTAGAGGTCTGTAGTGTTGAAAGGGTTAATTAAACCGTGACTAAATTGTAGAAATCAATTATGGAATAGCGTGGATAATTCTGTGTCTGAGTGTATTAATCTCCCACGTCTGCCTTTGAAGTTATATGTGCAAAACCAAATAACCTCCAAGTGGGATATATTTTATTTTCTCACCTAAAAAGCATGAATTGAAATCTAACTAGTTTCTTTCATTTTTGACATTGTTAATGTTTAGCCTCCAGTTATAGACATTTGAATATTTTAATAAAAGTGTGTGTTTGCTTCATTGCCCTCTAAAATGGTCTAATAAATGTGGCAATAAATGTAGTGTGTCGTCATGTAACATAGGAGAGCATAAACCAACCTTATATCACACATAAAACTGAAATAATGGTTTAAGCATGTGTCGCGGTTTTTAGATATTTCTGGTAGATTATTCGGGGTGGGAGTTTATTTTTGATTCACAGCAACTACACCGAACGTGCCTGGTTGCCTGCCTTACTTCTCGCCAATGCAACTCGGGTTCGATCCTCGGACCGGGAAGTATGTGAGATGGTACGGTTGTCGCCAGATCGGACAGGTGTGTATTCTCCGGGTACTCCGGTTTCCCCCCATACGAATGACAACATTTACTCTTTCACCCGCGCCAACAAGAGTGGTTAATATAAATTGTTAGAACTTGCTTCGCAATCGTTGTAAATTAAATAAAAGTTTAAAACTTGTCTGGCTTAGTGTCACCCAAATATACGGTTCAGTAGTCTAGTGGTTAACACGTTGGACTGCGAATCCACGGATCGCATGTTCAGTCCCCCGCCTGACCGTATTAATAATAACAGTAATTCAGATGGGACTATAAAACAATGTCTGATGTGCCGGTGCTATACATATTATTACATAAATTCACAGTCTTACAGATGGGACTTTAATCCGAGGTCTCGTGTCGGTGCTGTACACCGTGCACATAAAAGAACCATAGGAGACTCTGGAATGGGTCTCTCTCTGTATCATTGCACTATCCTCCAACAATCTAAAATGACTAATCTCTTCAGGATGCGTCGCTCATATGGGCAGCCGGTAGCGACGATAAATAAACGTAAAACACACACACACATACTGTGCTCTACAGAGGACAAGTAAACGAACCAGGGATGCTTCTGATAATTGGAGCGTCTTCTGTATATATCGCTATCATCAAAAACATAGACTAACTTTCTTGTGCTCCGAATTATAAAATTATGAAAAACAGAAACTTCAATTAGAATTCCAGGTTCGGATTAGTTTAATATATTTTATTTGCTATTTGACATTTACATTACATACATAATCATGACAAAGCAAAGAAAAAGCAAAATGGGTTGGGCAACACGTTCTAACAACATTAGTCAACCCCCCCCCCCCTCCCTCCGAAGAATAGTTGAATACTTGGCAAACATGTTATATGGTAAATAAACAAACACAATTTACGAAGAACGAAAATAAATCAGGAGAACATGGAAATAATTAGTATAGAGAAATGAATGAAGATACAGAGTACTGCAATACGAGTAAGAAAGGTAGACGTTTCTGCCAGCTCCAGACACCTTTGTCATGCCATCATGAAATGGAATATTTATGTTCAACGTATGCAAACCATTTCGTAATTATTCGGTTTACGGTAGTTTTATTCGGTCTAAAACCGATGCGCTTGTTTAAAATACTTTTGGACAGACGAAGCAAGCAATACGTTATATTCTAGTGATAATATGCCGTCTCCGAATAGTAACATTCTTGTATTTAGGGGATGGGGGGGGGATCTGAGAAATCTTCAGGTTCGAATTGTATTGGCAACTAACTACATCTACTATGAAAAATTGATATGTAATGATTTATGGCATTCATTGCCAATATAAGATTATATTCACATAATTGATGTACCAGAATATAATGAAACGCAATACATACACCGTCTGAACGGTCTACAATCTAAATAGAATCTACTCACGGCGTATGTGTATTATTCGTGAACCAGACAAAACACAACTCCGCTAGACGCTTATTAATTATGCAGGTAGGCAGGTTTTGATTGCGATTATTAACAAATCAGAAAACTTACATATGCAATCTTTACAAGTGGTGAGCTTGTAGACAGTGTCACGTGATCGAGTTTATCTGTCGAACGAGGATCGCGAAAACGAATCGATTTGTGCGAATAAGATTTCAAATTTTGATCAGGTACTACTGTGTCGCCCGACCGGTGAACTAAAGTAGTGCATTAGTAATATTTGCTAGAGTTGTAATTATACATTCTAGTTATGTCAACGTTGCCATTTTCTGAATTAGAAAGTAGTACATAATATAATTTTAATTATTGATTATTTATTTCGTAATTTCTTTATTTATTTATCAGCGGCAGCAGCATCAGCATCAGCATCATCATCATAGTTCAAATCATCATCATCCATCATTATCATCATCATCAGTAGCAGTAGTAGTAGTAGTAGTAGTAGTAGTAGTAGTAGCAGTAGTAGTAGCAGCAGTAGTAGTAGTAGTAGTAGCAGTAGTAGTAGTAGTAGTAGTAGTAGTAGTAGTAGTAGTAGTGGTAGTGGTAGTGGTAGTGGTAGTGGTAGCGGTAGCGGTAGCGGTAGCAGTAGTTAGTAGTAGTAGTAGCAGTAGCAGTAGCAGTAGCAGTAGTAGCAGCAGTAGTAGTAGTAGTAGTAGTAGTAGTAGTAGTATCAGTAGTAGTAGCAGTAGCAGTAGCAGTAGCAGTAGCAGTAGTAGTAGTAGTAGTAGTAGTAGTAGTAGTATCAGTAGTAGTAGTAGTAGTAGCAGTAGTAGTAGTAGTAGTAGTAGTAGTAGCGGTAGCAGTAGTAGTAGTAGTAGTAGTAGTAGTAGTAGTAGTAGTAGTAGTAGTAGTAGTAGCAGTAGCAGTAGCAGTAGTAGTAGTAGTAGTAGTATCAGTAGTAGTAGTAGTAGTAGTAGTAGTAGTAGCAGTAGCAGTAGCAGTAGTAGTAGTATCAGTAGTAGTAGCAGTAGCAGTAGCAGTAGTAGTAGTAGTAGTAGTAGTGTTGTTATTATTATTATTGTTATTATTATTATTGTTATTATTAGGTCAGAGGATCGAATCTGCGTTCCATGGGTTCACAGTCCGCTGGCATGTTTTAATGTTCTATGTTGAACCAAGGAAATAATCGTATAAACAATAAATATGTTTAACAGCATTCTCCGGGGGTTGTGATCTTTTCAATGATTGTCTTCTTATCAACAATGCACAGACTTGCCTAGAAAAAGCAATCATGCAACGCGAGTTAGATTTTAGTTTATACATGTATGTATTATACAATACGTAGAGTTATACCTAAAGTGGACACTGACTATGGTCAATGTTCGTTGATGGCCTCTACCGTTTATCTCTGTACATAAACAACGTATATATATAACTTGTTTAAATAACAGAACCGCCTACTGGCGCCAATGCTCGGCTGTTCTAAAGTTTATTTAACATCACTACCGGTTGCCCAAATGAGCGACGGGGAAGTAACTATACCATTCCTGGGCAAGCTCCAGCGGTTAACCAGTACTCGGTGTACCAACCTCCGTAAGAAACTGGCAATGTTTACATATAACGAGACACGGTCTGAGTGGGGCTCGAACGCGTGATCATCAGTGATGATAAGTTACAGGGTTATACAAGTCAGTGACCTTCTCAACTCGACAACGGATGTGAACTCAGCTGATCTTGAAATAAGTCTTTTTTAAATAGTTTAAGAGTCTTATTCATCGTCGCCCCTTTGTTAAATTTATCGTCGCCCCCTATTTTATCGGGGCGACGCCTCCAGAAGTATATTATCATTTAGTTGTTTGAGGATAATGCAAGAAGATACAGAAGACGGTCCAATTCCAGAAACATTCCTGGTTCTTTTACATGCCCGGTGTATATCACCGATACATGATATCTTCGTTTAAGGCAAGGCGGGATCGAACCTGCGATCCCTGGATTCGCAGTCTAACGTGTGAACCACTGGACTACTGGTCCGTCTGTAAGAAATAAGCTGCGTTCAATAATTATATTTAGTATACATCCCCTTAAGATGTGTGTGTTTTACGTTTATTTATCGTCGCTACCGGATGCCCATATGAGCGACGCCTCCTGAAGAGATTAGTTATTTTAGATTGTTTCAAGTCAACTCAAGTCAAAATCCTTTATTTCTCTCAATTCATGTTAGCATGAACACATGAGGTTATACATGTAAATATGTTACAAGAGGCTCTTTGAACGACATTACAAACAATATATAAAACACACTTTGTTGGAGGATAGTGCAATGATACCAACAGAGACCCATTCCAGAGTCTCCTCTGGTTCTTTTACGTTCACGGTGTAAAGCACCGACACGAGACCCCGGTTTAACGTCCCATCTGAAAGAATGTTAATTTTATTAGGGTCAGACGGGGGATCGAACCTGCGATCCCTGGATTACCAGGGATCTTCTTCTTTACATTTATATCATCCTAGACCAAGAAGTGAATTATTCAGAAAGTCATTTGTCTACTCTAGCACTAGGCTGTCCGATTAGCGCAGTGGTTATAGCGATCGCTTCTCACCAATGCAACCCGGGTTCGATCATCGGACCGGGAAGTATGTGAGATGGTACGGTGACCGTCAGATCGGACATGTGGGTTTTCTCCGGGTACTCCGGGTTCCCCCCACACGAATGATCACATATACGCTGCCGTCCGTACCAACGAAAGTGATTAATATAAGTTGTTGAAACCGTTGTAAAATAAATAAAGTTTAAACCCCTGGCACTATATGGAATGCTTTACTAAATAATATAAAAAATGCCAGTCAATTTAAGTCTTTATACTTAATGTGGAGCAGGTCACAATTATAATTCATAATACTTCATAATATATTTACTGGCAGCTCTCTAACTATTTTATGACTAAACGTATTGTGTTCAATTTTATGTATATACATATGATATACATGTATGTACTTGCCCTTGTTTTGAGGGCCTTATGGAAGATTGACCTTGTCAAATAAGTCCCATAGTTAAATAGTCTTTTTTATTGTTATTATTATTTATTATTATTATTATTATTTAGCATTATTAATATTTAGCATTATTATTATTATTTAGCATTATTATTATATATTATTGTTATTTATTATTATTATATATTATTATTATTATTTAGCATTATTAATATTTAGCATTATTAATATTTAGCATTATTATTATTTAGCATTATTATTATTTATTATTATTATATATTAATATTTAGCATTATTAATATTTAGCATTATTATTATTATTTATTATTATTATATATTATTGTTATTATTATTATTTATTAATTATTATTATTATTATTTATTATTATTATTATCATTATTATTATTATTTAATTTATTATTATATATTATTATCATCATTATCATCATTATTTATTATTATTATTATTACATACATTGCTTAAACTCCAATAGACTAAATTTGTAATAATTTCACCTGGCAAGACCGATTTCATAGTTTGACACGTGACTGCGTGACATTTTTTGGTACCTAATGTCACATGATCATGTGACCGTCCTAATAATCTTAATGTTACATAAGGGCACATAACTCATCCAGGATTGAGTGAATTCCAAGCGCTCGGCGACACATGATTTGCAATCATCTTTAATAGCTCTGTTTTACGAAACAGCTGTTAGGTATAATAAAATAATGCTACATGCCAATGCGTGAGACATGGTTTTGTTCAAGCACCGAAAGCAAAATGTCACGCACGGCTTCGGCATCTGTCTTAAAGATATATTCCTATTCAAAATGACTGTCACGCTTTTTAAAAAAGATAGCTTAAACTTTATTTATTTTACGATTGCGAAACAAGCTTCAACAACTTATATTAATCCCTCTCGTTGGCGCAGATGAAATCGTAAATGCGGTCATTCGTGTGGAAGGAAACCGGAGTACCCGGAGAAAACCCACCTGTCCGATCTGGCGATCACAAACTTCCTGGTTCGAAGATCGCACCCTGGTTGCATTGGTGAGAAGCGAGCGCGCTAACCACTGTGCTAATCGGACATTAAAGAGAGTTACATTACAATGTATTTTCTACAGAACCAGTAGTGAAACTGGTATTACGGCACTACCAAAGAGATGGGCAAAAATAGTCTCTAAGCAGGAATTATCTCTTAATACAGACTGATTTGTTCCTTAGCAACACAAACTGAAAAAGGGGTCTCTTAATACAAGTGACTTCCTAATAGACGTGTACTTTTAAGCATGTTTGACTATTATCCAAGTACTGAAACACAGTCAAACCTTCTTTAGTGGTCACCTCTATTACGCAGCCAACCTGCATTAAGCAGCCAGTTCTCAGAATCCCAATATGTTAATTTCTTATATATTTGACCTCTGTTAAACAGCCACATGCTTAAGA
Organism: Archivesica marissinica; assembly: GCA_014843695.1. Lineage (NCBI taxonomy): Eukaryota > Metazoa > Mollusca > Bivalvia > Venerida > Vesicomyidae > Archivesica > Archivesica marissinica. Next base: position 31,654,042 of record CM026392.1, on the reverse strand, counting down.
CAAGTTTGACTGTACTTATTATTTTTTTAAAATGTTCTTGAACATTGTTGAAATATATAATTATTATTTTGACAATGGCAGTATTTAATTCATTCGACTTAGTTTATACAAATTAATTTTAGCTCGATTGCGAAACAGGTTCTTACAACTTATATTAATCACTCTCTAGACCTCATTCCTGATGGAATCCATCGCCACGAGGGAGAGAAGAGGCAACATGGAATTTAAATGCCTTGCCTATTACTTATAATCGTAACGGCTCCAGCGGGGCTCGAACTCCAGACCTTTCGCACCTGAAGCGAACACGACTGCGCTATCACGACTTCCACTCTGTTCGTATCCATTTCTCCGAAACAAACAATAAGTTCAAAGAAATAAATGTGCGTACGTCACTTTTAGCACGTTTGATAAACATTGTTGACATACAAAAAGGGACGGATACCCGCAGAGTTCAGTACAGACGGATATGTAGCCCAGTGGTAAAACGCTGGACTGGTAATCCAGGGATCGCAGGTTCGATCCCCCGTCTGACCCTAATAAAATGAACAGTCTTTCAGATGGGACGTTAAACCGAGGTCTCGTGTCGGTGCTTTACACCGTGCACGTAAAAGAACCAGAGGAGACTCTGAAATGGGTCTCTGTCTGTATCATTGCACTATCCTCCAAAATCTAAAATGACTAATATCTTCAGGAGGCGTCGCTCATATGGGCAACCGGTAGCGACGATAAATAAACGTAAAAACAGAAGAAAAAACAGAGTTCGTATTTCAACAGGAATATATATTTAACATTGGCAATGCACGTGATACATGATTATCTAAAGAATAAGTAAATGCGTGGAGCCAAGTGAATCACAGATAGTTGCTGCTTAGCACAGATGGCTGCTCAATAGATGTCAAATGTATAATGAAAACAATATATTGGGAATCTGGAATCTGCTTGATACAGGTTGGCTGCTTCATAGAGGTGGCCATTAACACAGGCGTGACTGTATACTCATCTTAAAGATGGCGAATGCCTTACTTCAATACTTCAAAGTAAACTGTCGAAAAGTTACATTGATATGTCTTGCCGATTACCAACAATATTAATCATATTATATATTATTCAATTCTACACACATCTAAACAAAATATAAATTCCCTGGCGAGTTTAAAAAGTTATTTATAAAATAACGAGAATTACAATTTCTGTCGTTACGGTGCTAACTGTAGTAACGTGCTAACTGTAGTAACGTGGTCACTCTAGTAACGTGCTCACTCTAGTAACGTGCCCACTCTAGTAACGTGCTCACTCTAGTAACGTGCTAACTGTAGAAACGTGCTCATTGTAGTAACGTGCTCACTCTAGTAAACGTGCTAACTGTAGTAACGTGCTCACTCTAGTAACGTGCTAACTCTAGAAACGTGCTCATTGTAGTAACGTGCTCACTCTAGTAGCGTGCTCACTCTAGTAACGTGCTCACTCTAGTAACGTGCTAACTGTAGTAACGTGCTCACTCTAGTAACGTGCTAACTGTAGTAACGTACTCACTCTAGTAACGTGATAACTCTAGAAACGTGATCATTGTAGTAACGTGCTCACTCTAGTAACGTGCTAACAGTAGTAACGTGCTCACTCTAGTAACGTGCTAACTGTAGTAACGTGCTCACTCTAGTAACGTGCTAACTGTATAAACGTGCTCATTGTAGTAACGTGCTCACTCTAGTAACGTGTTAACTGTAGTAACGTGCTCACTCTAGTAACGTGCTTACTCTAGAAACGTGCTCATTGTAATAACGTGCTCACTGTAGTAACGTGCTAACTGTAGTAACGTGCTCACTCTAGTAACGTGCTCATTGTAGTAACGTGCTCACTCTAGTAACGTGCTCATTCTAGTAACGTGATCACTCTAATAACGTGCTCACTCTAGTAACGTGCTAACTCTAGAAACGTGCTTATTGTAGTAACGTGCTCACTGTAATAACGTGCTCACTCTAGTAACGTGCTCACTCTAGTAACGTGTTCACTATAGTAATGTGCTCACTCTAGTAACGTGCTAACTCTAGAAACGTGCTCATTGTAGTAACGTGCTAACTCTAGTAACGTGCTCACTGTAGTAACGTGCACATTGTAGTAACGTGCTCACTATAGTAACGTGCTCACTCTAGTAACGTGCTCACTCTAGTAACGTGCTCACTCTAGTAACGTGCTCACTCTAGTAACGTGCTCACTCTAGTAACGTGCTCACTCTAGTAACGTGCTCGCTCTAGTAACGTGCTCACTCTAGTAACGTGTTTACTCTAGTAACGTGCTCACTATAGTAGCGTGCTTACTCTAGTAACGTGCTCACTCTAGTAACGTGCTCACTATAATAATGTGCTCACTATGGTAACGTGCTCACTCTAGTTACGTGCTCACTGTAGTAACGTGCTCACTCTAGTTACGTGCTCACTGTAGTAACGTGCTCACTCTAGTAACGTGCTAACTCTAGTAACGTGCTCACTCTAGTAACGTTCTCACTCTAGTAACGAGCTAACTCTAGTAACGTGCTAACTCTAGAAACGTGCTCACTGTAGTAACGAGCTAACTCTAGTAACGTGCTCACTCTAGTAACGGGCTCACTGTAATAACGAGCTCACTGTAGTAACGAGCTCACTGTAGTAACGGGCTCACTCTAGTAACGTGCTCACTATAGTAATGTGCTCACTATGGTAACGTGCTCACTCTAGTTACGTGCTCACTGTAGTAACGTGCTCACTCTAGTTACGTGCTCACTGTAGTAACGTGCTCACTCTAGTAACGTGCTCACTCTAGTAACGTGCTCACTATAGTAACGTGCTCACTATGGTAACGTGCTCACTCTAGTTACGTGCTCACTGTAGTAACGTGCTCACTCTAGTTACGTGCTCACTGTAGTAACGTGCTCACTCTAGTAACGTGCTCACTCTAGTAACGAGCTAACTCTAGTAACGTGCTAACTCTAGAAACGTGCTCACTGTAGTAACGAGCTAACTCTAGTAACGTGCTCATTCTAGTAACGGGCTCACTGTAATAACGAGCTCACTGTAGTAACGTGCTCACTGTAATAACGAGCTCACTGTAGTAACGAGCTCACTCTAGTAACGGGCTAACTCTAGAAACGTGCTCACTGTAGTAACGAGCTAACTCTAGTAACGTGCTCACTCTAGTAACGGGCTCACTGTAATAACGAGCTCACTGTAGTAACGAGCTCACTGTAGTAACGTGCTCACTGTAGTAACGAGCTAACTCTAGTAACGTGCTAACTCTAGTAACGTGCTCACTGTAGTAACGTGCTCACTGTAGTAACGTGCTCACTGTAGTAACGAGCTAACTCTAGTAACGTGCTAACTCTAGTAACGTGCTCACTGTAGTAACGTGCTCACTGTAATAACGTGCTCACTGTAATAACGTGCTCACTATAGTAACGTGCTCACTGTAATAACGTGCTCACTGTAGTAACGAGCTAACTCTAGTAACGTGCTAACTCTAGTAACGTGCTCACTGTAGTAACGTGCTCACTGTAATAACGTGCTCACTGTAATAACGTGCTCACTATAGTAACGTGCTCACTGTAATAACGTGCTCACTGTAGTAACGAGCTAACTCTAGTAACGTGCTAACTCTAGTAACGTGCTCACTGTAGTAACGTGCTCACTGTAATAACGTGCTCACTGTAATAACGTGCTCACTATAGTAACGTGCTCACTGTAATAACGTGCTCACTGTAGTAACGTGCTCACTGTAGTAACGTGCTAACTCTAGTAACATGCTCACTGTAGTAACATGCTCACTGTAATAACGTGCTCACTGTAATAACGTGCTCACTATAGTAACGTGCTCACTGTAGTAACGTGCTCACTGTAGTAACGTGCTCACTGTGGTAACGTGCTCACTGTAGTAACGTGCTCACTGTAGTAACGTGCTCACTGTAGTAACATGCTAACTCTAGTAGCAACGTGCTAACTTTAGCATTTTACGCATACATTCATTGGCAAGTTCATTTTGATGCACATGATATATAGAAAATGCAGATTGTATCTGTTAAATCTACTCATATATCAGGGTTCTCAAATTACATAAGATGTACGTAAGAAGTAGGTCTGGAAGGCAAATAATGGGGTTAATTGGTCTGCGGCCTTCATTCATTCATACATTGGTATCGTCTGATTGATCTAAATCATCGTTTCCATTTCTCCTTTAATTAGTATTTAAATCAACTCTTGATGCGTCTGAGCAGAAATTGAATGTCAATTTATGGGATTGCACTGTACAATCATGCATAGCTTTTACCAACTTTCCAGTTTTATTTTACCGCAAATCGGCAATAATATTTATTCCCTTATGATCGTTTACATGATAATGTGAAAAATAGCAATACACAATTCATGGTTCCCCACTAGCCTGGGAACAGGTGTCGATATATGTTGTTGCCTGGTCAGTCAAATAAATATATTATTAACACCGAGTTGAGTTTCTGATCATATCAACACCTGAGGAAACTTGGGGGATTGTCCGTGTAATTATTGACTTGCATTAATCCTATTAATAGGCCTATTAGTTTCTGATGTCATTTTGCTAGAAGTTAAAAATTGAAAAATCGACAGACTGGAACCCAGGCTAGGTTCCCACTGATAATATCTTATCTTGGCCGCCATTTTGTATACTGTATGACAAGTTTTATAAACGGCAATTTCAGGATTTTCTTAGTAATTCTGTAATTGCAATAACTTAATTAATTTTTATTTGTTATTTTAAAATTTGGTATCAATTTAAAGGTATTGAAACACTCTTTTAAATATGTAATTTATTTTGGTTTTAAATATGTAATTTATTTTGTTTTTAAATATGTAATTTATTTTGCTTTTAAATATGTAATTTAAGTTTGCTTTTAAATTGTAATTTATTTTGCTTTTAAATATGTAATTTAAGTATGCTTTTGAATTGTAATTTATTTTGCTTTTAAATATGTAATTTAAGTTTGCTTTTAAATTGTAATTTATTTTACTTTTAAATATGTAATTTAAGTTTGCTTTTAAATTGTAATTTATTTTACTTTTAAATATGTAATTTATTTGGTGTTATTGGTTTATGAATTAGACTTTATAAGTCTCTTTTCACAGTTGAACTATTAATATACAGGTGTGGAAGTCGCGACAGCGCAGTGGATGCGCGTTCGTTTCAGGTGCGAAAGGTCCGGAGTTCGAGCCCCGCTGGAGCCGTTACGATTGTGCCCTTAGGCAAGGCATTTAAATTCCACATTGCCTCTTCTCTCTCCTTCATGGCGATGGATTCCATCAGGAATGAGGTCTCGAGAGTGATTAATATAAGTTGTAAGAACTTGTTTCGCAATCGAGCTAAAATAAATTTGTATAAACTAATATACAGGCATGTTATATTTTATTCGTTAATGATATCGATGTTCTGAAACGATACGAAATATATGTCAATTAAGAGATTTCCAACAACGCATGCACCATGGTGATGGGATGAAAAATAAATATGTTCTGAAGAAAGATAAATTAGGCTATTATTCATTTTGCATAATATCTGGTAAACTTTGCCAACCAAAATTGGCCACTATGTTAATGGTGCAGTATCCATGGTGATGTCATATGGGAACTATGGATACAATAAAACATGCATAGCAACCATTGAAGCAACATCAGCAGTAGCAACATCAGTAGTAGCATCAGCAGCAGTAGCATCGGCAGCAACATCCTTACTACATAAAATTAAAACATCCCTTATATCTTTATATCAGTCTTTCAGATGGGACGTTAAACCGAGGTCTCGTGTCGGTGCTGTACACCGTGCACGTAAAAGAACCTGAGGGGACTCTGGAATGGGTCTCCGTCTGTATCATTGCACTATCCTCCAACAATCTAAAATGACTAATATCTTCAGGAGGCGTCGCTCAAATGGGCAACCGGTAGCGACGATAAATAAACGTAAAACAAATAATATATTAAATATATTTTTGGCAGCAACATTTTCGGTTTTGTTGACAACATTGATGGAACTGTCCCAAAATATTTATTACAATACAATGCATTTATTTCACTCATTTAACATTAAATATTATATCTTTATTTCTGTCTCATCTATGTACAGTACATACATTTCAATTTATATTAAAACACATACCTTGCACATAGCCATTCTACAAATGAGAATTATAAGAGACACTAGTGTATTACAATACGTGAGTCATGTCTTACTTTCTAAACACTATGTAAAAGTCGCTAATCACAACACTAAAAAATATTTAAAATACTGGGTTTTAAAATTCTGACAGGGAAAAAGAGCACTATCTCGCACATTAGAATATGTTGATGAAATCAGAAACACCTCTGATCAGATCAGGGATGGGTGGGCTATCAGCTGGTACATGGATGGGTGGGTTATCAGCTGAACATAATTCACATACAAATGTGTTCACAAATAAAATAATCAATGCATACACTATTTGCATTGATAAGAACTACGACGCTGTAAAATATTAAAGCAGGTTTTGGCACATATAATACCGGATTAGTGAATAAATTAGGTCAAGCTCACATATCAAATTAACTCTTTGAGACTCTAAGCATAATATATGATGGTGATTTAACGTGAAATAGTACATGCGAAGTAAATTAATCCATGAAAACATATAAAAATATGTCATAGATTCTAGCTCGATCAAATATTGTCTTTAAAAGTTTTTATTTTACTTTCATGGAGAGTTGCACATAATTGTTTAGATAACAGAACTGTTTACATTTATATAAAAATTCTCAGCTATGGGAATAGAGCGATAAAATGTTCATATATTAGGAATAGCGTATTATATTTTACAACACACTAGAACATGATATTCTTATTCAACAACGTCTTGGTTACAAAGTTTACACAAACGGTATTCTGAAATGCCACGGTATCTACACAAACCGTATCACACGTGAATTCAAACAATTTATAATTCTTTACTAACCCATAATCAATACATGTTTATTATTTTATGGGATTTTTTTTGTTTGTTGTCATTTTTGTGTTGTTGACCTTCTCCATATAATAAGTTTAAACTTGATTTATTTTATTTTAATTTTACAACGATTTTGAAGCAAGTTTTAACAACTTATATTAATCACTCTCGTTGGCGCGGATGAAAGCGAACATGTGGTCATTTGTGTGGGAGGAAACCGGAGTACCCGGAGAAATCACACCTGTCCGATCTGGCGATCACCGTACCATCTTACATACTTCCCGGTCCGAGGATCGAACCCGGGTTGCATTGGTGAGAAGCGAGCGCGCTAACCTCGCGCTAATCGGACAGCCATATAATAGACAACTGAATTTAGTTTTATTATAGACACATATGAGATAAATATTACATATAATTACATATAGAACTATGCACAGTTATGTTGGTGATAGCTCTCGTGGATGGGTATATAGCTTAAACTTATGCATTATGTTTACACATATGGGAATTTAAACTCGTGTCGGTACTTTACACCGTGCACGTAAACGAACCAGACGAGACTCTGGAATGGGTATATGTCTGTATCATTGCACAATCCTCCACAAATCTAGAATGACTAATCTCTTCAGGATGCGTCGCTGATATGGGCTACCGGTAGCGACGATAAATAAACGTAGAAAGACACACATGTTTGTACTGTTCGCTAACCGTATATAATATATAAATATTGCATTCGTGAGTGACCAATATCAAAAATATTACCCGAGAACATAACTATTAACCTAGGTGTCATGTCTAGCATATGTCTATATATATTGCCAGTAACAGATACGTCCACGTTATTTATGTGACGTCAAGTTATTACATCCAATCACGGTACATGTATTTGAAACGAAAATTTGAAATGATTTGAAGTCAACAACCATAACCACGCTGGCACGGAAGCCCCCTGGAATTGTATTCGTGCATGCATTATTGTGTAATGTTGGTGTGTTATTAGACAGTGCATCGCAAATACATACAGAACACTTTCTTAGAAAATATATGATACACGTCTTTTAAAATTTATTTATGCAGTTCAAATGACTAGTGCCTTAAAGTATGTTTAATTAAGAAATGATAATTGTCTATCCATTTTTTATTGGCGAATAAATCATGGTTTGGAGTTTTGACGCGTAGGAATTAATCACGCAAGTTGTTAGTTCCGGCGCTTAGAATGGCAACCCATGTTTTATTCGACCACAAATAACGCAAATACAATTTTTTATATTAAACTTTATTTTACAACGATTGCGAAACAAGCTTTAACAACTTATATTAATAACTGTCGTTGGCGCGTTTGAAAGCGTAAATATTATTTCGATTCTAACATGACCAAAATATATAAAAAGCGCAAAAATAGTTGGTGTTACTTTTTAGAAAGCGTAAATGACGTCACAAAACTACAAACATGCTAGTAGCATAACGTCACGTTTAAAAATCATGATTTGATTTTCTTAAAAAATCTCGTAACTTGCTTAATCCAAGATGGCCGCTTCTATAATGTTCTATTGAACCTGGCATAACTACTTTTGCAGAGCGATTTTAAAAATTCTTTCAACGTATTTTATATTTTAGTGACCTTATGTTTAAAATTACAGGAATCTTGTTGATTGTGGTTTTTCTTGAACAAATTTGCATAGGACAACCGTGTTCTATCAGTTCTGACAGTGTTCAAAGGTCAACAGAGTAATTCCTTTCCTCCATAGAAATGAGAAATTTGAGACGAACCAGTGTTGAATCTTGGACATTTGAGGCCAAACCACTGTTGAAGCTGGGAAAGTTGAGACCAAACCACTGTTGAAGCTGGGAAATTTGAGACCAAACCAGTGTTGAATCTGGGAAATTTGAGACCAAACCAGTGTTGAATCTGGGAAATTTGAGACCAAACCAGTGTTGAATCTGGGAAATTTGAGACGAACCAGTGTTGTTGAAGCTTTGCAATTTGAGACCAAACCATTACAGGGCAGTTGGTAGCCGGTTGGTTATTGAATATTATATGTGTATGCGTTATATTACAGGGCAGTTGGTAGCCCGCTGGTTATGGAGCCAAATAAGATATGCCGCAAGAATAGAAAGCTAACTGGAAAACAAAGGTAATTATAGTCTACACATCTATTGTAGTCTACACATCTAGTATAGTTTACACATCTATTATAGTCTACACATATATTATAGTATACACATCTATTATAGTCTACACATATATTATAGTATACACATCTATTATAGTATACACATATATTATAGTATACACATATATTATAGTTTATACATATATTATAGTATACACATATATTATAGTATACACATATATTATAGTCTACATATCTATTATAGTCTACACATCTATTATAGTTTACACATCTATTATAGTCTACACATATATTATAGTTTACACATCTATTATAGTCTACACATCTATTATAGTCTACACATATATTATAGTTTACACATATATTATAGTCTACACATATATTATAGTTTACACATCTATTATAGTCTACACATCTATTATAGTCTACACATCTATTATAGTTTACACATATATTATAGTATACACATATATTATAGTCTACACATATATTATAGTCTACATATCTATTATAGTCTACACATCTATTATAGTCTACACATCTATTATAGTTTACACATCTATTGTAGTCTACACATCTATTATAGTCTACACATATATTATAGTCTACACATCTATTGTAGTCTACATATCTATTATAGTCTACACATCTATTATAGTCTACACATCTATTATAGTCTACACATCTATTATAGTATACACATCTATTGTAGTCTACACATCTATTATAGTCTACACATCTATTGTAGTCTACATATCTATTATAGTCTACACATCTATTATAGTCTACACATCTATTGTAGTCTACATATCTATTATAGTCTACACATCTATTATAGTCTACACATATATTGTAGTCTACACATATATTATAGTCTACACATCTATTGTAGTCTACACATCTATTGTAGTTTACACATCTATTGTAGTCTACATATCTATTATAGTCTACACATCTATTATAGTTTACACATCTATTGTAGTCTACATATCTATTATAGTCTACACATCTATTATAGTCTACACATCTATTGTAGTATACACATATATTATAGTTTATACATCTATTATAGTCGTTATGTTTATATATTTTGATCGTTTAAATGGAATAACAATAACACTAGTTGGCTCGGATGAAAGCGTATATGTGATCATTTGTGTGGTAGGATACCTGAGTACCCGGAGAAAACCAACATGTCCGATTTGGCGACATCCGAACCGTACCATCTCACATACTTCCCAGTCTGATGATCGAACCCGAGTTGCATTAGTGAGAACCGATGCAGCCCGGGTGCGATCCTCGGACCGGGAAGTATGTGAGATGTTAATATTTTATAGCCGTTAGATTATTTATTATAATCGTTCAAATGTCAAAGCAAAGGAACGACGCAGTACGTGTAGTATGTAAGTTTTGTTGGCCATATGAGCGAGGGGCAGTTTACCTTTTTAGTTTAGTTTAGTTTAATACTATTTTATTGCTCGATTCGTTTTACCTTATACATGTGAAAACAAAACATAACACATTAAATAAAGGGCCAAACGGGCCAGGCCACAAGTTCTAGCAACATTACATACAGCCCATCCCGACAAGATAGTAACTGAAACGAATAGCGACCAGTGATTTCAAGCATATATAAATATAGAAACATAACGATTTTATTTTTACACAAAATCATGTTTTTCTGAAAAAAGTACATGTTGTGAGAGAAAGAATGAGAAAGTATGAGAACGTTGACATAACAACACCATTCATGGGCTGGCTCCAGCAGCTAACCAGTACCTGGTGCACCAACCTCCGTACCAAACTGCCAACTTGTTCATATAAAGAGACACTAGGCTGAGCTCGAACCCGTGACCACCAGTGATGATAGGTTGAAGTAGCATACAAGGCAGCGACCCTACCACTCAACCACGGAGGCGATTTTGTTTGTTGTGTGTTTTACGTTTATTTATCGTCGCTACTGGTAACCCATATGAGCGACTCCTCCTGAAGAGATTAGTTATTTTAGGTTTTTGGAGGATAGTGCAATGATACAGACAGAGACCCATTCCAGAGTATCCCCTGGTTCTTTTACGTGTATGGTGTAAAGTACCGACACGAGACCTCGGTTTAAAGTCCAATCTGAAAGACTTAATTTTATTAGAGTCAGACGGGGGATCGAACCTGTGATCCCTGGATTACCAGTCCAGCGTGTTACCACTGGACTACATATCCGTCTGTATATTATATTTCAGTGTGTTTTACGTTTATTTATCGTCGCTACCGGTTGCCCATATGAGCGACGCCTCATGAAGAGATTAGTTATTTTAGATTTTGGAGGATAGTGCATGGTACAGACAGAGACCAATTCCAGAATCTCCTCTGGGTCTTTTACGTGCACGGTGTAAAGCACCGACACGATACCTCGGTTTAACGTCCCATCTGAAAGACTGTTAATTTTATTAGGGTCAGACGGGGGATCGAACATTTATATATTATATTGCACTTGAATGTTTCGATTCTTATACCCAAGCACCCACCATGCTACGGATATTCCCACTATTAGTTCAATAAGGTTGATGATGATGATTCCATTTATTTACCCTCGCCGCCGGTAAACCATATGGGCGAGCAAGTCTTATTAAGGTTGTTGTATTGTGATATTCAAGCTTGTATTATGAAGATATTTTTTTTCTTAGGCAAATCTGTCGCAAAGAGAAGGAGATAGTGGACGAGGTTGTGAATGGCGCGAAGCTGGCCATAGCCGAATGCCAGTACGAGTTTCAGTACCGGCGCTGGAACTGCACGACCGCCAGGAAGTCATTCTCACGGATTCTTAGAAGAGGTATGTGTTATTGTTTATAGATTGTTTTGTTTAAATCCTATTTTATTGCTATAGAAACGCATGTACATTATAAATACAAATCATATCATAACACTGAGACCAAATTGGTTGACCCACAGGTTCTAACAACAACAGTAGTGAGAGATATCGACCATTTACTGCCCAATTGATATTTATTTGTAAAACAAACGATAACAATTAATTAGCATGATTTTGAAAAACTCACATTTATAATACTGCAATATCATGTTACGGAACAGCAGTAAAAACAAAGGATTCCAAATAAAATGACCAATATACATTTCGGGATGTATCGGGCTTTATCTGCCAAGGGAGGTAATAGAAAAGCCAGCGATGTCTCTCAATAAATGTAAGCCTCTTTTATTAATTTTCTGAAATATGAAAAGGCAAGCACTAAATTACAGGGGAAAAGAAGATATCAGTTTGTGTACGGTTTAATCTAATTAGACAGAAACCGGTTATCTTTTCATGCGCAAACGAGCTCTGTAACGCTTAATTTACACTGCTTAATGCTGTGATTTGATTGAGAAAAGATGCTTTCTTGCCAGAATTCATTGAGATTTGGCATACATTCATGTTGTGAGAGGGTCTAGTGAGTCTGGTTGTGGTTCTACTGTTTTGACCATGTGCGCATGTCTGCATTTCTTAAAAACATATTCCTCTTCAGAAATGAGACATTGCACTATATACGAGTGTCCCGTTTTTGACACTTGCAATGTGAACGCTAAAAATGTGTTTAACACATTCCGTTCTTCACCCTTGTAATTTGCTAAGCGAATGGAACTGTGTTCCAAAAGGACACTTTTTGAACTGACAAGCCGCGCGGAAACGTTCCGAAACGATCGATTATATTAATTTGCATACTGTGCGCTATTTTTAGAACTTATTTAAATTACGATCATGACACTAGAATGCGAGTGGTTACGGAAACAGCCGAGCTATTTTCGGCCAAATTCGGGATATATTTTTGATTGAATTAGTTTCGAATACATTTAAACTGTCTGTGATTTCATTTGTTTACTGAGACACCTGGGTACTAATGGTTTTAGTAATTCTAAACAGGAGTGTGTCTTTAAACGATGATAAGACAAATAAACAAAGGTCCGGAGTTCGTGCCCCGCTGGATGCGCTACGATTGTGCCCTTTGGCAAGGCATTTAAATTCCACGTTTTCTCTCATCCTCGTGGCGATGGATTCCATCAGGAATGAGGTCTCGAGAGTGATTAATATAAGTTGTAAAAACTTGTTTCGAAATCGAGCTAAAACAATAAATTTGCATAAACTACAACAATTGTAAATATAATAGAAACCAACCAATACTTGTGTTTAGCATGCTTATAAAATATAAACAAAATTAGATTTGAAGATACATTAAGTGTGCGTAGCATAGCTACACGTTCACATTATTTGCATACTGAATATAAAATTCGTCAGTATACAATTTAAGTATGTGCACGTAGGCGGTGAAAATAACAATCAAACATGTCATTGAATGTCATTAGAATTGTGCCGTTGCCTAATGTAATTTCACTAGTAACAACAAAATTCTAATGAAAGTCCATAACACATTTCCAGAGATTAAGAAAAACAGTGAATTGCCCTCTGCTACAATTATTTGAACTATTTATAGCCTTTGCTACCCATCATGCAAGCAGCTAATATCAGGTTACTATTATAGAAATGGCATAAAAAAGAACTGCTTACCTTTGGCGATTTAAGTCCGTTTAAATTCAATAAATTTTTAATCGTGATTATTTCTAGTAAAATGATGTTATTAAATTTTATTAAATAACAAACATGAGACATATTACTTGGAAGAACAGAGAAAATTCTGATTCCAGAAAATATACACAATAAAATCAATCCGCATGCAACAACGAAATATGTGACTTTCGTGAAAATAACAAATTGCAAAGAAAAACGTTTAAGGACTTAAGTATTTAAACATCAGAGAATTTACCCAATCTAAAACAGATAAGATACGGAGTCAATTTACAAACATCAAAGGGGAAAAGAAAAACTGTTTTCTGGGTTTATTCTTGGAAATCGTGTTGTTTATTACAGAACTACTAGCACTAATATACACTTCAAAGAAGTTTGGTGCTTAAATTTGAATAACTGTTTCAACATCAAAGAGATGCCGCGGTGTATATTAGAAAGAACAGAAGAAATTGCCGCTGTGCAGGGGGGGTGCTCAAGTGATATAACCTAGCAAAACGATTCTCGGTAAATTGAATTTAAGATTGTGAGCAATTTAACCTAAGTATCTGCTCGTGCAAATCGTTATCCTGGCTTGACTCGAGCAGCTTTACTCGCATGCATGATTTTGTGTTTTACATATGTCAATTTTTTCTTTGAACTCTGGTAACTGGAAGCAAAGGAACTCTAAAAGTGTGTTTTACGTTTATTTATCGTCGCTACCGGTTACCCATATGAGCGACGCCTCCTGAAGAGATTAGTCATTTTAGATGTTTGGAGGATAGTGCAATGATACAGAAAGAGACCCATTCCAGAGTCTCCTCTGGTTCGTTTACGTGCACGGTGTAAAGCACCGACACGAGACCTCGGTTTAACGTCCCATCTGAAAGACTGTTAATTTTATTAGGGTTGTTGTTGTTGTTGTTGTTGTTGTTGTTGTTGTTGTTGTTGTTGTTGTTGTTGTTGTTGTTGTTGTTGTTGTTGTTGTTGTTGTTGTTGTTGTTGTTGTTGTTGTTGTTGTTGTTGTGTTTATTGAATGTTTTGTGTATTTCAGACACCCGTGAAACAGCGTTTGTATATGCAGTTACTGCCGCCGGCGTCGTGTTTACGGTAACTAAGGCCTGCAGTAGAGGAAGCTTACTACAATGTACATGTGATACTAACCTTAGAGACATTGCCTCCGACGGTGAATGGGAATGGGGAGGTTGCCATGACGACGTAAATTTTGGATATCAGAAATCAAAAGAATTTATGGATGCTCGACGTCGGCGGAAGAGGGGAGATTTGACGTCAAAAATAAGAATGCATAATAATGAAGCTGGACGATTGGTACGGTGCACTTCTGTTATGTTTGTTTAAATAACACCAGTCGTTGTATTATGGTTGAGTGCGTTTGTCTATATGTGTGTTAACAGGATAAGTAAAATGGTTTACAGACGGATATGTAGTCCAGTGGTAGCACGCTGGACTGGTAATCCAGGGGTCACAGGTTCGATCCCCCGTCTGACTCTAATAAAATTAAGTCTTTCAGATTGGACTTTAAACCGAGGTCTCGTGTCGGTACTTTACACCATGCACGTAAAAGAACCAGGGGATACTCTGGAATGGGTCTCTGTCTGTATCATTGCACTATCCTCCAAAAACCTAAAATAACTAATCTCTTCAGGAGGAGTCGCTCATATGGGTTACCGGTAGCGACGATAAATAAACGTAAAACACACACAACAAACAAAATCGCCTCCGTGGTTGAGTGGTAGGGTCGCTGCCTTGTATGCTACTTCAACCTATCATCACTGGTGGTCACGGGTTCGAGCTCAGCCTAGTGTCTCTTTATATGAACAAGTTGGCAGTTTGGTACGGAGGTTGGTGCACTAGGTACTGGTTAGCTGCTGGAGCCTGTCCAGGAAAGGTGTTGTTATGTCAACGTTCTCATACTTTCTCATTCTTTCTCTCACAACATGTACTTTTTTCAGAAAAACATGATTTTGAGTAAAAATAAAATCGTTATGTTTCTCCAGGAATCGCAGGTTCGATCCCCCGTCTGACCCTAATAAAATTAACAGTCTTTCAGATGGGACGTTAAACCGAGGTCTCGTGTCGGTGCTTTACACCGTGCACGTGCAAGAACCAGAGGAGGTTCTGGAATTGGTCTCTGTCTGTATCATGCACTATCCTCCAAAAATCTAAAATAACTAATCTCTTCAGGAGGCGTCGCTCATATGGGCAACCGGTAGCGACGATAAATAAACGTAAAACACACACGTAAAATGGTTGTGGATTATTCGATTTTGGGATACCTCGGTGAAGGCATGTGGTCAGGGCGGTCAGCGTAGTGTCCACTCCCTTTGACTGCTATAGTAAACTATGCATGCTTGTTGTAACTGGAAAATGAGGCAAGATATACGTATAGTTATAATTCCAATGGAACACATGTAGAAATCCGCTTATGACGTGGCAAATATTTTAGTATAAACTATTATTTTTTCGTACAACGATTGCGAAACAAGCTTTAATAACTTACACTCTCGTTGGATGAAAGCGTACATGCGGTCATTCGTGTGACATGAAACAGGAGTACCCGGAGAAACCCCACCTGTCCGACCAGGCGACCACCGTAACATCTCACATACTTCCCGGTCCGAGCGTGCTAATCACTGCGCTAATCGGACAGCCAAACATCGGACAAATGTTTTGTTGCAGTTCTATAACAGACCACGTGACACAATGGATATACCTGTAATAAATTGCTTCGTATTTTGTTTCCGTGTAAAACATCTCACCTGACAAATTTATTTCATGGCATTCTATTCTATTCAATTTTCTACACTTGTTTTCTTTCAGTCTATAAGAGATCACATGACAAAAGACTGTAAATGTCACGGTTTATCCGGAACGTGTGCCTTAAAAACTTGCTGGAGACGAATGCCTTCATTTCGCGAAGTTGGATTAAGACTCAAAGACAAATTTGATGGTGCATCTAAAGTGACAATATCGAACGATGGTCGGAGTCTTGTGACAGAGGATGATACAATTAAACCTCCGTCGAGAGAAGATCTCCTATACACAGAACAATCGCCTAATTTTTGTAAACCTAGGAAGAAATATGGCTCGTTGGGAACA
Organism: Archivesica marissinica; assembly: GCA_014843695.1. Taxonomy (NCBI): domain Eukaryota; kingdom Metazoa; phylum Mollusca; class Bivalvia; order Venerida; family Vesicomyidae; genus Archivesica; species Archivesica marissinica. Next base: position 31,637,277 of record CM026392.1, on the reverse strand, counting down.
CAGGGTAGAATATGCGACCCTGACTCCATAGGTATAGATGGTTGCAGCTTGTTGTGTTGTAACCGAGGACATAAGACCACACAGCTTACAGTTCACGAGAATTGCAAATGTCAGTTTATCTGGTGTTGTCAAGTGATTTGCAAAACCTGCACGTCTATCAAAACTGTTTCAAGGTGCCTCTAGAGAACCCGAGACCTGCATCCGGAGTATGATGGTTACAGCTGTCTATATACATAGATATGTTGTCTCTAGAGACCCGAGACCTGCATCCTGAGTATGTTGGTTACAGCTGTCTATATACATAGATATGTTGTATCTAGAGAACCCGAGACCTGCGTCCGGAGTATGAAGGTTAATACAGCTACATGTATATATATATGTGCTTTCAATGTTGCGATGGTGAAATGAAAGCCATTGGAGTTAGAGGGGTATAATTATGGTACAATCAGCAACCTGTATGCATGGTGTATCTCTCCATGGCTGTGTTCGCGATATAGTATCTCTCCATGGCTGTGTTCGCGATATAGTATCTCTCCATGGCTGTGTTCGCGATATAGTATCTCTCCATGGCTGTGTTCGCGATATAGTATATCTCCATGGCTGTGCTCGCGATATAGTATATATCCATGGCTGTGTTCGCGATATAGTATCTCTCCATGGCTCTGTTCGCGATATAGTTCTGTTAGTTCTGAAAAACTGTTTGAGTTCAGAATCTTCATCACAAAACTGTCTGTAAATGGGATGCAGAAGTGAATATATACAAAACGATATTATGAAACAGTACGAAGGATACGCAATAGTAATGGGTTCTTACCATTGTCTCAGACGACTCCTGTTATAAGCCGATCACAATGCTTGGTCGTGTACGCGATCAGCATGTCAATGAGTACTGTAAACTGGTTAAAAATCACAGAGTATTCATGAATAATTAAAATATTACTCTATTTAAAAAATAACATTTGTCTTTCCACTATTTATTGGCGAATAAAACATGGCTTGTAGATATGACACATACAATTAACCTGTCCACGCATGCCGTATTATTTAGATTCTAACATGACCAAGTTATATAAAAAGCGCAAAAATAGTTGGTGTTAACTTTTCGAAAGCCGCAAATGACGTCACAAAACTACAAAAATGACGTCACGCTTGGCATAACGCGCTAAGCCACGTTGTATTGCAGATTTAACAATGGTAAAGTTATTTCAAGTTTTTAATAGTGCTCTCAGTGGATACGATTTTAGGACTACTAATATCATTAATAGACCTAGGGAACCGTCTCCATTTATATACATGTGTGAACCGTGATGCTATATATAGAAGTGAAATGTACGATTATAGGCGTAATGCTATATATAGACATCTGTGAAATATACGATTATATGGATATACCTTGATGCTATTTATAGACATTTGAGACACATACTATAATAACCGTTGTGCTATATATAGACATCTGTGAAATACGATTATATGGATATACCTTGATGCTATTTATAGACATTTGAGACACATACTATAATAACCGTGGTGCTATATATAGACATCTGTGAAATACGATTATATGGATATACCTTGATGCTATTCATAGACATTTGAGACACATACTATAATAACCGTGGTGCTATATATAGACATCTGTGAAATATACGATTATATGGATATACCTTGATGCTATTTATAGACATTTGAGACACATACTATAATAACCGTGGTGCTATATATAGACATCTGTGAGATATACGATTATATGGATACACCCTTATGCTATTTATAGACATTTGAGACACATACTATAATAACCGTGGTGCTATATATAGACATATGTGAGGTGTGCGATTAGAGGCGTGTTGCTGTATATAGACATCTGTGAAAATGTGCTATTATAACATTGATGATATATATAGACATTTGTAAAATGCATGATTATTTGTAAGATGCTATTTATAGATAGTGACTGAAACTGGGTCACATTGCTTTACGTGTGAGTTCTTGCATTTTGAAACATGTTATACTACTGTTGAAGCGATTCGAAATTTTAGAATTTGAATGTCTCGTAGCTTTTGTTTCATTGATGCATGCATGCTGTTTGAAAATTCGTTGACGAAAGGAAGTTGAGGTCACGCACTGCTATTGAATTTTCCATTCTCTATTGTCACATAATATAAGAGTCCCATAATATACTACTCCAAACTAGTTTGCCACAAAAAGAAAACAGTATTTTTCAACAGATTTACATTTGAAACACCCGAACATGACACTAAATAATGTTGAGCAACACCGCTTTTATAGTTCAAACCCGATCTGAGCGGGTAAATGGCGAATGTTCCACTGTTACCTACAGTTATAGTATGCCGTTTATTCTTGGTGAAATAGTTTCACATTGGCAACAAAAATTCTTAACATAGTCCAAAATGCTTGTGATAAATTGCATTTTATTTAAAAATTCATTTTCACTATTTGGACAATACCTGCTCAACCAATCATCGTATCGTAAGGGTTTTCCTACACATTGTTTAACCAATTTGAGGCCACTATTTCAATAACAGTATATGACCTAAAGAGACATTGTGTATGTGTGTGTTTCATTTACTATAAAACACATATACAATTTCAATAAACATTTCTACATATATGTATGATTATTTTATGTCTTCCACATTGCCATTACACAGCTTATATGTATACGGCATATCTTTTATATGCTTTCCAAAGAATGGCTGAGTGTTCTCAGTAAAAGAAAATGCTATCTTTCACCGTCCAGAGACAGTGGAAGATGGCATTGTCTCTGCTATTGGTTACGTTTCGTATTCCTCCGCGGTTGGATGTAAATATTGTAAGTTAGCTATTTTCTGATAATCATAAACAGTTAATTTCAAAGTAATATGTTCACATGAATTTATTTTGTCTTTTGTATTCAAATTTTGACAGCAGACAGAAACTAAATTGAAAATTATACCGGACCTATTTTTATATAACACATTAAGTGGTTGTGCGGTTGTGTATTGTAGCGAAGTGAGGCTATAGACAGGGGCAGTTAAAATTAATACAATTGGATAACAAATATATCAGTAAAAATCATTTGAAATTATAAAATAAAAAGAAGATTTGCTTTTACTATACGTGGAAATACAAAGTGATGACTCGACAAAATAAATTCCAATCTTACAAAAATACAAATATTCTCTATATCTTCAAATGGGACACTATGTTGTGTGTTTAACATAGACCGTTCGCCACGTTAGCAATAGAACTCGAAATAAGACACACACTTAACAATTTGTATTTTTTCTTTTGAATATATGACATAATGTCTGTTTGAAACAGACATGCAATTTGACTATCTGTACAATATTACATTAGAAATGCTGACGATTGTGGAGAATTTCTTTTCCCCACTTCACGGACAACCATGAGTTGTTTGTGAAGAAAGGAACTGTATTATTCGCTACACCAAGCATCTATTGAAAGGGGGTTATTCTTTGCGTTGACCGCAGCAAAATGTTCGGTGACAGAGTGGTTAAGGCCGTTTAAATCACTTGCCCCTCACCGCTGCAGGTTCGAATCCCACTTGTGTGTGTAATTCTTTCAAGTGAGGAAGCTATCCATTCAATTGGCTTGCGGGAGATCGGTGGTTGTACCAGGGTACCTGTCCATGTCTGAAATACTGCTCAGATGGGCACCCTGGTTCATCTTAGCTGTAGGTGCGACTTTAAACGCCAAAAAACAAACAAACAGGAACTGTCCATTACAAGGTCCTATGGGATGACAGCATATATGAAGATAAAGCTCTTTGCAAATGTTGAGAGGGTCAGCCAACTTCCTGTAGTCACATGACGTCAGTCAGCTTCCTGTTGTCACATGGCGTCAGGCAGCTTCCTGTTGTCACATGACGTCTGGCAGCTTCCTGTAGTCACATGACGTCATTCAGCTTCCGATAGTCTCATGACGTCAGGCAGCTTCCTGATGTCACGTGGCTGTCAGAAAGATGCATTTAGCTTCCGCTGTATGTCATACACAGACATTGTAAGAACACTACACATGTCTGCTAACTACAATATGACATTTCATTTTTAGGAGGTGACATTTGTTGCATATAAGTATTTATATACTAGAGGACATAGAAAACGCACACCTACATTATATGATTATTATTACATGAAAAGAGAAATACGAAGGATTCTATCAAAGATATATCACATCTATATTACAAAACACAAACTGAACAACTAAATATATTCCAAAATGTTTAAAACTGTATTTATATAGTTATTGTTTTTCATGTAAAACACACTTATCCGAAGTGTGCGTTTTCTTTGTCCTCTAGTATAAATCAACTGAAACATAGCATCACAAAAGTGAGAAGCAGTGAGCATTTACCGCCATTTGTTACCCTATTATTAGTATTAGGAGCCCATGATGACCACTGGAACCAATGGCACGCATGTCTTGATTTAATACTACTACTATTTAATAAAATATAAATGCGAATTTAAGCACTGCACGTGCACGTAGGCCAACACTGAATGACAGATGTATCATTTTATGAACGGTTAACACAAATAAATGGAGGTGAATTGTAGATAAACACTTGCTTATATGTCCCATAAATGGCATTATATATTCAACACAAAGAAATAGTAAACATGTTTTGGGCACATACTCTTGTAGTCTGGACAGATGATTCCCAGCGTCAGGTGTGCTGATCAACCCATTGTGTTTGTATATCAAGCCCACTGTGTTTGTAGATCAATCCCACTGTGTTTGTATATCAAGTCCACTATGTTTGTATATCAAGTTCACTGTGTTTGTATATAAAACCCACTGTGTTTGTATATAAATACCACTGTGTTTGTAGATCAATCCCACTGTGTTTGTATATTAAGCTTACTGTGTGTGTAGATCAAGCTCACGGTGTTTGTATATCATGTCCACTGTGTGTGTACATCAATCCCACTGTGTTTGTATATCATGTCCACTATGTTTGTACATCAATCCCACTGTGTTTGTATATCATGTCCACTATGTTTGTACATCAAGTTCACTGTGTTTGTATATAAAACCCACTGTGTTTGTATATAAATACCACTGTGTTTGTAGATCAATCCCACTGTGTTTGTATATTAAGCTTACTGTGTGTGTAGATCAAGCTCACGGTGTTTGTATATCAAGCCCACTGTGTTTGTATATAAAGCTCAATGTGTTTGTATATCAATCCCACTATGTATGTATATCAACCCAACTGTGTTTGCATATCAATCCCATTGTGTTGGCATATCAAGTTCAGTGTGTTTAAAGATCAACCCCACTGTGTTTGCATATCAATCCCACTGTGTTTGTATTTCAAGCTCAGTGTGTGTGTAGATCAATCCCACTGTGTTTATAGATCAACCCCACTGTGTTTGCATATCAATCCCACTGTGTTTGTATATCAAGCTCAGTGTGTTTGTAGATCAATCCCACTGTGTTTAAAGATCAACCCCACTGTGTTTGCATATCAATCCCACTGTGTTTGTATTTCAAGCTCAGTGTGTTTGTAGATCAATCCCACTGTGTTTATAGATCAACCCCACTGTGTTAGCATATCAATCCCACTGTGTTTGTATATCAAGCTCAGTGTGTTTGTAGATCAATCCCACTGTGTTTGTATTTCAAGCTCAGTGTGTTTGTAGATCAATCCCACTGTGTTTATAGATCAACCCCACTGTGTTTGCATATCAATCCCACTGTGTTTGTATATCAAGCTCAGTGTGTTTGTAGATCAAGTTCACTGTGTTTGTACATCAAGTTCACTGTGTTTGTATATAAAACCCACTGTGTTTGTATATAAATACCACTGTGTTTGTAGATCAATCCCACTGTGTTTGTATATTAAGCTTACTGTGTGTGTAGATCAAGCTCACGGTGTTTGTATATCAAGCCCACTGTGTTTGTATATAAAGCTCAATGTGTTTGTATATCAATCCCACTATGTGTGTATATCAATCCCACTGTGTTTATAGATCAACCCAACTGTGTTTGCATATCAATCCCACTGTGTTTGTATATCAATCCCACTATGTATGTATATCAATCCCACTGTGTTTATAGATCAACCCAACTGTGTTTGCATATCAATCCCACTGTGTTTGCATATCAAGCTCAGTGTGTTTGTAGATCAATCCCACTGTGTTTAAAGATCAACCCCACTGTGTTTGCATATCAATCCCACTGTGTTTGTATTTCAAGCTCAGTGTGTTTGTAGATCAATCCCACTGTGTTTATAGATCAACCCCACTGTGTTTGTATATCAATCCCACTGTGTTTGCATATCAATCCCACTGTGTTTGTATATCAAGCTCAGTGTGTTTGTAGATCAATCCCACTGTGTTTAAAGATCAACCCCACTGTGTTTATATATCAATCCCACTGTGTTTGCATATCAATCCCACTATGTTTGTATATCAAGCTCACGGTGTTTGCATATCAATCCCATTGTGTTTATATATCAATCCCACTATGTTTGTATATCAAGCTCACGGTGTTTGCATATCAAGCCCATTGTGTTTGTATATCAAGCCCACTGTGTTTGTATATCAATCCCACTGTGTTTGTATATCAAGCTCAATGTGTTTGTATATCAAGCCCACTGTGTTCATAGATCAATCCAGCAGTGTTTGTAGATCAAGTCCACTGTGTGTGTACATCAATCCCACTGTGTTTGCATATCAATCCCACTGTGTTTGTATATCAAACTCACGGTGTTTGCATATCAATCCCACTGTGTTTGTACATCAATCCCACTGTGTTTGCATATCAATCCCACTGTGTTTGTATATCAAACTCACGGTGTTTGCATATCAATCCCACTGTGTTTGTATATCAAGATCAATGTTTTTGTAGATCAAGCTCACTGTGTTTGTAGACCAAGCCCAATGTGTTTGTAGATCAAGCTCACTGTGTTTCTATATAAAGCCCACTGTGTTTGTATATCAAACTCATTGTGTTTGTAGATCAAGCTCACTGTGTTTGTATATCAAGCTCACTGTGTTTGTATATCAAGCTCACTGTGTTTGTATATCAAGCTCACTGTGTTTGTAGATCAAGCTCACTGTGTTTGTATATCAAGCTCACTGTGTTTGTAGATCAAGCTCACTGTGTGTGTAGATCAAGCTCACCGTGTGTGTATATCAAGCTCACTGTGTTTGTATATCAAGCTCAGTGTGTTTGTAGATCAAGCTCACTGTGTGTGTAGATCAAGCTCACTGTGTTTGTATATCAAGCTCAATGTGTTTGTAGATCAAGCTCACTGTGTGTGTAGATCAAGCTCACCGTGTGTGTATATCAAGCTCACTGTTTGTAGATCAAGCTCACTGTGTTTGTATATCAAACGTGGTCTATTAATAGTAACAGAGGAAACCCTATCACCAGCATTTATATTGTGAATGTTTGACTTACATGCACTTGCTGAATGCAAGCACCGCTCTGACCTCGTCACAGCACGATGTTTGCGTGAACACGCTTCGTAACTATAGTAACTGGCTATATAATATTTGCAATGCATAATTTGAGGCCCCGACTGATTAATTTTATAATACGACTTTATGGGGGTTTATATATACCATACTAATCTTAACAATTAATTGATTATCGATAACCCTGCCTGGGCCTCAATGTGTTACTAGTTTTGACAGGTAATATAACTGTAAATCACATGGTTGCTGTAAGTTCACCTGCCAGACTTGTCCGTAATCTAGGTCGGCACAATGTCTTTAATCATGTTGTGTAGATGACCGTGCCGTGACGATAGGGCCATTGTCGAGTATAATGGTACTCTTGTCAATGGTTTAAATACACATGTGCAGCGTCAAGCTCTGTTCTGGACGACTAGAATTGTGTGAACTGTTTCAAGCTCTGTTCGATCTGGACTAGAATTATGTGGACTGTTTCAAGCTCTGTTCGATCCGGACTATCATTATGTGGACTGTTTCAAGCTCTGTTCGATCCGGACTAGCATTATGTGGACTGTTTCAGGCTCTGTTCGATCCGGACTAGCAGTATGTGGACTGTTTCAGGCTCTGTTCGATCCGGACTAACATTATGTGGACTGTTTCAGGCTCTGTTCGATCCTGACTAACATTATGTGGACTGTTTCAGACTCTGTTCGATCCGGACTAACATTGTGTGGACTGTTTCAAGCTCTGTTCGATCCGGACTAGCATTATGTGGACTGTTTCAAGCTCTGTTCGATCTGGATTATAATTGTGTGGACTGTTTCAAGCTCTGTTCGATCTGGACTAGCATTATGTGGACTGTTTCAAGCTCTGTTCGATCTGGATTAGAATTGTGATGTTATGTGAACTGTGTGTACATCCGGGGTATATTCACCAGTTGATGTGTATCATAGCATGTGGGAATGACTTGGACTTATTGAGTTGTGCTAGGAAGGACTCAGAACATGTGTGTGTGTGTGTGTGTGTGTGTGTTTTACGTTTAGTTATCGTGGCTACCGGTTGCCCATATGAGCGACGCCCCCTGAAGAGATTAGTTATTTCAGATTTTTGGAGGAGAGTACAATGATACAGACAGAGACCCATTCCAGAGTCTCCTCTGGTTCTTTTACGTGCACGGTATACAGCATCGACACGAGATCTCGGTTTAAACTCCCATCTGACTGAAAGACTGTTAATATTATTATGGTCAGACAGGGGATGGAACCTGCGATCCCTGGATTACCAGTCCAGCGTGTTACCACTGGACTACAGATCCGTCTGTATTCTGAACATGCCTGATGCAGTGTGATATTAAAAGATTACGGTATTGGCGGACACAGTAATCAATCAGCTGGATGTGTTCTGTCATACCAGACTGACCATTTGGCACAGGCGAGAGGTTTGCCTGCACATACTGTGCTGAATGAATGTTTATGCTTTCAGCTCTAGGCGTCTAGGCGGACTCATATTCATAAATGGTCTAACAGTAATAGGATTACCGGTGAGATAAGGCAACACTGAAGTAGTAGTATGGGACTCTCAGATTCCCTTCTAGCGCTGCCGCGTCCCCCTCCCCAACCATCCGGTGACCTCATCAGTCACTATCGCGTTGACGTTGATGGACATATTTCGTGTTAATAGTTGACGTTGACGGACGAACCCGCTGGGAGAGTAGTTGTGCCTGTATTCATTCACTGAGTTCGTAATGGCTGTGGATTAAAGGGGGTGTTGTTACGGAATATGAACTGCCGGTCGGTCAATCTTGGGTGTAAGGTAAGTCAATTATTGTCTGATGTGTTTCGTAGCCATATGGTGTATGTATGTCCCATTATTGTAAACCACTTGCTGGAGACCTAGACATGTCGTAACGCTTACACATAACAACAATGCATCTGTTTCATGCTTATTATTCGTGTACCCTGATAGTACATGTACAATGACTGTCAGCTTAGTTTTTATTTTATTTTCAAAGGCTCAAACATTCTATCAATTTTATCAATGGAGGTCACGTGCTTGAAGTTAGTATTCCATAAGGCCAAGGGAATAATTTGTTTTCTGCCATATGTCCATAATGAAAATATAAAAGTTAGAATATTATTTTACTCTTAGATTAACCCACAGCCATTCAGATGGAAATAAGTCGATGTTCACCTTCTGTCATAATCAGTATACACTGGACCCACCACTGGTGATGTGGCTGCACTGACTGTAAAACCAGCTGATGAGTAGAAAGTGTAATTAATTCCTAAAAAACCGTAATGACAGTTATTTAATGTTCTTTTATATAAAGACAAAAAATGAATTATTCTAAATTTGGTTGGCCTATATAGAGCACTTGACATGACGTCACATTGCGAAACAAGTATGGGCTTTGATGATATATTTAGACCATAACCCCTGACCGAGTTTTCCATAGATTCCTGGATTGTTGATGTCAATAGAGACGGTTTATTGGATGGGTGATTTGAAACAATACAATAATATATATCATTTTATTTTATTGACTTTAAATTCTTGCTTTTTATTTGAAGAACTACGAAATAATGCTAGTTTATAGTCGTTTCTTAACATACCGCTGGTCGTAACATACCGAGGCATCAACACTTTTTCAGAACGAGGTCAAATAACGCCACCTATCATTCTTTCCATTGGATCAGTGTTGACCCAGAAAAGTAAACATGTGTTGATAAACAAGAAATCATAAACTGTCAACGTAAGTGGTTCGAAAATTACTGATGCAAGATGCTTACCTGAATATCAAGATCTATGCAAAATTACCCCACCCCTTTATCTGATAAAATGCTCCAAATGTCCATAATATATATTTATGTTCATTCCAACTTTGTAAAATGGCGGTCTGCTACCTGGTATTTATGAATGAAGCTGTTTTGACCACGTGATTAGGTTACTACGTAATTCCCGTGTTACCAAATATGGGCATAATTTTATGGTCTGAGACGCGCTTTTTCTATTGAATGATTATTTTTCAAAACAGTCCCCACTCAAATATAGTATTTTTTATTAAAAACAAGTTGATGTTCATATCTATTGAACTTTCTTACGTGATGTAAATCTATTGACATGTGGTGATATAGCCAGATTCCCGCATTTTATTATTCATAAAAAGTAGGCCCATCGTGGGCCTAAAGCTGTTTGTTGTTTTCTGGTGGGAGATTAAAAAGATATTCATGTTTTATGTTAAAATGACAAATTTACTGCTAGACTTACATATTATACAGATTAAGGTCTCTATGAAATACTCACATAATTGTATTATGACTACCTTTGTATAAACACCCAAATCAGGGCCTCGGCCATTTGCCGCGGTATACTCGGAACTGCTGACTACGTAACTGCTGACACGATGGCATCAAAAACATGATAAACACAAGTGATTCCCAATAGTATTTCTTCTTTGTGTATGTGTACTGTTGAAGTGGAGAAGTCATAAGTTGATGCAAAATGAGTTTTAAATTCAGGTATATAATAGTATATCTGTAGTTTGGTTTTTAATAGCTAGTACCGCGATATACCCATAATGCATCCTACTACATGAAGCGGACACTGATTGCTCCGCCATGTTTGTTTACAATAGACATATGTAAAAAGTAATCCGTCTTCTTCTTCTTCTACCAGTGGTGTTTGTTGAGATATAAACGTTACGCATTCACAAATCAAATTGCGACAAATGATCGATATTGTAATTATTGTCTTATAAATTTAAATTTATTAGAAAAGTTGGAGATAATATACAGTCTACATCCGTTATGTCAAACTTCGGTTATGTCGAAGTATTTTGTTCGGTCCGACGGAATTCGATATAACGGATGCAGACTGTACAAGGCGGAGATGATCTTAATAATTTAAAATCCATACTATAGTGACCTAATATTCTATTTATCCCATTTGTTTAAAATAATATTTTATTGCATTTTTCTCTCATTCATTACATTACAATTATACACACAATGAAATACGTAGAAAACAATATGAAATTATAATAGGATTTATTAGTATTGCTGTACATGTATACTATTTAATCTGGGGGGGGGGCAGCAAATGGGTTGGGCTACAAGTGATGACAACATTATTTACATCCCTTCCCATAATTAATATTTATCCCATCTTCTGATAAAAACAATTTTTCTGAGTAAATATTACCGAATAATCATGACCTGTAGTATATCATACCAACTGTCAACATATGCCGTCATACATGCAGCGTTATGACGTCACGATATGTTTTGTTTTTTTAAATAATATTTTATTGCATTTTTTCATACAATACATTACATATATACATACAATACATATTACTAAGAACAAATCAGAGATTAATATGTAATTATATGATTGCAGTATACGATACATTTGTTTTGTCAAGGGAAAAAAGCAAATGGGTTGATTATGTTTATTAGGCAGTGACTAAGCAAATTTAATAGGCTGATCATTTTTACCATTATTACGCATGACGGTAGGATGTCGGTAAATAGCTATATTATGCTAATGTTATTTGTTTGTATAAAAAACAACAACAAAAAACTCCGTCAATAAATAAAAGTTTGAATTGATAAAATATAAAGTTTGCCCTAATCTGATAATAATGAGTATTCAATAGCCAGTTTGTGTTTAGCTATATCTCGGGAAGAAGTATCGCCATCATCTCGATAGTCCCACCTTAGCAAAAGACACAATTATGTATCATAAATTACCATACTATATTTTACAGGTCAAATGTTATGCACAAAAGTTCGTATGTATCATAATATATGTGTACAGGTATTTTACAAATGTTATGCACAAATGCTCGTAAAATCATGTAAATAAATAACACAACACTATATAAAGACTATTGAATTTATTTGCATAGATAATGACTGAAGGAAGACATGGTTATGTTTAACATATACACCTATATATTACCTAAGTTGGATCGTGCTAAGATGTACTAGATATTGACCCAAAATAAATGCTTTTTTTGAAATAAACGAATAATGTACTGACAATGTGTTTATCTTTTATTATTTTAAAGCGACACTATATCTGTATAAAGGATTTGTTTGGATAAAATGCAACAAGTATTTAGTATTTATTTAGTAAAGTATTTAAAAAATATAATTTCCAATGACTGTATGGTTAAAAAAAAGTTCCAATTATTAGCATAGAAACGAAAACGAAAAAAATATATAGCACCGTCGTATACTAGTACGCGAATTGGTTATCATGTTGAACACATTATCTTAATGAATGGAATCGCTATGAAGAAATAACGTCAAGATTGGCTTAAAGAAAACACAGAGTTAGCTACACGAATTGGCTACACAAAATAAATGGAAGTCCGGGCAGGCCCTGACAAACGTATGTAAGCAATACGTAATGCGCATGCGTGAGGCAACACCGGATGTGAGGTTTGATTGTTGATAGAGAGCGATGCGTTGCCAATGTACGTACGCAGGACGTGGCTCACTGATTCAGGAAAGTAATATGTCCACTTTCAGTGTGTAATATTGCAAAGAAAAAACTGTTAACTGACTAAAAATAAATATTAAAATTATAATAGCAGAATTGCTACTTATACGTATCATTTCATATTGTATATTTATTCCATATGATATAGTATCGCTTTAACAATGGTCTCAAATAGGTATACGTGTATAGGGCCATACACTGGACGTTAATATTATAGCACATAGGAAATAGGAAGCCATTAGAACAATATATTCTAAAACCATGCTTAACAAACAGTTTATGTCAATAATTTACGCAGTTTTGCTTTGTTCAATGTTTTGACTTTGGCTACTTTACCTAGTGTAATCTAAAACATATATATGTCAAGAGTTTGAGACGCGGCACAATCACCGAGTGCGTAGTCTACCTTGCTTTGCTATGGTCGCGAAATTGTGTGACAAATATTTGGAGTACCAAACAGTTACCCTTTTAATTTTATGTATCGCCACTACCGGTTGCCAATATGAGTGAGGGGCAGTTCACCTAAACACTTGGTGCACCAACCTCCGTATGGAACCGCCAACTTGTTCTTATAAAGACACAGGTCTGGGCGGGGACAGTTACTTTGGAAACACTATATGTATGTTCTAAGATACGCTAGATAGTTGACCCAATGGATAATATTAATGAAGTCATTGAATAACCACGTTACGTCGTATATGAGCTATTTTGTATTACGCCATACAGGTTTTCCCCTAGCTCAAACTCATTATCAAGCTCTCTGATTCGTACAGAGCAAATCTCAGACTCAAACCACCACCCTATCTCAAAACTCAAGTTCAAGGAATTCAATTGAGTCCGAATATTATACTCAGCATAACCAATCAGATTATAGCCTCAATCCCAGGCTATTATTTGAATTGCCATATCGATTATGCAGCGATTAAGCGGCTAACAGGCACTTTGTTTGTTTGTTTGTTTGTTTGATCGGGGTTTACGCCGGCATCAGCACCATTCTGGACACTATTACCAGCGGGGAGTTTACCTAACAACACAATTCCTGGACAGGTTGCAGCGGTTAGCCAGTACTTGGTGCACCAACCTCCGTAAGAAACTACCAACAACTTTTTCATATAAAGATACACGGCCTGAGTGCGGCTCGAACCCGTGACCATCACAGTGGTATACTAGTCAGTGACCTTCACCATTCGATCACGGAGACGGTCACTCTTTTCGTGATAGCTACAGCTTTAAATCCCAATATTTCACATGCATACTTCACACTCCGACAGTTCGGGATATATAGGGATAGGGATGCTGCCAAATGCTCATGTACCATTGAGTTTATATTTCCAGTCTATTAAGGATTGAAGTATCAATATGTACAGTTAAAATACCTCACGAACGATGTGGACCTCAGATGTGGACCTCCATCTATCCGTGGCCGAGAGTTTAATGCCGCTGACTTTCAAATTACCTGCCCCTCACCTATGTAGGTTAGAATAACACTGGTGTGTCGAATTGTTTCATATGAGGAAGCTATCTAGCTGGCCTGTGGAAGGTCGGTGGTTATACCCGGGTGTCCGTCCGTGCATGCACCGTTGCTCTGAAGGCCACCCGAGGTCTTCCCCTACCAATACTAGCTGGAGAGTCGCTATATGACCTAAGCTGTTTGTGCGACGTTATGCCCCAAAGACAAACAAATTATTTCGAGATGTTTACAAAATAAATACGCCATGAAAACATGGACGATATAGCCCTTACATTATATGGATGTGGGGTAGATTATGCTGACTGTTTATCCATTCTTGGGATTGCTAAATGACTGTCGTATGCATGGTAATGCAGTAGCATATAAGCCACCGTCGCTAATGTGGAAATAGGTAAAATAGAGATAACATATTACAACGTTATAATATACTTAAGATAGTATGAAACCCACAACGGCTCCTACGTTTGTACATCGTATTCAGCTAAACGGAAGTGAAGAGGTAAAGAATATTCGTTTAGTACAATAAAACGAGTGTCTATAATTCGATGAAAAAATAAACGTAACAGCTATATACAAATTTATAAAACAATAAATTATAGAAAACATATGTACAAAACTAATAAAACAAATCTTAGCATATATTATTTGAGACAATACAAAACTTCATTAGCAATTCCACGTGCTTGTTAAGAATTACTTTGGGACTGATCTTGACATCTGTATTAACATACACAATATGGTGATCTCTAACATAGCATAGTGCCTATGTTCACCCGCGCTACCTTCACAAATAAAAACATCCATACTCCGACTCGTTCTGACCTAAATGAGGCGATATTGTTTTGATATACACTTAATCTGGTACAATATTTGCTTGATATGGGTCGACCCCTATTACATATACCAGAAAAAACACGTGACGATGTGCACATTCAATTCGGACATGTTTGAAATAGGATTTATTGGCACGCTATAATTAATTCGAAATCGCAAAACAAGATACCGCGAAGTTCTACTACTCATAGCGTCCTTGACCCAGGCGGCTGGCGAGGAAGCATTCATAGTTGTATATCCCCGCATATCCTATTGGTTAAAACGAGGCAACACATATGTACAGTTTGTATCTCGTGCATTAATCATTCATTTAATTCTGTAATGACCGAAAGTCAAATACGAATTCGTTAAGCTCATTAAATAGTGAAATGACGTTGTTATTGCATTGCCGATATTCCGAAATATACATTTTCTTGCACTTATTTTGACATTTTAACGGTAAGGTTGGTATATTCAAAGAAATATATAATATAATTAGTGTATCTCGTTATTAAACTAATATATAAAATGTCATATCAGATACACTTTGTCCAATCAATTATTTCCAAACCAAATGTATATATCTTTCAACAATACATTTGAATAGTCAATGATTATATGGTCGTGAGATATGGTGCAGGTGTTTTCTCTACATTGAGAGGTGAATGTACTCTTTTGACCTCAACATAATATGGTCTTTAAAGTCGTACACGGCGAGGTAATGCTACTACGGGCGAGCGATGTGTGGCCCATTTACAGATCCATCGTGCGGGTATACTTTACAATTCGAACATACTGTCACGCTATATACAACTAACAGGTGAAACTGTGTCACAGTATGTATAGTGTGCTTATAGACTGATAAGTAGGATATTCTATTTATAGAATATTTGTTATTTTCTATTTATAGAATATTTGGGCTAATCTATTTATAGAATATTTGGGACATTCTATTTATAGAGTATTTGTGATGTTCTATTTATAGAATATTTACGATTTTCTATTTATAGAAATCCGGCTATCCTTTACCACCACAGAAACTATTATGGCGTAGTGCTATATTACAGTCATTATTTGAACACAGTTTACTACATCATTTTTGGATTTTCAATAAATTTTACTCCACAATATTACGTCATAAGACGTAAGGAAACGCAGTCTATAGTATGTTATTATGTATGCTTAACCCAACCCATGGGCACATATTTTATCAACATAACTGAACGCCGCATTGCACCGATACGCCATACGTTATATACGTGTACGAATTAGTCGTGTGCAGTTGTGCTCATGTATTCTGGAACAAATATGTGCACTAAGTAGTTAAATTTACAAATACTTGTACCATACACACCGACGCGTGTACGCCGTGGCTGCATGCACGATAACAGTGGATTTTATAATTTTCGAACAATTTATGTTTTATAATTATCCCCCATCCCCACACGTCACCTTCTCCCACCCACTCCCACCCACCATCTAATCAGCTACAAGAACAATCGGAACAAAATAAATAAATAAAAAATATTAAAAAAGAAGACAAAATATGTGCGTAGAAAGCTCGAACACACTCGGAAGTCATGCTGAAAATTCTGCAAAATGTGCTAACCATACGAGCTATTTCGCTTAATAACTAAATTTTACACTAAATAAACTTAATATCTTGCAATTTGCATTGATTCTTATATATTGCTAGCATACTGTAGCTCAAATATATTTAGATTTCGCTCATCCTTGGCGCTGTTGATAGAGTGGTTGGCAGCTCGGTCAGCTGCGTGTTCTACTGTTTTCCCACACACAAAATGGCCACGCACACGTCTTAATCCGCGCCAACGCGTGTGGTTAGCATATACAAATTAGGTTAGCTCGATATGCGAAACAAGTTCTTACAACTTATATTAATCACTCTCGAGACCTCATTCCTGATGGAATCCATTGCCACGAGGAATTTAAATGCATTGTCTAAGGGCACACTCGCAACGGCTCCAGCGGGGCTCGAACTCCGGACCTTTCGCACCTGAAGCGAACGCGCATCCACTGCGCTATCACGACTTCCACAAGTGATTAGCATAAGTTGTGAAAAGCTTTTTTCGCATCGTTGTAAGATAAATACAGTTTACATGTTTGGACCCTGACAACAACCTCCTTCCTTCAAAAGCAGCATATACAGCACGCGTATATTCTACAGTTTCATTTTCCTCATATCCAAATAATCAAGTGAAACATTTAACATATTGTATAACTGTTTTGCGTTATTTCAGTATAAATGGCATGTCCGTTGCAATCACGTGTGCATGTCATATTATAGTGTTTGCTCTGGCTGAGGACTGACCACCTGACATTGACCTTTCAAAAACAATTAAAAGACAATATTTGTTTTATACATTTAGCAGTGTTGTATGTACATGTTTACAATGTACAAATTTAGAAAATTAGTTTCATTTCTATATGCGATTGTGGCTGCGAAAAGTGGGGCCAAATGGACGAAATTCACAACTTGAGATTTAATGTGTTCTAACTTCCCCTCCTTACACTGTGGTCCTCAGTTTTAAAACTACATATAATGGAATCTGATATTATCTATATAACAAGTGTATGTATTTTTTCTATATTGTTCATTATTTAAATAAGTTGAATTTCTTAACACACGCTAAGACTAATAGCGAAATACGAGATGAAATTCTATTGGACATTTACACGATTCCAAATCTTGGACGTGCCGGTGTTAAAGAAAAAATAACCCATTCGTGAAATTACCCAATAGAGGCTATCGACTGGGTAAAAAGGATACAATAAAATCGATGAAAATCCCGAAAAAATGTAGTGAGTGAAACCAGTGTGTTTAAGATGAAAAAGAGTAATAAAATTGTTATTTGAATTGTTGACGAGGTATATGAGTATATACTGCCGACAAGGGGTTATATTCCTCGAGCCACATATTATTCTAAGAACCTTATACTCACATATAAGGCACGCACATAATCTTCATAACAATTTAAATACAGACATTTTGAATAACCATCAAAATCGTGTAATCAATTATTTGAGTTAGTACATGGTACTTTGGATCTATAATCCCTTTAATTTCATCTAGCCTAATCATTAACCTGAAATTACCATAATCTCTGCTACAAGTACGAATAGGAGCGCTGAAATCGGACATCCTTGACGAATACCTCGTTTTAATTAAAAGGTTTCTGATTTACAACCGTAATTTAGATACGACTGTTATGGAAGACATGTTTTATTTAGTATTTGTTTCTGTCATGACGTATCTATTTATGAAAAGTCAATTTCAGTAGTCCAATACCAAAGCAAATGGATACGGTATGTGTATTTATAGTAACATCATCACGTGTGCACACTGCACGTGCATGGGATAATCACATACTCCTATTCATAGCACATTCATATGTAAAACTGGTTACACGTGGTATACACGAGAGAAAGATACCTTTCACTTTTACAAAAGTTCCAATCGGAGTCAGCGCCAGTTGTCTTCCCTTATTCACGTTCTATGCGTCCTCTTTTATCTACTTTCTAGTATCTGATTCTTCGAGCATGCGCATTCAGTGTTCTGGAAGAATTGTGCGAGAAACCCGTATGACTGTTCTAGTGACGTGTATGTGTTCCTTCCAATAATCACGTGTCATTATCAATACATCACGTATCTGCTTGTCTTAACATAACTATTAAGAGACATGTAAATCTACTATTCTAGTTGAACGGAACGTTTACGTTTAAGATTACGAGCATACCGACGTCGTTTTAGAAGACCCGTGCAATCATCACTAGTAGTCTAGTATTGTGTAGTCGTATCGTCTAGACACGCGCATGTGTATTCTGCGTGTCTTCTGTGTGTATATGTGTCACATAGATCTTTATGTACAATTTTCACATATCTCCTTATATACATACATATGTTATGCAAACGTGTCGCATATATGTGTATACACATGTGTCACGTACATGTATGTCTTTATATACACATATATTTATTTACACGTGTCACATAAATGTTATTAGAGATAGAGGCACAGTACATTATTGCGCATGCGTCGTATTGTTTAAAGGCACATGTGTCTCATTTTCGTCCTCGTACACACTTTACACTTCACCTCGCAACACCAATGGAAAGTGCAGCTACATCTTTCCCTCACTGTGTACGTCTCTGATTTATGGCCACGCCCACAGCACATTAAGTCACACCCATCAATTCCTATTGACGTATCATTGCACTCCCTGCCAGTGGTTCCTAACGAACCCACTGCATCTCCTCTGTCACAAAAGTTTGGCGATTCTTCAAAATAAACTAAGTCTCTTTTGTCGGGTCGTTTATGATTCGGATCAGCTGGTTCCAGTTTCAACTTCTTCTTTCCTCTTCGACCACCATTATTATTGCCTGAAACGGAATGTTTTATTCTGGGTAAAACGTCACAAATGTTGTGTACAGTATCATACATCGCAGGTTCGATACCCCGTCTGACCCTAATACAATTAATAGCCTTTCAGATGGGACATTAAACCGAGTTCTCGTGGCTGTGCTTTATACCGTGCACGTAAACGAACCAGATGAGACTCTGGAATGGGTCTCTGTCTCTATCATTGCACTATCCTCCAGGAATCTAAAATGACTAATCTCTTCAGGAGGTGTCGCTCATATGGGTAACCGGTAGTGACGATAAATAAACGTAAAACACAGTGCTGTGTTGTATACGTTCGGACTGCTCCTAATGCATCAGCTTATATCTAAATTAATTAACGTTTTTATCTTTGATACCATTAGTTGTCAGAACATGTTTTTGATCGTAGCACATGTATATAGCCTGGGTTGGAAGCTATAAAACTGTTCTCCAATCTCAAACGCAGTCTCAAGCTTCTGGTTGGCCCAGTATAGAGTATATCTAGGAATCAACCAATCAAACGACTGGAGCTTGAGTTTGATAGTTTATAAAGGCTTTATAACCTCCAGTTCATCCTGAGATACAGTCTGATTTATCCCAAAATGTAAATAAGTCCTTTTAATTGGAATCCTGTGTTTGTACTGTTGTTCCCTAACCAGATGTTGCGGTATCATAAATGTGATTTTATCAAAATCGTGTTAATTAACTGAGAGCATTGTTTTACAAATAAGTACTCATTGCATATACTGTAGGAGATATGTCAAGGTCTAGTAATTTAATAATCATAAGAAGTGATAGTGGAATAACATTGTTAGCATGTTGTGCAAAGGAAACAACGATAAAAACAGAGGCAAACACTTAATATGACCTATCTACTTTTATGGAGTATTCAGGGGAAGTAACTGGCCGGTGTCTCCCATTAAATGCATTCACGCAACAATGAGAGACATCGGTCAGTTACTGCCCCTGAATACTCCAAAAAAGTAGATAGGTTGTATTAAGTGTTTCCCTCTGTTTTTATCGTTGTTTCCTTTGCACAACATGCTAGCAATTTTATTCCACTATCGCTTTATATGATTATTAAATTACTATATCTCAACAGATCTCCTACAGTATATGCAATGAGTACTTATTTGTAAAACAATGCTATCAGTTAATTAACACAATTTTGATAACATCACAATTATCATGCCGCAACATCTGGCTAGGGAACAACAGTAAAAACAAAGGATTCTAACTGAAAAGACGTATTAACATTTTGGAATAAATCAGATTTTATCTGCCAAGAGAGGTAATAGAAATTTAGAGATGTCTCTCATTGGAAGACGAAACTAAATCGCACAGGCAAATAAGATGCCTAAAGGCTGTGTTTTATATAATCAAATTCAATGTAAATACAGTTTCACTGGCAACAACAAATCTATTTCAAGTAGTTGGCAACAACTCGTTCCTAGTTCTTTCCATAGGCAATAAATATATACAGTTGCTGGCCGTTGGTTGCCATGGTAATTAAGGCCAATATAATATCTTCGAACGGAGCAATATATATAAACTTAAACGTACTTAACCAGAACGTAACCATAGATCTCTATAGTGCATATAGTTGGGTTGATAGTTATGTTTAATTAAGGTTGGGTATAATTTATCACTTTCCGCTACATTTCTTTCGTCTTCGGAAATTCAAACGAAGCAAACAGTTTTACATATCGTCTGTTCAGTGTAAAGGGAGACAACCGAAATATTGGTGATATGAAGCGTATAAGAGTTGTCTGTCACTCTTGTTTTGCTTCGAGACGATAGGCCTCTGTCGACATGCCAACACAACACACTAACATGCGTAAACTTGGGCATTAATGCAACCACAAGGCAAGCAAAGACGGCTAAATACATCGCGCTCACATGAACAGGCAGAAAACAGCAACAGGCGCAATATATTACATAGCCAGCAGAGGAGTATCGCCTAGCAAGCTAATGTAATGCTTAATGGCTTGAAGTATATGGAAACATATCAACGATGTGAAGTATTATATCCACAGGTATTTGAATTCATTTCGCTATATTCACGATGATAATAAGAACGAATATTAAGCACAGGGAAGTGTGGAAGTCGTGATAGCGCCGTGAATGCGCGTTCGCTTCAGGTGCGAAAGGTCCGGAGTTCGAGCCCCGCTGGAGCCGTTACGAGTGTGCCCTTAGGCAAGGCATTTAATTTCCACATTGCCTCTTCTCTCTCCCTCGTGGCGATGGATTCCATCAGGAATGAGGTCTCGAGAGTGATTAATATAAGTTGTAAGAACTTGTTTCGCAGTCGACACTTGGAAATCATGATATCGTTGTGGCAGTTCGCTTCGTGTGAGGTCGAGCCCAACTGTAGCCGTTACGATTTTGCCCTTAGGCAAGCCACTTAAATTCCACATTGCCTCTCCCTAGTGGCAATGGATTCCATTTGGAATGGGATCTCGAGAGCGATTATTCTAACATTGTAAATACTTGTTTCGCAATGGAGCTAAAATAAATGTGTATAAACTAACCTAAACTAATACTAAGCGAATTTGAACACGGCATGTAAGTTAGTATTCATACTGAAGTGGGAGGTGCTGATTGGTTATGGTCGTTGACTTCAAATCTGGGGATGTCGAATTCTTTCACATGAGGAAGCTATCCAGCTTGCTTGTGGAAGGTCGGTGGTTCTATCCAGCTGCCGTCTTAGAAATATAGATCGGAAGGGCGCCTGGGTCCTTCCTCTATGACTAAAGAACTGGAGAGTCGCCATTTGACCTAAGCGCGCGTGCGACTTTAATCCCCAGACCTATCCTCCTTAGTGAGTATTCACGAGTAGTAACTAACCAATGTCTCTATGCGTGGGGCAGTAACTAACCAATGTTTCTATTCACGGGGCAGTAACTAACCAATGTCTCTATTCATGGGGCAGTACCTAACCAATGTCTCTATTCACGGGGCAGTAACTAACCAATGTCTCTATTCATACGGTAGTAACTAACCAATGTCTCTATTCACGGAGCAGTAACTAACCAATGTCTCTTTTCATGGGGCAGTAACTAACCAATGTCTCTATTCACGGGGCAGTAACCAACCAATGTCTCTATTCACGGGACAGTAACTAACCAATTTCTCTATTCACGGGCAGTAACTAACCAATGTCTCTATTCATACGGTAGTAACTAACCAATGTCTCTATTCACGGAGCAGTAGCTAACCAATGTCTCTATTCACGGGGCAGTAACTAACCAATGTCTCTATTCACGGGGCAGTAACTAACCAATGTCTCTATTCACGGAGCAGTAACTAACCAATGTCTCTATTCACGGAGCAGTAACTAACCAATGTCTCTATTCACGGGGCAGTAACTAACCAATGTCTCTATTCACGGGGCAGTAACTAACCAATGTCTCTATTCACGGGGCAGTAACTAACCAATGTCTCTATTCACGGGGCAGTAACTAACCAATGTCTCTATTCATGGACAGTAACTAACCAATGTCTCTATTCATAAGGTAGTAACTAACCAATGTCTCTATTCATAAGGCAGTAACTAACCAATGTCTCTATGCACGGGGCAGTAACTAACCAATGTCTATATTCATAAGGTAGTAACTAACCAATGTCTCTATTCACGGAGCAGTAACTAACCAATGTCTATATTCATGGGCAGTAACTAACCAATGTCTCTATTCACGGGGCAGTAACTAACCAATGTCTCTATTCACGGGGCAGTAACCAGCCAATGTCTCTATTCACGGGACAGTAACTAACCAATGTCTCTATTCACGGGCAGTAACTAACCAATGTCTCTATTCATACGGTAGTAACTAACCAATGTCTCTATTCACGGAGCAGTAGCTAACCAATGTCTCTATTCACGGGGCAGTAACTAACCAATGTCTCTATTCACGGGGCAGTAACTAACCAATGTCTCTTCTCACGGAGCAGTAACTAACCATTGTCTCTATTCACGGAGCAGTAACTAACCAATGTCTCTATTCACGGGGCAGTAACTAACCAATGTCTCTATTCATGGACAGTAACTAACCAATGTCTCTATTCATAAGGTAGTAACTAACCAATGTCTCTATTCATAAGGCAGTAACTAACCAATGTCTCTATGCACGGGGCAGTAACTAACCAATGTCTCTATTCATAAGGTAGTAACTAACCAATGTCTCTATTCACGGAGCAGTAACTAACCAATGTCTATATTCATGGGCAGTAACTAACCAATGTCTCTATTCACGGAGCAGTAGCTAACCAATGTCTCTATTCACGGGGCAGTAACTAACCAATGTCTCTATTCACGGGGCAGTAACTAACCAATGTCTCTATTCACGGGGCAGTAACTAACCAATGTCTCTATTCACGGGGCAGTAACTAACCAATGTCTCTATTCACGGGGCAGTAACTAACCAATGTCTCTATTCACGGAGCAGTAACTAACCAATGTCTCTCTTCACGGGACAGTAACTAACCAATGTTGCATGATGACATGAACTAGTGACGTTGTTGTATAAGCGATTAATAAGATCACTGGTTCCCCCAATCCTTTTTGGGTCATTACGTAGCATACATTTTGTAAATACTTTATTATTTATATAACAGTCATGTTCACCAATCACTTCTAGCGTACTAATCTGGCATATTGGCAACATTTGAGCAATTTGTTGGAATCGTACTCCACTGTTCCTAGAACCGACATATTGATATAAATCTAACGCAATTAAAACGGAAACCCTATAGGGAGACAGACACTCTGTGACACGTCCACGTACAACACTGTGTTTGGGAACCAGCTCGATGGAAGCTCAATGGTTTGCTCTATTTTTGGGCTGTATAATTTTGTTTCAGTTTAAATGGAAGTGTTCCATATATTTCAAGCTATTCCTCTAATTACGAATAAAGCAAAGCAATGAACATGAAAATAGCATACGTTGATATGTAATAGTGTTGTAACCATAGTTATGTACAGCTAAGCATGGGCTAAAGACCAATTCTAAAAACATGTTTTTAAACTTTTCATCAAACTTTTATCAATTCGTCTTACGTATATTATAAAACACAACATGTTAGCAAAGTCTATTTTTTAATTGCCGTGTTTATCGACAATATTTTAATTTCTGTCTTTACCGACACATTTCTAATTGCCATGTTTATCGACAATATTTTAATTTCTGTCTTTACCGACACATTTCTAATTGCCATGTTTATCGACAATATTTTAATTTCTGTCTTTACCGACACATTTCTAATTGCCGACTTTACCGACACATTTCTGATTGCCGTCTTTACCGACACATTTCTAATTGCCGACTTTACCGACACATTTCTAATTGCGGTCTTTACCGACACATTTTTAATTGACGTCTTTACCGACACACATTTCTAATTGACGTCTTTACCGACTAGTCTTTAATTGTCGTCACTACCGGCAACATTTTTAATTGCCATCAATATGAACAAGTCTTTAATTTTGGTCTTTACCGACATGTTTTACTATACATAAAAATGTCATAGGTTTATATGGACGAATATTCTATAATATAATTATGTTCTACGAAGCGTAGTATAACTACATGCACAACAGCACTTTTGGACTCCAGCATCGAACGCGTGTTCTATATACAACGATGTGTTACCAGCGTGGCGGAGGTTTGCTAAGTTTAACACGGATTGCTCGTACATTTAACGGCGTGGCGGAGGTTTGCTATCTTAGATTGCTCGGACATTTAACGGCGTGGCGGAGGTTTGCTAAGTTTAACACAGATTGCTCGTACATTTAACGGCGTGGCGGAGGTTTGCTAAGTTTAACACGGATTGCTCGGACATTTAACGGCGTGGCGGAGGTTTGCTAAGTTTAACACGGATTGCTCGGACATTTAACGGCGTGGCGCAGGTTTGCTAAGTTCAACACGGATTGCTCGTACATTTAACGGCGTGGCGGAGGTTTGCTAAGTTTAACACGGATTGCTCGTACATTTAACGGCGTGGCGGAGGTTTGCTATCTTAGATTGCTCGGACATTTAACGGCGTGGCGGAGGTTTGCTAAGTTTAACACGGATTGCTCGTACATTTAACGGCGTGGCGGAGGTTTGCTATCTTAGATTGCTCGGACATTTAACGGCGTGGCGGAGGTTTGCTAAGTTTAACACGGATTGCTCGTACATTTAACGGCGTGGCGGAGGTTTGCTATCTTAGATTGCTCGGACATTTAACGGCGTGGCGGAGGTTTGCTAAGTTTAACACGGATTGCTCGTACATTTAACGGCGTGGCGGAGGTTTGCTATCTTAGATTGCTCGGACATTTAACGGCGTGGCGGAGGTTTGCTATCTCGGATTGCTCGGACATTTAACGGCGTGGCGGAGGTTTGCTATCTCGGATTGCTCGGACATTTAACGGCGTGGCGGAGGTTTGCTATCTCGGATTGCTCGGACATTTAACGGCGTGGCGGAGGTTTGCTATCTCGGATTGCTCGGACATTTAACGGCGTGGCGGAGGTTTGCTATCTCGGATTGCTCGGACATTTAACGGCGTGGCGGAGGTTTGCTATCTCGGATTGCTCGGACATTTAACGGCGTGGCGGAGGTTTGCTATCTCGGATTGCTCGGACATTTAACGGCGTGGCGGAGGTTTGCTATCTCGGATTGCTCGGACATTTAACGGCGTGGCGGAGGTTTGCTATCTCGGATTGCTCGGACATTTAACGGCGTGGCGGAGGTTTGCTATCTCGGATTGCTCGGACATTTAACGGCGTGGCGGAGGTTTGCTATCTCGGATTGCTCGGACATTTAACGGCGTGGCGGAGGTTTGCTAACACGGATTGCTCAGACATTTAACGGCGTGGCGGAGGTTTGCCTCTCGGATTGCTCGGACATTTAATAGCATGGCGGGGATTTGCTTTCCCGGATTGCTCGGACATGTAATATCGTGGCGGAGGTTTGCTAACCCGGATTGCTCGAACATTTAACAACGTGGCGAAGAATTGCTAACTCGGATTGCTCGGACATTTAACAGCGTGGCGGAGGTTTGCTATCTCGGATTGCTCGGACATTTAACGGCGTGGCGGAGGTTTGCTAACACGGATTGCTCAGACATTTAACGGCGTGGCGGAGGTTTGCTATCTTAGATTGCTCGGACATTTAACGGCGTGGCGGAGGTTTGCTATCTCAGATTGCTCGGACATTTAACGGCGTGGCGGAGGTTTGCTATCTCGGATTGCTCGGACATTTAACGGCGTGGCGGAGGTTTGCTATCTCGGATTGCTCGGACATTTAACGGCGTGGCGGAGGTTTGCTATCTCGGATTGCTCGGACATTTAACGGCGTGGCGGAGGTTTGCTATCTCGGATTGCTCGGACATTTAACGGCGTGGCGGAGGTTTGCTAACACGGATTGCTCAGACATTTAACGGCGTGGCGGAGGTTTGCCTCTCGGATTGCTCGGACATTTAATAGCGTGGCGGGGATTTGCTTTCCCGGATTGCTCGGACATGTAATATCGTGGCGGAGGTTTGCTAACCCGGATTGCTCGAACATTTAACAACGTGGCGAAGAATTGCTAACTCGGATTGCTCGGACATTTAACAGCGTGGCGGAGGTTTGCTATCTCGGATTGCTCGGACATTTAACGGCGTGGCGGAGGTTTGCTAACACGGATTGCTCAGACATTTAACGGCGTGGCGGAGGTTTGCTAACACGGATTGCTCGGACATTTAATAGCGTGCCGGGGGTTTGCTTTCCCGGATTGCTCGGACATTTAACGGCGTGGCGGAGGTTTGCTAACACGGATTGCTCGGACATTTAATAGCGTGGCGGAGGTTTGCTATCTCGGAATGCTCGGACATTTATCAGCGTGGCGGAGGTTTGCTAACTCGGATTGCTCGGACATTTAACAGCGTGGTGGAGGTTTGCTATCTCGGATTGCTCGGACATTTAGCAGCGTGGCGGAGGTTTGCTAACTCGGATTGCTCGGACATTTAGCAGTGTGGCGGAGGTTTGCTAACTCGGATTGCTCGGACATTTAGCAGCGTGGCGGAGGTTTGCTAACACGGATTGCTCAGACATTTAACGGCGTGGCGGAGGTTTGCTAACACGGATTGCTCGGACATTTAATAGCGTGCCGGGGGTTTGCTTTCCCGGATTGCTCGGACATTTAACGGCGTGGCGGAGGTTTGCTAACACGGATTGCTCGGACATTTAATAGCGTGGCGGAGGTTTGCTATCTCGGAATGCTCGGACATTTATCAGCGTGGCGGAGGTTTGCTAACTCGGATTGCTCGGACATTTAACAGCGTGGTGGAGGTTTGCTATCTCGGATTGCTCGGACATTTAGCAGCGTGGCGGAGGTTTGCTAACTCGGATTGCTCGGACATTTAGCAGTGTGGCGGAGGTTTGCTAACTCGGATTGCTCGGACATTTAGCAGCGTGGCGGAGGTTTGCTAACACGGATTGCTCAGACATTTAACGGCGTGGCGGAGGTTTGCTAACACGGATTGCTCGGACATTTAATAGCGTGCCGGGGGTTTGCTTTCCCGGATTGCTCGGACATTTAACGGCGTGGCGGAGGTTTGCTAACACGGATTGCTCGGACATTTAATAGCGTGCCGGGGTTTGCTTTCCCGGATTGCTCGGACATTTAACGGCGTGGCGGAGGTTTGCTAACACGGATTGCTCGGACATTTAATAGCGTGGTGGAGGTTTGCTATCTCGGAATGCTCGGACATTTATCAGCGTGGCGGAGGTTTGCTAACTCGGATTGCTCGGACATTTAACAGCGTGGTGGAGGTTTGCTATCTCGGATTGCTCGGACATTTAACAGCGTGGCGGAGGTTTGCTAACTCGGATTGCTCGGACATTTAACAGCGTGGCGGAGGTTTGCTATCTAGGATTGCATGAACATTTAACAGCGTGGCGGAGGTTTGCTAACTCGGATTGCTCGGACATTTAGCAGCGTGGCGGAGGTTTGCTAACTCGGATTGCTCGGACATTTAACAGCGTGGTGGAGGTTTGCTATCTCGGATTGCTCGGACATTTAGCAGCGTGGCGGAGGTTTGCTAACTCGGATTGCTCGGACATTTAGCAGTGTGGCGGAGGTTTGCTAACTCGGATTGCTCGGACATTTAGCAGCGTGGCGGAGGTTTGCTAACTCGGATTGCTCGGACATCTAGCAGCGTGGCGGAGGTTTGCTATCTCGGATTGCTCGGACATTTAGCAGCGTGGCGGAGGTTTGCTATCTCGGATTGCACGGACATTAGCAGCGTGGTGGAGGTTTGCTATCTCGGATTGCACTGACATTTATAGCGTGGCGGAGGTTTGCTATCTCGGATTGCATGGACATTTATAGCGTGGCGGAGGTTTGCTATCTCGGATTGCACCGATATTTATAGCGTGGTGGATGTTTGCTCTCTCAGATTGCTCGGATATTTAGCAGCGTGGTGGAGGTTTGATATCTCGGATTGCACGGACATTTATAGCGTTGTGGAGGTTTGCTATCTCAGATTGCTCGGATATTTAGCAGCGTGACGAAAGTAACTCGGATTGCACGGACATTTAGCAGCGTGGCGGAGGGTTGCTCTCTCGGATTGCACGGACATTTAGCATCGTGACGAAAGTTATCTCGGATTGCTCGGACATTTAGCAGCGTGGCGGAGGTTTGCTATCTCGGATTGCTCGGACATTTAGCAGCGTGGCGGAGGTTTGCTATCTCGGATTGCTCGGACATTTAGCAGCGTGGCGGAGGTTTGCTATCTCGGAATGCTCGGACATTTAACCGCGTAGCATAAGTTTGCTATCCCGGAAAGCTCTTGTTTAACTATGAATTTATTGAATGGCTTGTCCAAAACTGCTGATGTGTGCTATTCTGTACTCAGCCAATCACCTATGAAATAAAGACAAACAAAACACACAGAAGTATTGCAATTTACTGACCTTCAGCATCATTGCGACCTTCATTGCCTATAATCAAAGTAAGATAAGATAAGATAAGATAAATATTGTTTTCAGTCGGCAGGAATTGAAACACAAGTGTAACAGTTGTCGGATGGAGCTTGAACAGACAATTAAAACGACACGAGCTCACGTGTTAACAGCACGTGTAAATGGCGTACGCATGTAGATCATCTATATTCCTTATAAAATAATATAGATGGGTCAGTGGTTCGGTGGTTATCACATTGGACTGCGAATCCAGGTTCGATCCCGTGTCAGACCCCACTACTATTGCCAGTCTTTCAGGTGGGACTATAAACCGAGGTTTAATGTATCGGTGCTATACACCTGGTATGTAAAAGAGCCAGAGATGGTTCTGGAATTGGGGCGTCATCTGCATCGTGCATTACCGTCCAACAATAATATTACTAATACACTTTTTAGAGGCGTTGCCCCGATTAACCAGGGGGCTACGATAAATAAACGTATGAAACACGAGAAATATGGCGACCAATTTACGGCCTGATATGTTAATGCATGCACAAAATATACACTAAGTGAGATATTGCATGATAATGATGATTAAGCATAAACGTGTCTATAATTATATAGTATACCATATATTCTAACTAGATGACAATAATAATGTGTTTTCGCGCCAGCATGAACATGAAAGACTGACAGCTACAATGTTCGTATGTACGCATGTAAATTGTAGAAACTGTGGTCTACAGCACAAAATATATTGAATATCTGACTAAAGATTACTAATATATGTAATGTTATATATTTCTCATGTTTTGTTTTATTACCTGTATATGTAGATATATGAGACAATAGAAACGATTAAAATATATGTAACATTTAGCTAGATTGGGAAATGTAATATGAAATGTTTGTACACCAAAGGCTGAGAATGAACCCACACGCTCACTCTGTAATATTATAATACTAATAATTAATACGTAATGCTTACAATATTTGCAACGATTTACATAATTTATTAAAATTTAAACGCGGTTTTGGTAAATTTACATAAATTATTTAATTTTGCATACATTCTTAAAGTATGTACAACATTTACGATTTACATAATTTACTAAAAAAATGAATCAGCTATGCATACATTTACATAAATTATTTAATTGTGCATAAATTATTAAACTTTAAAATAATTATAATAAAATGTGTATACAAATAAGTAAGAATTTACTACAATTAAGTACCGGAATGCATTTTTACATTATCACTCCACAGTTCCCTTTATATGATGAATGATTTCTACATGATGACACGGGGGTATAAACAGTAGATGTGCGAAGCTAGCTATACACTGAATATAGGTGTACCCATTATTCGACTGACCTTTGTTTATTAGCATCTCAATAAAACCAATGGGAATCTTATATGCACACTATTTCTGGAGAACATTAAATGTTCCCAAGGCGCACCTCTGTAACAGACTGATAAATGTTCTAATACGGAACTCGAACTGAAATGTAGCTAACTACACACATCTACAACCTATACAGTGGCACTACAGTCAGAGAGATTTATGTTATATAGCCTGGGTGATCGCGCACGTTCTAATCTAACAATATAACAATATTAATATGCAATATATAATTACTCCACCATCTCTCTTAGATATGCATCTATGTGCGCTAATAATAGCTTGCTTAACATGCCCAAATACGCATGCGCAATTTGCCCCTATAGCAGAATAGTCCGTACCTGGTGGCACTACTAGTTTAACAGACATAAATCCGAGATAACGTCAGCAATATGTGATATGCGCATCACGTATGCGCACAACATGTACGCATCAAGTTATGTAGAAATAATATTAGCTGAAGATCAATCAAGTACTAAATCTGATGTTTCTTCAGACGATCATAAAATAGTTCACAGGTTTAAATGCGGACAATGATGCTGATTAGGATACTTACAGACGGAGGGGAGGGTGTGTTTCCAAAATACAGATATCACAAGGTTTTGGGTTCCCATGCACACTAGATTTGACAATATAATGTGCTGATGGTACCGTCATGACTGATTATAGCCGGTTGCAGAATAATTAGGCTAGTGAATTCTGATAGATAAGGCCAATGAATAATTAGGCTAGTGATTTCTTATAGATTACGTCAATGAATAATTAGGCTAGTGAATTCTTATAGATTACGTCAATGAATAATTAGGCTAGTGAATTATGATAGATAAGGACAATGAATAATTAGGCTAGTGAATTCTGATAGATTACGCCAATGAATAATTAGGCTAGTGAATTATGATATATAACGTTAATGAATAATTAGGCTAGTGAATTATGATATATAACGTTAATGAATAAATAGGCTAGTGAATTCTGATAGTTAGTTTACGTCAATAGATAATTAGGCTAGTGAATTCTGATAGATTACGTCAATGAATAATTAGGTTAGTGAATTCTGATTGGTGTCAGAATGAGTATGAAGCAAAAAAACTGAAGGTCATGATGAATTTATTGGCTAATCTTCTCTTTACGATAATTTGACCATTTTATTCTTAAAACAGAGGTGTGTGTATATGTAGTAATGAGAAAGAACGGTCTTGCAGGTTATAATCGAGACGCCATGTCTCGTGTGCTGGTTAAAATGCTGCAGGCCCGATACATTTTAAAATTTGCAATTAATTAAAAAGCTTTATTTCGTAATAGTTGTTGTTTGTGAAACTACCTTACTAGCGATTACAGACCAAGAATCAATGCAGATACAGGACCACATCATAATCTACGTGGCACTAATACTGAGATCAAACATAATGTTAATTCCGAATAGTTTAGCTACTGCAATTGTTGAATGTATACTTTTATTTTCTCCATGTACATCTATATGTCTAAGTGTAAACTTTGTATACAGTGGAAGTCGTGATAGCGCAGTGGATGCGCGTTCGCTTCAGGTGCGAAAGGTACGGAGTTCGAGCCCCACTGGAACCGTTACGATTGTGCCCTTAGGCAAGACATTTAAGTTCCACGTTGCCCCTTCTCTCCCCCTAGTGGCGATGGATTCCATCAGGAATGAGGTTTCGAGAGTGATTAATATAAGTTGAAAGAACTTGTTTCGCAATTGAGCTAAAATAAATTTGTATACACTTAAACTTAGTAAAAAGCCGTGTGTCTGAAGAAATATGGTAGCCATAACACGTATTCATAGGGGCCGGCTTCAGGGATATAATATAGCGTCTTCGATCGACTTCCTGATGACATTCCTTGACATAAAACAGCATTGAAGGTTCCTGTTTCTATTACAGACGGATCTGTAGTCCAGTAGTAACACGCTGGACTGGTAATCCAGGGATCGCAGATTCGATCCCCCGTCTGACCTTAATAAAATGAACAGTCTTTCAGTTGGGACGTTAAACCGAGGTCTCGTATCGGTGCTTTACACTGTGCACGTAAAAGAACTAGAGGAGACTCTGGAATGGCTCTATGTCTGTATCATTGCACTATCCTCCAAAAATCTAAAATGACTAATCTCTTCAAGAGGCGTCGCTCATATGAGTAACCGGTAGCGACGATATATAAACGTAAAACACACACTGTGTATTGAACAATGGGAGACTAACACGATCGGTGTGCATGATTACCTGTGTGAATGCTAGATGTTCCTGCCAATATTGTCTTTTCTAACGTTAAACTTGCTTGTAGTGAACACTGTAGTGCGAAAACAGCTACTTTATATCCGTATGTTGTTTGGTACAGCGAAATGACCATGTTGGTCATGAATGTTCAGTTCAGTTCAATACGTCCGATTTCCTATATGGCTGTGTTCCTTATACGCAAATTATAGTCTTATTTGAGTTCTTGGAACCATGGCGAAGCAGCCAAAAACACGGACTTCAGTATTTTCAACAATAGCCATTCTGACATACTTAGCATTCAATTCAAATTATTGGTTAGAATCCTGGCCGCGAAGCTCTAAAACCTTTCTTCTCAGATCTCAAACTCAAGGAATTTGATTGGTTGAGTTTGGGTGTTACACTCAGCAGAGCCAATCAGAAGCTTCAGGCCGAGTTTGAAGTTGGTGAAAAGTGTTATTACCTCGGGGCATGGACACTCCGTCTAACCGATCCGCTTAACGTTAATAGTGATGCGTTACCATAGAGACCCTTCGACAATTTGGAGACCCTCCAACTAACCCGTCTAACATGTGTATATAACGACTGGTCCAGCTGAACACTTGACGTTTCATCAACAGACACGACTAACATGACTACACTATGATATACCGTAACGAACATTGTATTAATATGATTGTACATCAATTATCCCTCGACACTTTCTCAACCGACCCGCCTAGCATAAATACAATATGATTGCACATCGATTATCCCTCGACACCCCGTCAACAAACCCGTCTAATGACATACGATTTACGTGGATTATCCCTCGATCTCCGTCAACCGACCCGTCTAGCATAAATACAACATGATTGCACATCGATTATACCTCGACACCCCGTCAATAAACCCATCTAACGCAATATGATTTACGTGGAATATCCCTCGACACTTTCTCAACCGACCCGTCTAACATAAATGCAATGTAATTTTACGTGAATTATGCCTCGGCACTTTGTCAACCGACCCGTCTAACGCAATATGATTTTACCTGGAAGAACTCTTGACGCTCCGTCAAACCTGTCCTTCAGAATATCACCAATCTGTCGGAACAACGGCAATCTCATCCAGCATGTCTTTATTGTGCAGCTTCCCGACATGCCATGGCACTTGCATTCTCTCTGCATCTCACGTTTAATATGCTGCAAAATATAGTAAAGTTGCTGTAATACATATGGTCTAACCAAAACCGGTAACAAATTACATCATAACCGGTGGCATGTAACGCATGGTATACAACTAATGGTATGCAATGTACAGTATACAAACAACGTATAGCATACAAACAATGACAGGTAACGTATTGCATACACACAATGACAGGTAACGTATTGCATACACACAATGACAGGTAACGTATAGCATACACACAATGACAGGTAACGTATTGCATACACACAATGACAGGTAATGTATAGCATACAAATAATGACAGGTAACGTATAGCATACACAGAATGACAGGTAACGTATAGCATACACACAATGACATGTAACGTATTGATACACACAATGACAGGTAACGTATAGCATACACACAATGACAGGTAACGTACATAATACAAACAATGACAGGTAACGTACAGCATACAAACAATGTCAGGTAGCGTATAGAATACAAACAATGATAGATAACGTATAGCATACAAACAATGACAGGTAACGTATAGCATACAACCAATGACAGGTAACGTATAGCATACACACAATGACAGGTAACGTACAGAAAACAAACAAGTACAGGTAACGTATTGCATACACACAATAACAGGTAACGTATTGCATACACACAATGACAGGTAACGTAAAGAAAACAAACAATGACAGGTAGCGTATTGCATACACACAATGACAGGTAACGTACAGAATACAAACAATGACAGGTAACGTACAGAATACAAACAATGACAGGTAACTTACAGAATACAAACAATTACAGGTAACGTACATAATACAAACAATGACAGGTAACGCATAGCATTATCATACAAACAATGACAGGTAACGTATACTAATAGTATACAACCAATGACATATAACGTACATCATACAAAGTTAATTTAAGATGTATTTCGAGAATTGTTATTTCATTGAATTTCTTCTATAAATGAACTTCTAGATTTCATGCAATGTCATACTGTGTTGAATTGTTGAAATTTAATTTTATTAACCAATTGTACTCTAGAAATCCGCTTTGTGACTGTTAATGGCGTCCTATTAGATGTGGTAGTTTAAGCACTCGTCCAACCTTTACAGTGAAATATGTACTTCATTATGGTACTATAGAATGGTTTCATTTTCGATAGTTTAATTTCGCGGTTGTTAAAGGTCGATGGTTTTACCCGGTGCGCGGTTTTACCCCCCCCCCCCCGCCCTAAAAAACAAAACATACACATGTATTATTAATATGGCCGATTGGTGATACTAAATATTTTCGAGGTGTCTTAATATTGACTGTATGCACGATTTCGAGTTAGATGGGACATTCGATTTTGTTTGTTTACTATTCAGGTCCATGTGCCGGCCTTAGGTAAATGAAAAAGTCACGTTCTTATTATTTTCTTATTTGAATGTCGCAGATAGCCGAACCACAAATTCGTGTGCCCGTCATTGAAATACTGATCGGAGGGGCACTCGGGGTCTTCAACCACAATTCTAACATGGCTCGGCATTTTGACTATATACGTAAAGACGGAATTTACCATGCAATAAAACATGGCTTAGCGGGTGACGTCATTTTCTGTAGTTTTGTGACGTATTTACGCACGCTATATACTATATAAATAAACTATTTTCGCGCTTTTTATATATCTCGGTCATGTTAGAAAAATAATATTTGTATTTGCGTTATTTATAGTCGAATAACTCATGCGTTGTCGTTCTGCGCACCGCAATTAACAACTTAGTCCTACGCATGCATGGCTAATTCATACGTGTCAGAACTCTAAACCAGGTTTTATTCGCCAACAGACAACGGAAAGACAGATAGTATTTCTTAATTAGTGTGTGTGTTTTACGTTTATTTATCGTCGCTACCGGTTGCCCATATGAGCGACGCCTCCTAAAGAGATTAGTCATTTTAGATTTTTGGAGGATAGTGCAATGATACAGACAGAGACCCATTCTAGAGTCTCCTCTGGTTCTTGTACGTGCACGGTGTAAAGCACCGACACGATACATCGGTTTAATGTCCCATCTGAACGATTTTATTAGTGTCAGACGGGGGATCGAACCTGCGATCCCTGGATTACCAGTCCAGCGTGTTACCACTGGACTACAGCTCTGTCTGTGTTCTTAATTAATATGTGGAGAGTCGACATAGTTATGATATAAAATGTTGGGGCCACCTTAAACCCCAAAACAAACAACTCGTGAATCAAAAAGTTATGCCCGCGAAAAAAATACGAAATTAATTCCCTCGCAAATACTAGCCGTGCTACGGAATCGCCACCGTCCATACCCCCCTAACACTAGTAGGGGTGTCCCGGCCTCTGTCACCGTATGACCAATTATGCATGACATAAGGTAGTAGCACACCAATCCAATCAATCAAATAATTTAGTTTACGAATCTATTACAGCAAGATTCCTTTTCAAAATGGCCGCCACACTTCCTAGATAGGCTGTTATCATGTAGCTAAATTAACCACATGGCTTTGTTTGTAATCAGTGTATTACAAACGTCACATAATTTTTTATATCAACGCACGTGTAATAAAACCTGAAATGGCCCTGATTGGTTGAGAAAATAATGATTATAACTTGTGAATGAAACTGTAAAGAATTGGTACATAGCGTTAATGGTAAGGCAAACTACGATTTAAAAGAAGTCTTTACGCAATTATAACGCTGTTTAAAAGCGTTGCCATGACAATTTAGTAACGTCTTGGCAATTTGCGCCAAAATAAAAATAGCAACGTTATTTATTAAAACGAGCGCTCTATGGCAATGTGATAAAAAGGGATCTTACATGAGTGGTGATTTCATACCATATTTTATGAAACGAGTTTGGAATGTTGCTATTAAGCTATAACAGTTTAAACTATATTTATTTTACAACGATTGCGACGCAAGTTCTAACCACGTATATTAATCACTCTCGTTGGCGCGATGAAAGCATACATGTGGTCATTCGTGTGGGAGGAAACCGAAGTACCCCGAGAAACCCCAAATGTCCGATCTGGCGACCACCGTACTACCATCTCACATACTTACCGGTCCGAGGATCGAACCCGGGTTGCATTGGTGAGAAGCGAGCGCGCTAACCACTGCGCTTATCAGACAGCTATTAATGATGTGTTACAAAACAAGTGTTACCCGGGTGTTTCGATAAAGAAATCTAATGTACGACACAGTACAGATATAAAAACAAAGTTTACGAAACTGTTCATTGGACATTGGATAACCGGACAGCATTTCTGGAACAGGTACCAAACATCCTTAAGTTAATCTTGAGTAATACCCGGAGGACGGTATCAAATCGTTCGCACCGAGTCATTAAGTAGGCAGTAAATGCCCTGAAGTCGGGTATTTAGTATTTAAATCTTTTCACCCGTGCATGTCCCATTGTTGCCCACGTCAAGTAAATGTTCATTGGCTGATAGAGTTATTTCTCACTTAATTGCGATACCACCATTAAGATAACGTGATCTAGTAAACAGTATAATCTGTCTCCAAGTTTTATTGCTACATTTTGTCACGAGACTGAAGATTATTCTGCACTGAAGTCAGTACAAAGGGCCGTGTACCGTGTGTCATGGCCGTGTACGTTATACGACTTCATAACCCCCTTATAAAAGCATCCATATATATATTTAACTGTGTTTGACAGACGGATCTGTAGTCCAATGGTAACACACTGGACTTGTAATCCAGGTATCGCAGGTTCCAGCCCCCGTCTGACCCTAATAAAAATAACAGTATTTCGGATGGGACGTTAAACCGAGGGCTCGTGTCGGTGCTTTATACCGTACACGTAAAAGAACCAGAGGAGACTCTGGAATGGGTCTCTGTCTGTATCATTGCACTATCCTCCAACAATCTAAAACAACTAATCTCTTTAGGAGGCGTCGCTCATATGGGCAACCGGTAGTGACGATAAATAAACGTAAAGCACACATTAACGGTGTCTTTCACCATGGGTATAATAGAGGGTTCAGTGGTTAACATCGTAGTGACTGTGTTATATATATGGAGACTTATACTGTCTAGTACTAACGGTCGTGGGTTATAACCCCAACTTGGGCATGGTTACTTTTATTGTGTCAGAAGTGTGGGGCCCATTCTTGGTACACAGATTCTTACTTAGGTTGGAGAAGGCGATGCTCTATTGGATTTCTGTATGCACGGTTGATGCCTGGATTCATTAATTATGAAAAGAGGAGGGGTGTAGCGACTGATGTACATAGGGAGACTTGTACCATCTTGCTCTAGAGCTAGCTTTAATAGCGACATGGTTCACATAATGTTCACTTCCTGGTAATGGAGGAGCAGGCTGCCGTGGGTTAAAGCCCCCGACTTGGGCTCGATTATTTTAACACGTTGAACTGCGAATCCAGGGATCGCAGGTTCAATCCCCAGTCTGATCCTATAGTAGTTTATTTTATACAAATTTATTTTTGCTCGATTGCGAAACAAGTTCTTTCAACTTATATTAATCACTCTCGAGACCTCATTCCTGATGGAATCCATCGCCATGAAGGATAGAGAAGAGGCAACGTGGAATTTAAATGCATTGCCTAAGGGCACAATCGTAACGGCTCCAGCGGGGCTCGAACTCCGGACCTTTCGCACCTGAAGCGAACGCACATCCACTGCGCTATCACGACTTCCATGATCCTGTACTAGCGACAGTCTTTCAGGTGGAACTATTTACCGAGGTCTCGTGTATCTCATATACAATAACAAGGGAAGCTTCTGGAATTGGAGCGTGTTCTATATCTTGCACTATCCTCTAAATAAATACAATGACTAATACACTTCTGGAGACATTATCCCGAGTAACAAGAGACCTGTCGTTAGGCTGTTCTATTAGCACCGTGGATAGCACACCCGCCTCTCATCAATGCAACCCGCGTTAGATCCTCAGACAAGGGAATTATATGAGATTGTACGGTGATCACCATATCGGACCGGTGGGTTTTCTCCGGTTACCCCGGTTTCCTCCCACAGGAATGACCACGTATACGCTTTCATTGGCGCCAATGGGAGTGATTAATATAACTTGCTAAAGCTTGCTTTGCAATAGCTGTAAAATAAATAAATACATTTAAAGTAAAAATAGAAAAAACCAAGGGCCAATGTTAAAGTAACATGTCCAAAAAGTGAGAATGGGTTGGTTCGATTCTCCAATACAGCATGGCGCTATTTCAGATGGGTGTAGGATAAAGCATAATATGCATGGGGGTTTAAAGTCGCACCAACAGCTTAGGGTCGTGTGACCACCCTCCAGTTATTATTGGTGGAGAACGACGCCGGATGCCCCTCCGGGCAGTATTGCAAGTACTGACGAACACACGGGTAGAACAGTCGACCCTCTGGTGGATAGCTGCATCTCTTGGAAGAATTCGACACCCCAAGTAGGATTCGAACCTACACGATGGGCGGCAACATTAAGCATTCAGCTACGCAGCCCCCTCCTTCCACGCCTCTCCATCTACGCCCCTCCTCACTCATATCAGTCAATGTTGATTTTACATTAATAAATTTAACTTCTGAAATATATTTATAACAACTATTATACTTAATAACATAATTATACTGTTTAACCCGTTCAACACCGCAGCCTCTAATCGGTTTACAAAAAGTGTAGATCCAGATGAGCCGGCTCGTGACGAGCCGTCTCATCAGGATCTGCACTTTTTGCAAGTAATACTACTATTTTTAGAAAAAAATACCCATTTTGATAAATGAAGAAAAAAATACCCATTTTGATAAATGAACTGATCCAAATGTAATTTTCTTATTAATTTATTGGTTTAAAAATATCATGGACCAGTCCATGTCAGTTACATGGTGTTGAATGGGTTAATTGAACATTGCTAAGCATACTAACCCGACGCCCGGCTTCGTTATTATGCAAATTCATCATGTAGCGAAAGTCACGCCCCTTTTCCGCAACATCTACAAATTTTCTTGAAAATTTCTTCCCAAAGTTTGCGTTGTCACTGCATCCGCCCCATTCCCAATCTACGCCATCTGGCTGACGTAGATTATAATTGCACGTGCATGTATAAATACTTCCGTCGGCGCATGCGCGGGCGACAGAATGAGCAACTGCGGCACTTGTTATGGCGTATATAAACGCTGTTTCTCTACAACCTGAAACGTAAATAACAGTAATTTCATGTTATTATCACCTTCAACTATAGAACGGATATGAGTATTGTTTCCATAACGAGGCTATGTTTTGTTTTTATCCGTAACTCTTCGTAATCGAGAGGTTGTGAGGTCAAACACCATCCATCAGAACCATGGTGGTGATGTCCTTAGGCTAGGCACGTAAATCCACATTTCCTCTTCTCTCTCCCTCCCCCTCACACTATCTCTCTCCCCTCTCTCTCTCTCTCTCTCTCTCTTCCTCACTTCCTCTCTCTCCCCCTATCTTCCCTCTCTCTCCCTATCTCCCCCCTCTCTCTCCCTCTCCCTCTCATGGTTATGGATTCCACCAGGAATCTCGAGGGTGCTGTACAAATTTGTTTCTCAAGCAAGCTAAACGAAATGTGTACAAAATGTATACTGGGTCGACTATGTTTAAGCCCCTGTCTGTCTATGTTTAAGCCCCTGCCTGCATGTCTGCGCCTGCCTGCCTGCCTGCCTGCCCAAGCCCGCCCACACGCCCGCCCGTCTGTCTGTACGGATGGAGGATGGATGTTCATGATTTCTCCATGGGCCTAGGATCAATCCAAACTTTTTGTCGTGAGTTGGATCCGGATTTTTGTTTAAGTGATCCACATGACAAGTGTGATATTTAGC
The DNA here is from genome assembly GCA_014843695.1 of Archivesica marissinica. Taxonomy (NCBI): domain Eukaryota; kingdom Metazoa; phylum Mollusca; class Bivalvia; order Venerida; family Vesicomyidae; genus Archivesica; species Archivesica marissinica. The sequence goes on along the minus strand of CM026392.1, from coordinate 31,596,085 downwards.
AAAGCATCTACTATCGATGTATAATATGGTGGGGGTATGCATTATACCGAGTGATTGTGGTACACCTGCATAGTTTCGGTGTATAAGTTCACGTATACACGGTACACTTGTATAGTTTCGGTGTAGAAGTTCACGTATACACGGTACACTTGCATAGTTTCGGTGTAGAAGTTCACGTATACACGGTACACCTGCATAGTTTCGGTGTAGGAGTTCACGTATACACGGTACACCTGCATAGTTACGGTGTAGAAGTTCACGTATACACCTGCATAGTTTCGGTGTAGAAGTTCACGTATACACGGTACACCTGCATAGTTTCGGTGTAGGATACACGTATACACGGTACACCTGCATATTTTCGGTGTAGAAGTTCACGTATACACGGTACACCTGCATAGTTTCGGTGTAGGAGTTCACGTATGCACGGTACACCGGCATAGTTTCGGTGTAGAAGTTCACGTATACACATTACACCTGCATAGTTTCGGTGTAGAAGTTCACATATGCACGGTACACCTGCATAGTTTCGGTGTAGGATACACGTATACACCTGCATAGTTTCGGTGTAGGATACACGTATACACCTGCATAGTTTCGGTGTAGAAGTTCACGTAAACACCTGCATAGTTTCGGTGTAGAAGTTCACGTATACACGGTACACCTGCATAGTTTCGGTGTAGAAGTTCACGTATACACGGTACACTTGCATAGTTACGGTGTAGAAGTTCACGTATACACGGTACACTTGCATAGTTACGGTGTAGAAGTTCACGTATACACGGTACACCTGCATAGTTTCGGTGTAGGAGTTCACGTATACACTTGCATAGTTTCGGTGTAGGAGTTCACGTATACACTTGCATAGATTCGGTGTAGAAGTTCACGTATACACGGTACACCTGCATAGTTTCGGTGTAGGAGTTCACGTATACACTTGCATAGTTTCGGTGTAGGAGTTCACGTATACACGGTACACCTGCATAGTTTCGGTGTAGGATACACGTATACACTTGCATAGTTTCGGTGTAGAAGTTCACGTATACACGGTACACCTGCATTGTTTCGGTGTAGGATACACGTATACACTTGCATAGTTTCGGTGTAGAAGTTCACGTATACACGGTACACCTGCATAGTTTCGGTGTAGAAGTTCACGTATACACGGTACACCTGCATAGTTTCGGTGTAGAAGTTCACGTATACACGGTACACCTGCATAGTTTCCGTGTAGGATATCACGTATACACGGTACACCTGCATAGTTTCGGTGTAGAAGTTCACGTATACACGGTACACCTGCATAGTTTCGGTGTAGGAGTTCACGTATACACGGTACGGTACACCTGCATAGTTTCGGTGTAGGAGTTCACGTATACACTTGCATAGTTTCGGTGTAGAATTTCACGTATACACGGTACACCTGCATAGTTTCGGTGTAGGAGTTCACGTATACACTTGCATAGTTTCGGTGTAGGAGTTCACGTATACACTTGCATAGTTTCGGTGTAGGATACACGTACACACGGTACACCTGCATAGTTTCGGTGTAGGAGTTCATGTATACACTTGCATAGTTTCGGTGTAGGAGTTCACGTATACACGGTACACCTGCATAGTTTCGGTGTAGGATACACGTATACACGGTACACCTGCATAGTTTCGGTGTAGAAGTTCACGTATACACGGTACACCTGCATAGTTTCGGTGTAGGATACACGTATACACGGTACACTTGCATAGTTTCGGTGTAGAAGTTCACGTATACACGGTACACCTGCATAGTTTCGGTGTAGAAGTTCACGTATACACGGTACACCTGCATAGTTTCGGTGTAGAAGTTCACGTATACACGGTACACCTGCATAGTTTCGGTGTAGAAGTTCACGTATACACGGTACACCTGCATAGTTTCGGTGTAGAAGTTCACGTATACACCTGCATAGTTTCGGTGTAGAAGTTCACGTATACACTTGCATAGTTTCGGTGTAGGATACACGTATACACGGTACACTTGCATAGTGTCGGTGTAGAAGTTCACGTATACACCTGCATAGTTTCGGTGTAGAAGTTCACGTATACACGGTACACCTGCATAGTTTCGGTGTAGGATATCACGTATACACGGTACACCTGCATAGTTTCGGTGTAGAAGTTCACGTATACACCTGCATAGTTTCGGTGTAGAAGTTCACGTATACACGGTACATCTGCATAGTTTCGGTGTAGAAGTTCACGTATACACGGTACACCTGCATAGTTTCGGTGTAGAAGTTCACGTATACACGGTACACCTGCATAGTTTCCGTGTAGGATATCACGTATACACGGTACACCTGCATAGCTTCGGTGTAGAAGTTCACGTATACACGGTACACCTGCATAGCTTCGGTGTAGAAGTTCACGTATACACGGTACACCTGCATAGCTTCGGTGTAGAAGTTCACGTATACACGGTACACCTGCATAGTTTCCGTGTAGGATATCACGTATACACGGTACACCTGCATAGTTTCGGTGTAGAAGTTCACGTATACACGATACACCTGCATAGTTTCGGTGTAGAAGTTCACGTATACACGGTACACCTGCATAGTTTCGGTGTAGAAGTTCACGTATACACGGTACACCTGCATAGTTTCGGTGTATAAGTTCACGTATACACGGTACACCTGCATAGTTTCGGTGTAGGATACACGTATATACTTGCATAGTTTCGGTGTAGAAGTTCACGTATACACGGTACACCTGCATAGTTTCGGTGTAGAAGTTCACGTATACACTGTACACTTGCATAGTTACGGTGTAGAAGTTCACGTATACACGGTACACCTGCATAGTTTCGGTGTAGGAGTTCACGTATACACTTGCATAGTTTCGGTGTAGGAGTTCACGTATACACTTGCATAGTTTCGGTGTAGGATACACGTATACACGGTACACCTGCATAGTTTCGGTGTAGGAGTTCACGTATACACTTGCATAGTTTCGGTGTAGGAGTTCACGTATACACTTGAATAGTTTCGGTGTAGGATACACGTATACACGGTACACCTGCATAGTTTCCGTGTAGAAGTTCACGTATGCACGGTACATCTGCATAGTTACGGTGTAGAAGTTCACGTATACACGGTACACCTGCATAGTTTCGGTGTAGAAGTTCACGTATACACGGTACACCTGCATAGTTTCGGTGTAGGATACACGTATACACTTGCATAGTTTCGGTGTAGGAGTTCACGTATACACTTGCATAGTTTCGGTGTAGGAGTTCACGTATACACTTGCATAGTTTCGGTGTAGGATACACGTACACACGGTACACCTGCATAGTTTCGGTGTAGGAGTTCACGTATACACGGTACACCTGCATAGTTTCGGTGTAGGATACACGTATACACTTGCATAGTTTCGGTGTAGAAGTTCACGTATACACGGTACACCTGCATAGTTTCGGTGTAGAAGTTCACGTATACACGGTACACCTGCATAGTTTCGGTGTAGAAGTTCACGTATACACGGTACACCTGCATAGTTTCCGTGTAGGATATCACGTATACACGGTACACCTGCATAGTTTCGGTGTAGAAGTTCACGTATACACGGTACACCTGCATAGTTTCGGTGTAGGAGTTCACGTATACACGGTACGGTACACCTGCATAGTTTCGGTGTAGGAGTTCACGTATACACTTGCATAGTTTCGGTGTAGAATTTCACGTATACACGGTACACCTGCATAGTTTCGGTGTAGGAATTCACGTATACACTTGCATAGTTTCGGTGTAGGAGTTCACGTATACACTTGCATAGTTTCGGTGTAGGATACACGTACACACGGTACACCTGCATAGTTTCGGTGTAGGAGTTCATGTATACCCTTGCATAGTTTCGGTGTAGGAGTTCACGTATACACGGTACACCTGCATAGTTTCGGTGTAGGATACACGTATACACGGTACACCTGCATAGTTTCGGTGTAGAAGTTCACGTATACACGGTACACCTGCATAGTTTCGGTGTAGGATACACGTATACACGGTACACTTGCATAGTTTCGGTGTAGAAGTTCACGTATACACTGTACACCTGCATAGTTTCGGTGTAGAAGTTCACGTATACACGGTACACCTGCATAGTTTCGGTGTAGAAGTTCACGTATACACGGTACACCTGCATAGTTTCGGTGTAGAAGTTCACGTATACACGGTACACCTGCATAGTGTCGATGTAGAAGTTCACGTATACACCTGCATAGTTTCGGTGTAGAAGTTCACGTATACACTTGCATAGTTTCGGTGTAGGATACACGTATACACGGTACACTTGCATAGTGTCGGTGTAGAAGTTCACGTATACACGGTACACCTGCATAGTTTCGGTGTAGAAGTTCACGTATACACCTGCATAGTTTCGGTGTAGAAGTTCACGTATACACGGTACACCTGCATAGTTTCGGTGTAGAAGTTCACGTATACACGGTACACCTGCATAGTTTCGGTGTAGAAGTTCACGTATACACCTGCATAGTTTCGGTGTAGAAGTTCACGTATACACTTGCATAGTTTCGGTGTAGGATACACGTATACACGGTACACTTGCATAGTGTCGGTGTAGAAGTTCACGTATACACGGTACACCTGCATAGTTTCGGTGTAGAAGTTCACGTATACACCTGCATAGTTTCGGTGTAGAAGTTCACGTATACACGGTACACCTGCATAGTTTCGGTGTAGAAGTTCACGTATACACGGTACACCTGCATAGTTTCGGTGTAGACACAACACCAACAACACAACACTTCGGTGTAGAATCACGTATACACGGTACACCTGCATAGTTTCGGTGTAGGAGTTCACGTATACCAAGTTCACGTATACACGGTACACCTGCATAGTTTCGGTGTAGGATACACGTAACACCAACAATTCACGTATACACGGTACACCTGCATAGTTTCGGTGTAGGATACACGATACACTTGCATAGTTTCGGTGTAGAAGTTCACGTATACACGGTACACCTGCATAGTTTCGGTGTAGAAGTTCACGTATACACGGTACACCTGCATAGTTTCGGTGTAGAAGTTCACGTATACACGGTACACCTGCATAGTTTCGGTGTAGGATATCACGTATACACGGTACACCTGCATAGTTTCGGTGTAGAAGTTCACGTATACACGGTACACCTGCATAGTTTCGGTGTAGAAGTTCACGTATACACGGTACACCTGCATAGTTTCGGTGTAGGAGTTCACGTATACACTTGCATAGTTTCGGTGTAGAAGTTCACGTATACACGGTACACCTGCATAGTTTCGGTGTAGGAGTTCACGTATACACTTGCATAGTTTCGGTGTAGAGTCACAACACGGTACACCTGCATAGTTTCGGTGTAGAGTTCAGTATACACTTGCATAGTTTCGGTGTAGAAGTTCACGTATACACGGTACACCTGCATAGTTTCGGTGTAGGATACACGTATACACGGTACACCTGCATAGTTTCGGTGTAGAAGTTCACGTATACACGGTACACCTGCATAGTTTCGGTGTAGGATACACGTATACACGGTACACTTGCATAGTTTCGGTGTAGAAGTTCACGTATACACGGTACACCTGCATAGTTTCGGTGTAGAAGTTCACGTATACACGGTACACCTGCATAGTTTCGGTGTAGAAGTTCACGTATACACGGTACACCTGCATAGTTTCGGTGTAGAAGTTCACGTATACACGGTACACCTGCATAGTTTCGGTGTAGAAGTTCACGTATACACCTGCATAGTTTCGGTGTAGAAGTTCACGTATACACTTGCATAGTTTCGGTGTAGGATACACGTATACACGGTACACTTGCATAGTTTCGGTGTAGAAGTTCACGTATACACCTGCATAGTTTCGGTGTAGAAGTTCACGTATACACGGTACACCTGCATAGTTTCGGTGTAGAAGTTCACGTATACACGGTACACCTGCATAGTTTCGGTGTAGAAGTTCACGTATACACCTGCATAGTTTCGGTGTAGAAGTTCACGTATACACGGTACACCTGCATAGTTTCGGTGTAGAAGTTCACGTATACACGGTACACCTGCATAGTTTCCGTGTAGGATATCCCGTATACACGGTACACCTGCATAGCTTCGGTGTAGAAGTTCACGTATACACCTGCATAGCTTCGGTGTAGAAGTTCACGTATACACGGTACACCTGCATAGCTTCGGTGTAGAAGTTCACGTATACACGGTACACCTGCATAGTTTCCGTGTAGGATATCACGTATACACGGTACACCTGCATAGTTTCGGTGTAGAAGTTCACGTATACACGATACACCTGCATAGTTTCGGTGTAGAAGTTCACGTATACACGGTACACCTGCATAGTTTCGGTGTAGAAGTTCACGTATACACGGTACACCTGCATAGTTTCGGTGTATAAGTTCACGTATACACGGTACACCTGCATAGTTTCGGTGTAGGATACACGTATATACTTGCATAGTTTCGGTGTAGAAGGTCACGTATACACGGTACACCTGCATAGTTTCGGTGTAGAAGTTCACGTATACACGGTACACTTGCATAGTTACGGTGTAGAAGTTCACGTATACACGGTACACCTGCATAGTTTCGGTGTAGAAGTTCACGTATACACGGTACACCTGCATAGTTTCGGTGTATAAGTTCACGTATACACGGACACCTGCATAGTTTCGGTGTAGAAGTTCACGTATACACGGTACACCTGCATAGTTTCGGTGTAGAAGTTCACGTATACACGGTACACCTGCATAGTTACGGTGTAGAAGTTCACGTATACACGGTACACCTGCATAGTTTCGGTGTAGGATACACGTATACACCTGCATAGTTTCGGTGTAGAAGTTCACGTGTACACGGTACATCTGCATAGTTTCGGTGTAGAAGTTCACGTATACACGGTACACGTGCATAGTTTCGGTGTAGGATACACGTATACACCTGCATAGTTTCGGTGTAGAAGTTCACGTATACACGGTACACCTGCATAGTTTCGGTGTAGAAGTTCACGTATACACGGTACATCTGCATAGTTTCGGTGTAGAAGTTCACGTATACACGGTACACCTGCATAGTTTCGGTGTAGAAGTTCACGTATACACGGTACACCTGCATAGTTTCGGTGTAGAAGTTCACGTATACACGGACACCTGCATAGTTTCGGTGTAGAAGTTCACGTATACACGGTACACCTGCATAGCTTCGGTGTAGAAGTTCACGTATACACGGTACACCTGCATAGTTTCGGTGTAGAAGTTCACGTATACACGGACACCTGCATAGTTTCGGTGTAGAAGTTCACGTATACACGGTACACCTGCATAGTTTCGGTGTATAAGTTCACGTATACACGGACACCTGCATAGTTTCGGTGTAGATGTTCACGTATACACGGTACACCTGCATAGTTTCGGTGTAGAAGTTCACGTATACACGGTACACTTGCATAGTTACGGTGTAGAAGTTCACGTATACACGGTACACCTGCATAGTTTCGGTGTAGAAGTTCACGTATACACGGTACACCTGCATAGTTTCGGTGTATAAGTTCACGTATACACGGACACCTGCATAGTTTCGGTGTAGAAGTTCACGTATACACGGTACACCTGCATAGTTACGGTGTAGAAGTTCACGTATACACGGTACACCTGCATAGTTTCGGTGTAGGATACACGTATACACCTGCATAGTTTCGGTGTAGAAGTTCACGTATACACGGTACATCTGCATAGTTTCGGTGTAGAAGTTCACGTATACACGGTACACCTGCATAGTTTCGGTGTAGGATACACGTATACACCTGCATAGTTTCGGTGTAGAAGTTCACGTATACACGGTACACCTGCATAGTTTCGATGTAGAAGTTCACGTATACACGGTACACCTGCATAGTTTCGGTGTAGGAGTTCACGTATACACGGTACACCTGCATAGTTTCGGTGTAGAAGTTCACGTATACACCTGCATAGTTTCGGTGTAGAAGTTCACGTATACACCTGCATAGTTTCGGTGTAGAAGTTCACGTATACACCTGCATAGTTTCGGTGTAGAAGTTCACGTATACACCTGCATAGTTTCGGTGTAGAAGTTCACGTATACACCTGCATAGTTTCGGTGTAGAAGTTCACGTATACACCTGCATAGTTTCGGTGTAGAAGTTCACGTATACACGGTGCACTTGAATAGTTTCGGTGTAGGATACACATATACACGGTACACCTGCATAGTTTCCGTGTAGAAGTTCACGTATACACGGTACACCTGCATAGTTACGGTGTAGAAGTTCACGTATACACGGTACATCTGCATAGTTTCGATGTAGAAGTTCACGTATACACGGTACACCTGCATAGTTTCCGTGTAGGATATCACGTATACACGGTACACCTGCATAGTTTCGGTGTAGAAGTTCACGTATACACGGTACACCTGCATAGTTTCGGTGTATAAGTTCACGTATACACGGTACACCTGCATAGTTTCGGTGTAGGAGTTCACGTATACACGATACGGTACACCTGCATAGTTTCGGTGTAGGAGTTCACGTATACACTTGCATAGTTTCGGTGTAGAATTTCACGTATACACGGTACACCTGCATAGTTTCGGTGTAGGAGTTCACGTATACACTTGCATAGTTTCGGTGTAGGAGTTCACGTATACACTTGCATAGTTTCGGTGTAGGATACACGTACACACGGTACACCTGCATAGTTTCGGTGTAGGAGTTCACGTATACACTTGCATAGTTTCTGTGTAGGAGTTCACGTATACTCGGTACACCTGCATAGTTTCGGTGTAGGATACACGTATACACCTGCATAGTTTCGGTGTAGAAGTTCACGTATACACGGTACACCTGCATAGTTTCGGTGTAGATGTTCACGTATACACGGTACACCTGCATAGTTTCGGTGTAGAAGTTCACGTATACACGGTACACCTGCATAGTTTCGGTGTAGAAGGTCACGTATACACGGTACACCTGCATAGTTTCCGTGTAGGATATCACGTATACACGGTACACCTGCATAGTTTCGGTGTAGAAGTTCACGTATACACGGTACACCTGCATAGTTTCGGTGTAGAAGTTCACGTATACACGGTACACCTGCATAGTTTCGGTGTAGGATACACGTATACACCTGCATAGTTTCGGTGTAGGATACACGTATACACCTGCATAGTTTCGGTGTAGAAGTTCACGTATACACGGTACACCTGCATAGTTTCGGTGTAGAAGTTCACGTATACACGGTACACCTGCATAGTTTCGGTGTAGAAGTTCACGTATACACGGTACACCTGCATAGTTTCGGTGTAGAAGTTCACGTATACACCTGCATAGTTTCGGTGTAGAAGTTCACGTATACACGGTACACCTGCATAGTTTCGGTGTAGAAGTTCACGTATACACGGTACACCTGCATAGTTTCGGTGTAGGATACACGTATACACCTGCATAGTTTCGGTGTAGAAGTTCACGTATACACGGTACACCTGCATAGTTTCGGTGTAGAAGTTCACGTATACACGGACACCTGCATAGTTTCGGTGTAGAAGTTCACGTATACACGGTACACCTGCATAGTTTCGGTGTAGAAGTTCACGTATACACGGTACACCTGCATAGTTTCGGTGTAGAAGTTCACGTATACCCGGTGAGAGAATATCACCAGTAAACCCAGACCGAGATCAGTGCTGTGCATATTTGGAATAAATGTAGAGTGATTCGAGCCGTGATGAAAGTTCTCTATCAACAGTATCAGGTATCCACCAATCACGGTCAATTTGTTTGCAAGGTATTACCTCCATAGTTTGTATCTACCTAAATCAGAACATCGTATCGTATTCGTCGCTTACACACAGGAGTTTGAAAGTTCATCAATAGTTTAAAGAACATATAGGTCTAACTGTAGTTGATAATTGAAAAGAAAGCACATTGTGACGTATACTTAAACTATACTATTTAAAAAAAAAATAGCAGGGGTAAGTGGGTGGGGTATGGTAAGATATTTTTAATAGCCTCGTCGTATGAACTGGTGTTATTGTTTTTGGCTGCGTCTGTCCTGTCCCGTCCCGTCGCATCCCACCTCGTCCTGCTATGTCCCGTCCCGTCATGTCCTGTCTGTGGACTGGGTAAGTCAGACAGTTGTTGGTGGTTTTTGCTGAATCCATGTGGATATATAGAGGGTTGGGGTCTAGGAGGAAGTTGTGGTTGTATTTTGGTATACATCTGTGGTCAGGGCGAATAGGAAAGTCTCCAATTTATTATAGAAATCCCCGGTAGTGGACGCTTCGCTGACCGCCCTGAATATATGCCGTGATCGATTACTGCCAGAGTCGAGCCACTTCATCATAAACAAACCCTCAATATATCCACAACGGTTCATGTCCACAAACAGTGCGGGTGGGGGTTTGTACCTCCCCGTCAGTGTGCGGGCGGTTGTACCTCTCCGTCAGTGTGCGGGGGTTGTACCTCCCCGTCAGTGTGCGGGGGTTTGTTCATCCCCATCAGTGTGCGGGGATTGTACCTCTCCGTCAGTGTGCGGGGGTTTGTACCTCCCTGTCAGTGTGCGGGCGTTTCATCTCACCGCCAGTGTGCGGGTGTTTTATCACTTCCGCCAGTGTGCGGGGGTTTGCATCTCACCGCCAGTGTGCGGGGATTTGTACCTCTCCGCCAGTGCTATTCTCTAATACATTGATAATAAATCTATATAACAATGTACATATATGACTTATCCGGGTATCTTGAAAGTTCGTATGAAATCAGCTTAACGCCAGCAAAGTTCCAAACTCCAAGTTGTTTATAATGCAGCTACAATCAGTGCAAGTGGGTGGGGTATGGTGAAATTATTGCCATGTTTATTTATTGCTGAGCACTTCAAACCCATGTGGCTTAACATACCGCTACCTGACAGATTAGTATCACCCGTGTAAACATTCTCCCTGCGTTCATATACACATTTAAAATAACGACACGAATATACAGTAACTGCAATTAACAAATATTGGTTATCGGTTAATAGAAGTGATATTTAAAAACATATTTTCAAATGCATATTATAGCGCCAAAAACAAACGGTGCGAAAATAACTCCGCTAAAATAACTCCGCTAGAATAACTCCGCTAGAATAACTCGCTAAAATAACTCGCTAAAATAACTCCGCTAGAATAGCTCGCTAAAATAACTCCGCTAAAATAACTCGCTAAAATAACTCCGCTAGAATAGCTCGCTAAAATAACTCCGCTAAAATAACTCGCTAAAATAACTCCGCTAGAATTGCTCCGCTAGAATTGCTCCGCTAGAATAGCTCGCTAAAATAACTCGCTAAAATAACTCCGCTAGAATAGCTCCACTAGAATAACTCCGCTAGAATAGCTCGCTAAAATAACTCGCTAAAATAACTCCGCTGGAATAGCTCGCTAAAATAACTCCGCTAAAATAACTCCTAAAATAACTCCATTAAAATAACTCCGCTAAAATAACTCCGCTAAATAACTCCGCTAAAATAACTCCGCTAAAATAACTCCAAAAATAACTCCATTAAAATAACTCCGCTAAAATAACTCCGCTAAAATAACTCCGCTAATATAACTCCGCTAAAATAACTTGCTAAAATAACTCGCTAAAATAACTCGCTAAAATAACTCCATTAAAATAACTCGCTAAAATAACTCCGCTAAAATAACTCGCTAAAATAACTCCATTAAAATAACTCCGCTAAAATAACTCCATTCAAATAACTCCGCTAAAATAACTCCGCTAATATAACTCCGCTAAAATAACTCCGCTAATATAACTCCGCTAAAATAACTTGCTAAAATAACTCGCTAAAATAACTCCATTAAAATAACTCGCTAAAATAATTCCGCTAAAATAACTCCACTAATATAACTCCGCTAAAATAACTTGCTAAAATAACTCGCTAAAATAACTCCATTAAAATAACTCGCTAAAATAACTCCATTAAAATAACTCGCTAAAATAACTCCGCTAAAATAACTCCATTCAAATAACTCCGCTAAAATAACTCCGCTAAAATAACTCCGCTAAAATAACTCCGCTAAAATAACTCCTAAAATATCTCCATTCAAATAACTCCGCTAAAATAACTCTGCTAATATAACTCCGCTAAAATAACTTGCTAAAATAACTCGCTAAAATAACTCCATTAAAATAACTGGCTAAAATAACTCCATTAAAATAACTCGCTAAAATAACTCTGCTAAAATAACTTGCTAAAATAACTCTCTAAAATAACTCCATTAAAATAACTCGCTAAAATAGCTCCGCTTGAATAACGATTGGTTATCGGTTAATAGAAGTGATATTTAAAAACATATTTTCAAATGCATATTATAGCGCCAAAAACAAACGGTGCGAAAATAACTCCGCTAAAATAACTCCGCTAGAATAACTCCGCTAGAATAACTCGCTAAAATAACTCGCTAAAATAACTCCGCTAGAATAGCTCGCTAAAATAACTCCGCTAAAATAACTCGCTAAAATAACTCCGCTAGAATAGCTCGCTAAAATAACTCCGCTAAAATAACTCGCTAAAATAACTCCGCTAGAATTGCTCCGCTAGAATTGCTCCGCTAGAATAGCTCGCTAAAATAACTCGCTAAAATAACTCCGCTAGAATAGCTCCACTAGAATAACTCCGCTAGAATAGCTCGCTAAAATAACTCGCTAAAATAACTCCGCTGGAATAGCTCGCTAAAATAACTCCGCTAAAATAACTCCTAAAATAACTCCATTAAAATAACTCCGCTAAAATAACTCCGCTAAATAACTCCGCTAAAATAACTCCGCTAAAATAACTCCAAAAATAACTCCATTAAAATAACTCCGCTAAAATAACTCCGCTAAAATAACTCCGCTAATATAACTCCGCTAAAATAACTTGCTAAAATAACTCGCTAAAATAACTCGCTAAAATAACTCGCTAAAATAACTCGCTAAAATAACTCCATTAAAATAACTCGCTAAAATAACTCCGCTAAAATAACTCGCTAAAATAACTCCATTAAAATAACTCCGCTAAAATAACTCCATTCAAATAACTCCGCTAAAATAACTCCGCTAATATAACTCCGCTAAAATAACTCCGCTAATATAACTCCGCTAAAATAACTTGCTAAAATAACTCGCTAAAATAACTCCATTAAAATAACTCGCTAAAATAATTCCGCTAAAATAACTCCACTAATATAACTCCGCTAAAATAACTTGCTAAAATAACTCGCTAAAATAACTCCATTAAAATAACTCGCTAAAATAACTCCATTAAAATAACTCGCTAAAATAACTCCGCTAAAATAACTCCATTCAAATAACTCCGCTAAAATAACTCCGCTAAAATAACTCCGCTAAAATAACTCCGCTAAAATAACTCCTAAAATATCTCCATTCAAATAACTCCGCTAAAATAACTCTGCTAATATAACTCCGCTAAAATAACTTGCTAAAATAACTCGCTAAAATAACTCCATTAAAATAACTGGCTAAAATAACTCCATTAAAATAACTCGCTAAAATAACTCTGCTAAAATAACTTGCTAAAATAACTCTCTAAAATAACTCCATTAAAATAACTCGCTAAAATAGCTCCGCTTGAATAACTCCGCTTGAATAACTCCGCTAGAATAACTCCGCCGAAATAACTCGCTAAAATAACTTGCTAAAATAACTCCATTAAAATAACTCGCTAAAATAACTCCATTAAAATAACTCGCTAAAATAACTCCATTAAAATAACTCGCTAAAATAGCTCCGCTTTAATAACTCCGCTAGAATAACTCCGCTAAAATAACTCGCTAAAATAACTCCGCTAAAATAACTCCACTAATATAACTCCGCTAAAATAACTCGCTAAAATAACTCCGCTAAAATAACTCCGCTAATATAACTCCGCTAAAATAACTTGCTAAAATAACTCTCTAAAATAACTCCATTAAAATAACTCGCTAAAATAGCTCCGCTTGAATAGCTCCGCTTGAATAACTCCGCTAAAATAACTCGCTAAAATAACTTGCTAAAATAACTCCGCTAGAACAACTCGCTAAAATAACTCCATTAAAATAACTCGCTAAAATAACTCCATTAAAATAACTCGCTAAAATAACTCCGCTAGAACAACTCGCTAAAATAACTCTTTTAAAATAACTCGCTAAAATAACTCCGCTAAAATAACTCGCCGCTAAAATAACTCGCTAAAATAACTCATCCGCTAAAATGATCCTTCATTGCATAACACAAGATGAAATTAGTCAATAAATTAATTCATCTGAAAGAGGTCTATGACAAGTCGTATATCGAATTACATTTTACGAGGATTTAACGTAAGTCTGTGACAGCTCATGACTTACCTATTAATGTTTGTGTTATTTAATATCAGATTCGACGATACGGAAAGATCAATTTTGTACCAAGACATCTTTCAAATTAACCATTAAAATATGGTAAAGTTAATTATGCAGTGGGTTTCAATTCACAAGTTGTAACATTTGTATTCGTACATACATATGTCCATCAAATTAACAATTTATTAACTTTCGCTTTATTGTATTTTTTTCAACATTCCCGAGCAGGGTTCGAACCCAGGGCCTTTTTTGACATCAGATGTTTAACCTGTTTGATTTTTTTTATTGCATCGCAACAGATAACGAAATCGTTTTGAGCGGTAAATTGGCTGTTTTGATAGAGGAAACAGTTAACTGCAGAGTAATAAAACCAGTACTTAGGTTTCTCTGCCACGTGATTGTTGAAATGGAATTTGAATAACAATTATTTAGAGTATACACGATCGTAATCTCGTAAGCCTAAGTATACCTCGATGTATCTTCATATATCTCATCCAGCAGACAACAATGTGCCGTATTGTGGCACGGATTTTTATGTACCTTAACGTTCGACGTATCACATTCAATACATACCACTTTCACGAATCTTTAAAGATTATCTTAGATATATCAAGATAGGCCATTATAAATTAATTCTTAGTACGTTATCCTAATTTCGTCTGAAATGAAGATATGGCATTGTATTTTCAAACCGCTTTCTCCAATCTTTAAAGCAGCATTACATCGTAATAAAGAATGTTTTGGGTAAAATATAAATACTAATGTGTGTGTGTTTACAAAAATCGAAATAGTCGCTCAGAAACGATAGACAAACGCGAAATGTGTTATCAACACACGAAATGAAAACACGCACAGTGCGCATGGGTGAAACAACAGAGGATGTAGAAAACAACGTATATATTTTGAACATGAAAGACTATCTATCTATCTTCCTCTAATGTCGAACCCCTCGCGGGGATGTAGAAATATCCCTAAAGACAGAGGTATGAATCAACATATCAAGTAATTTAATTAAAAAAGACAACGTGGGAAAAATGGGGACGATGCATTCAGAATGTAAACAAGTGCGGACGATGCGTTCCGGTTGTAAACAAGTGCGTGACCGACCGACTCGGAAAGTCCTACTTTCGGTTTCGAGTTTGTTTTATCGCCAAAAAACACACTGTTTACCACATGAACATAAGCATACAAAGTATAATGTTAGATTGTGTAGCAACATTGCTACCCATACGTAAAAATTGAATTTTTCAAATAACTTTTATTTCATACGATGTAATGCTGCTTTAAGGATAGTGTTAGAGACATCAAGATTCGACCATCATGAATTAATTGTTAGTATACTATCCCTTGTTTGTCTAAGATGAGGCTATGGTATTTTTAATATGTTTTTCTTGTAATATTAGTATATATAAGCAATGTGTATGTGTTTATATATAGCTATGTTGTTTATTCAATAACATTTAAGGGCGGTGTTAAGATCAGTGGAGGGATGAGTTAGGGATCAGCACATAGTTATTGTATACAGTCAAACCTGTCTTAAGCAGCCAGCCAAGGGAATCACACAAAGTGGCTGCTTAATAGAGGTCAAATGTATAATAAAACAACACATTGGGAATATGTAAACTGGCTGCTTAATAGAGGTGACCACTAACACAGGTTTGACTGTAGTGGTCTTAGATACATCAGGATATTATGCACACCGTATATGACGCAACACTCGCAGGAACAATGCATAACGTAAATACCACATCATCATTCTAACCAATTATCTGTCAATTATGTAAGATTATCCGAGAGAGAAAACATGTCTACTTTCGTGTGGGTAGGGGACAGGGATGGGATAAAGTCCGTTGGGTGTGGTATACTAGAGGACATAGAAAACGCACACTTCGGATAAGTATGTGTTTTACATGAAAACACAATAACTATATAAATACACAGTTGTTCAGTTTGTGTTTCGTAATAAACATGTGATATATCTTTGATGGAATCCTTCGTATTTCGTTTTCATGTAATAATAATCATATATTGTTAGGTGTGCGTTTTCTATGCCCTCTAGTATATTTGGAACGTATTCATTAGATTACTTCGGCTCTGTCAATGATTAAAAAAAGAAACTGAACCAGCTACCTCATTATCCCCCGTCGGAAAGGGATATTGTCAGTAACCAATGTGTGTGTGTTTTACGTTTATTTATCGTCGCTACCGGTTGCCCATATGAGCGACGCCTCCTGAAGATATTAGTCATTTTAGATATTTGGAGGATAGTGCAACGATACGGACAGAGACCCAGTCCAGAATCTCCTCTGGTTCTTTTAAATGTAAAGCACCGACACGAGACATTCGGTTTAAAGTCCCATCTGAAAGATTGTTAATTTTATTAGGATCAGACGTGGGATCGGACCTGCGATCCCTGGATTACCAGTCCAACGTGTTAGCACTAGACTACATATCCGTCTGCGGATGAACTTATATCAAGCTTAAATAGTTTATACAAATTTATTTTAGCTCGATTGCGAAACAAGTTCTTTCAACTTATATAAATCACTCTCGAGACCTCATTCCTGGTGGAATCCATCGCCACGAGGGAGAGAAGAGGCAACGTGGAATTTAAATGCCTTGGCTAAGGACACACTCGTAACGGCTCCAGCGGGGCTCGAACTCCAGACCTTTCGCACCTGAAGCGAACGCACATCCACTGCACCATCACGACTTCAAGCTTAAATAAATATGCATCACCATTATGTGTTTGTGTGCACGCGCTTTTTGTGAGGATTGGCCCGGTGTAGCATCTATATTTAACTTCGTATTTCATTTTTTTATGTATCTAATTTCGATTAAGCGAAACGCTGCTATATGCGCATGTCCGCATTAATTCCTTAATTCAAATTTCATGACAGCTTGCAATAACTGACTTAAGTGGTTTTAATTTTTTAATAATTATTCTAAATACCACTAAATACCGCTAGTGTCAGGTGTGGGTAAATATGGCATGTTCCCCCATGTATTTATGGCTGTCTTATTCACATCAATAGACGGTACATCTACATCAAAAGCATGGCCGCTTCAGTACAAATCTATTTTCACAGCATTAAATTTTCCACTCACATAAACTCATTGGATTCAAACACATGTTCGCCAGCTCAAACCAAGCAGACACGATTCAGATTTCACGCATTTTATGCTTCCCGTATTTGGCGCTAGCAACTTCACAAAGCCAAATATTCGTATGCATTGAACAGTGTTCCCCCATAAAGCCTACATATATCATATGAAATCATGTGACCATTTATTTTCCAATATCCCCAAAAGGCATACATATGTGAAAATTATTCAAATACGTTGTTTGGTACAAATTGAGATGTCAATGAATTCACTGAGTTACTTCGTGTGTAAGATTTTATAATATAAGTTTATTTATTAACACTGACTATCTAGTCGGCTTGTAAAAGTCATTACGGGGTAACTGGGTTAAGTTGAATGCTGTATACGGTGTGGTGACACTCGTAAAAGATATCCTGGGATTGGGTTGCAGTTTATTTACGACTAAATATGGTTAATAGCTATAGACCAAAGCTCAAACAGATGCTCGGCATTTGAATTAAGATATAACATCACACATACAAAAAACTGCTGACAAAATATCCACCTTGTAAGAAGACAATTAGCGTGCATGTTCCCATCCGACCTATCCTAAGGGAAAACGATCTTTTGCGATGTACGACGATGATTCAACGGTGTTTTATTAGATTTGTTTATTTGTTTGTGTGTTTGTTTGTGTTTGTTTGTGTGTTTGTTTGTTTGTAATCGCACTAACAGCAGCCGGATATGTAGTCCAGTGGTAACACGCTGGACTGGTAATCCAGGGATCGCAGGTTCGAGCCCCAGTCTGACCCTAATAAAATTAGCGTTATATCAGATGGGACGTTAAACCGAGGTCTCTTGTCGGTGCTTTACACCGTGTACGTAAAACAACCAGAGGAGACTCTGGAATGGTATTTGGCTTCAAATCACTTGCACCTCACCGCTTTATCTTGGAATCCCATTAGGGGACAGACGGATCTGTAGTCCAGTGGTAACACGCTGGACTGGTAATCCAGGGACCACAGGTTCGATCCCCCGTCTGACCCTAATAAAATTAACAGTCTTTCAGATGGGACGTTAAACCGAGGTCTCGTGTCGGTGCTTTACACCGTGCACGTAAAAGAACCAGAGGGGACTCTGGAATGGTTCTCTGTCTGTATCATTGCACTATCCTCCAAAAATAGAAAATGACTAATCTCTTCAGGAGGCGTCGCTCATATGGGTAACCGGTAGCGACGATAAATAAACGTAAAGCACACTCCCATTGGGGGTGTCGAATTATTTCACGTGAGGAAACTATTCATCTGGCTTACGGTAGATAGGTGGTTCTACCCGGGTGTTTGTCTGTACCTGCACAACTGAAGGTATGGTGGGCACCCGAGGCCGTCCTCCACCAACATTATGACCTAAGATGTTAGTGAGACTTTGATCCCCCCTAAAAAACAAACAAAACAAGCATTCCATGAACACACCATTTTATCGGGTGGTCGCTGCACTAATATCTCTACATCTATCGAAAGCAGAACAATTCATTCGCCATTCTTGTGGTGATGCGTTTACAAATTTATGTAGTAAAACACTTTATTGATATAGGTTTACGATCATTATTTGATAAATGAATACAAGAAAGCAATAAAGAGGCAAATTAATAGTGAAATCACTACGAGCAAGGTGGTACCACTGCGCAATCGCAGTTACAATCTGGTGATTGTCAACATATATCTGCGAATTTATCGCATTTAATTAGAATGCCCAATGATGTATGATACCTTGATACCGGAATACGGTTTTGACTTTGATCAGTTATTAATTATTCGCTTGTGATGAAGTTTATGTTGTGTGGTTGAATAAGTGTGCTTTTGTTATTTACAAAGGACCTCCGTGGCCGGGTGGTTACCGTCGTTGACATCAAATCGCTTACCCCTCGCCACTGTAGGTTCGAATCCCACTGACGGTGTCGATTTTTTTTATTATTTAAGTTTATTAACGTCGCTACCGGTTTCCCATTTGAGCGACTGGCAGTTTACCTAACAACACCTTTCCTGGACAGGCTCCAGCGGTTAACCAGTACTTGGTACACCAACCTCCGTAAGAAACTGCCAACCGTTTCATATAAATGAGACACGGTCTGAGCGGGGCTCGAACTCGTGACCATCAGAGATGATAGGTTACAGTGGTATATAAGTCAGCGACCTTAACCACTCGACCACGGTTGTCGAATTATTTCATGTTATTGGTGTTACATATAGCATGCACATTTAACAATCATCTACTTCGCGGAGTGACTCTTCTTTGTTTCATTTTATTTTTCGATACGTTTATTTATCGTCGCCACCTGGTTAATCTAGGCTACGCCTCCACAGGTATTTTAGTCATGTTATTCTTTGGATGATAGATTTGATTACTGCAAAACTTGGGTAAATCTGGTGTTGTAACGAATATAATTATATGGTAGTAACATAGCAACGGAGGTCCGTGCAGTTTCCCTTCGATCCATGAACAAGTTGACAGTTTCTTACGGAGGTTGGTACACCCAAGTACTGGTTAACCGTTGGAGCCTGCCCAGGAAAGGTGTTGTTAGGTAAACTGCCCGCCGGCGATATAGCCCAACATGGTGCTGATGCAGGCGTAACACCCGAACTATAAATCCCTTCGACCCTACATGTATGTACATATTATAAATGCTTGAGTGTGTGATATTTAATGGAATTAATATTGTTTAATGTGTGTTTTACGTTTATTTATCGTCGCTACCGGTTGCCCATATAAGCGATGCCTCATGTAGAGGTTAGTAATTTTAGATTTTTGGAGGATAGTGCAATGATACAGACAGAGACCCATTCCGGAGTCTCCTCTCGTTCTTTTACGTGCACGGTGTACAGCACCGACATGAGACCTCGGTTTAAAGTCTCATTTGAAAGATTGTTAATTTTATTAGAGTCAGACGGGGGATCGAACCTGCGATCCCTGGATTACCAGTCCAGCGTGTTACCAACTAATAACGCTGTATTATATAGATGATGTTTGTGTTTATTAGTTTTATTAGTTTCCACGAGTGGAAATACATAGGTCTGTGATCACGAGATGAAATCAAATACTAGCTTCCATGAATAAACACAAGTATTGTTCTTTATTTATGATTTCCAATGATTTTGGTTAATATAATATGTATTATCAAACTTAATTCTTTTTAACTGCCAATGTCGGGAGCCTCATTTCACTACAATACACAACCGCACAACCACTTATGTTAATGTGAACGTCCGCATTAAGAAATAGTTGCGGTATCATTTTCAAGTTAGTTTCTGTTTGCTGTGACAATTTTAAAAACATTACAGACAAAACAAGTTCATTGGAGTATATTACTTTATAATTAACTGTTCACGATTGTCAAAACATAGCTAAAATACAAAGGTGCATCCAACCGCGGAGGAATACGAATACGAAACTCAAGCAGTGGCAGAGAAAATGTCATCTTCCACTGTTTTGAAAACAGTGAAAGACAGATAGCATTTTCTTTCACTGAGAAAATTCAAATCATTTATTGGAAATGATAAAAGAAAACAAGCTGTGTTGTACATTGTGGCAAGTCCGTTTTTAATTGGATTATATACATATATTTTTAATAAATAATTTTAGCAATCAATTCTCGTTGATAACCAAGAATGTATGTCATATTTTGACGCGAGAAACCGCCAAAACTGATCAAACTTTATTGGCAGTAAACACACTTTTTTGCACCAAAAGTATAAATGGGAAAATATGTTCGGGATACTTAATTTGGTATTTTGCACGCTGTAATTGAATAGTTGCTATAGTAATCTAGTATTAACATCAGCCTATTAACTCTGTAATTTATCTGATTTGAAAATGTTTATGGTATGAAAGGCTGAGGTTGATAATGAGCCACCAAAAAAACTCATTTTGGCGAAGTTGATGAAGCAATGAAAATCGTGAAACATTTAACCGTTTAGACACCTATCAACATACCAAATATATTACTAATAAATAAACCATTTATTCATATTTTTATCGAATATATGTATCAAAATATGGAAAATTGAATAAAGTTTGCAGTTTGATTTGCAAAACATATTTACGTGTTTGGTACGAAACTAACGTAACTTGTATACTGTAAGAAAGCAGATAGCGTATTGGTGCTTCTTATGTGATTACAAAATGATTACAAAACATAAAAAAAATATTTATTAAAGTTAATCTGTGTTGCGCCCACTTAAATACATTTATCATCATTTCCAGCAAAACGAGCTGTGATGTTGCATGTTTGTCACCGTTTATATTAGATATTCTTATCCCGGTTCTAGCTGCATTTGTCCCGTATTTGTTCGGTAATTTTCCAGTATTTGTTCGGTATTTGTCCAGTATTTGTTCGGTATATGTCCAGTATTTGTTCGGTATTTGTCCAGTATTTGTTCGGTATTTGCCCCGTATTTGTTCGGTATTTGTCCCGTATTTGTTCGGTATGTGTCCCGTATTTGTTCGGTATGTGTCCCGTATTTGTTCGGTATGTGTCCCGTATTTGTTCGGTATGTGTCCAGTATTTGTTCGGTATTTGCCCCGTATTTGTTCGGTATTTGTCCCGTATTTGTTCGGTATGTGTCCAGTATTTGTTCGGTATGTGTCCAGTATTTCTTCGGTATGTGTCCAGTATTTGTTCCGTATGTGTCCAGTATTGGTTCGGTATGTGTCCCGTATTTGTTCGGTATTTGTCCAGTATTGGTTCGGTATTTGTCCAGTATTTGTTCGGTATGTGTCCAGTATTTGTTCGGTATGTGTCCAGTATTTGTCCAGTATTTCTTCGGTATGTGTCCAGTATTTGTTCCGTATGTGTCCAGTATTGGTTCGGTATGTGTCCCGTATTTGTTCGGTATTTGTCCAGTATTGGTTCGGTATTTGTCCAGTATTGGTTCGGTATGTGTCCAGTATTAGTTCGGTATGTGTCCAGTATTGGTTCGGTATTTGTCCAGTATTGGTTCAGTATGTGTCCAGTATTGGTTCGGTATTTGTCCCGTATTGGTTCGGTATTTGTCCCGTATTTGTTCGGTATGTGTCCAGTATTGGTTCGGTATTTGTCCCGTATTGGTTCGGTATTTGTCCCGTATTGGTTCGGTATTTGTCCAGTATTGGTTCAGTATTTGTCCAGTATTGGTTCCGTATGTGTCCAGTATTGGTTCGGTATTTGTCCAGTATTTGTTCGGTATTTGTCCCGTATTTGTTCGGTATGTGTCCCGTATTTGTTCGGTATGTGTCCCGTATTTGTTCGGTATGTGTCCCGTATTTGTTCGGTATGTGTCCCGTATTTGTTCGGTATGTGTCCCGTATTTGTTCGGTATGTGTCCCGTATTTGTTCGGTATTTGTCCAGTATGTGTTCGGTATTTGTCCAGTATTTGTTCAGTATGTGTCCAGTATTTGTTCCGTATGTGTCCAGTATTTGTTCGGTATGTGTCCAGTATTTGTTTGGTATTTGTCCCGTATTTGTTCGGTATTTGTCCCGTATTTGTTCGGTATGTGTCCAGTATTTGTTCGGTATTTGTCCCGTATTTGTTCGGTATTGTCCCGTATTTGTTCCGTATTTGTTCGGTATTTGTCCAGTATTTGTTCCGTATTTGTCCCGTATTTGTTCGGTATGTGTCCAGTATTTGTTCGGTATTTGTCCCGTATTTGTTCGGTATTTGTCCCGTATTTGTTCGGTATTTGTCCAGTATTTGTTCGGTATTTGTCCCGTATTTGTTCGGTATGTGTCCCGTATTTGTTCCGTATTTGTTCGGTATTTGTCCAGTATTTGTTCCGTATTTGTCCCGTATTTGTTCGGTATGTGTCCAGTATTTGTTCGGTATTTGTCCCGTATTTGTTCGGTATTTGTCCAGTATTTGTTCGGTATTTGTCCAGTATTTGTTCGGTATTTGTCCCGTATTTGTTCGGTATGTGTCCCGTATTTGTTCCGTATTTGTTCGGTATTTGTCCAGTATTTGTTCGGTATTTGTCCCGTATTTGTTCCGTATGTGTCCAGTATTTGTCGTGTGGTTGTCCTGTATTTGTTCGGTATTTGTCCAGTATTTGTTCAGTATATCTTCAGTGTGTGTCCATTATTTGTTATGTGGTTGTCCAGTATTTGTCGTGTGGTTGTCTAGTATTTGTCGTGTGGTTGTCCAGTATTTGTTATGTGGTTGTCTAGTATTTGTCGTGTGGTTGTCCAGTATTTGTCGTGTGGTTGTCTAGTATTTGTCGTGTGGTTGTCCCGTATTTGTCGTGTGGTTGTCCCGTATTTGTCGTGTGGTTGTCCAGTATTTGTCGTATGGTTGTCCAGTATTTGTCGTGTGGTTGTCCAGTATTTGTCGTGTGGTTGTCCCGTATTTGTTTTGTGGTTGTCCTGTATTTGTCGTGTGGTTGTCCAGTATTTGTCGTGTGGTTGTCCAGTATTTGTCATGTGGTTGTCCAGTATTTGTCGTGTGGTTGTCCAGTATTTGTCGTGTGGTTGTCCCGTATTTGTCGTGTGGTTGTCCAGTATTTGTTGTGTGGTTGTCCAGTATTTGTTGTGTGGTTGTCCAGTATTTGTCGTGTGGTTGTCCAGTATGTGTCGTGTGGTTGTCCAGTATTTGTCGTGTGGTTGTCCAGTATTTGTTGTGTGGTTGTCCAGTATTTGTCGTGTGGTTGTCCAGTATTTGTCGTGTGGTTGTCCAGTATTTGTCGTGTGGTTGTCCAGTATTTGTCGTGTGGTTGTCCCGTATTTGTTCGGTATTTGTCCAGTATTTGTCGTGTGGTTGTCCAGTATTTGTTGTGTGGTTGTCCCGTATTTGTCGTGTGGTTGTCCCGTATTTGTTCGGTATTTATCCAGTATTTGTCGTGTGGTTGTCCAGTATTTGTTGTGTGGTTGTCCAGTATTTGTCGTGTGGTTGTCCCGTATTTGTCGTGTGGTTGTCCCGTATTTGTTCGGTATTTGTCCAGTATTTGTCGTGTGGTTGTCCAGTATTTGTTGTGTTGTTGTCCAGTATTTGTCGTGTGGTTGTCCAGTATTTGTCGTGTGGTTGTCCAGTATTTGTCGTGTGGTTGTCCCGTATTTGTTCGGTATTTGTCCAGTATTTGTCGTGTGGTTGTCCAGTATTTGTTGTGTGGTTGTCCAGTATTTGTCGTGTGGTTGTCCAATATTTGTTGTGTGGTTGTCCAGTATTTGTCGTGTGGTTGTCCAGTATTTGTCGTGTGGTTGTCCAGTATTTGTTGTGTGGTTGTCCAGTATTTGTCGTGTGGTTGTCCAGTATGTGTCGTGTGGTTGTCTAGTATTTGTCGTGTGGTTGTCCCGTATTTGTCGTGTGGTTGTCCAGTATTTGTCGTGTGGTTGTCCCGTATTTGTCGTGTGGTTGTCCAGTATTTGTCGTGTGGTTGTCCCGTATTTGTCGTGTGGTTGTCCCGTATTTGTCGTGTGGTTGTCCAGTATTTGTCATGTGGTTGTCCCGTATTTGTCGTGTGGTTGTCCAGTATTTGTTGTGTGGTTGTCCAGTATTTGTCGTGTGGTTGTCCCGTATTTGTCGTGTGGTTGTCCCGTATTTGTCGTGTGGTTGTCCAGTATTTGTCGTGTGGTTGTCCCGTATTTGTCGTGTGGTTGTCCCGTATTTGTCGTGTGGTTGTCCAGTATTTGTCGTGTGGTTGTCCCGTATTTGTCGTGTGGTTGTCCCGTATTTGTCGTGTGGTTGTCCAGTATTTGTCATGTGGTTGTCCCGTATTTGTCGTGTGGTTGTCCCGTATGTGTCGTGTGGTTGTCCAGTATTTGTTCAGTATATCATCAGTGTGTGTCCAGTATTTGTTATGTGGTTGTCCAGTATTTGTCGTGTGGTTGTCCAGTATTTGTCGTGTGGTTGTCCAGTATTTGTCGTGTGGTTGTCCCGTATTTGTCGTGTGGTTGTCCAGTATTTGTTGTGTGGTTGTCCCGTATTTGTTCGGTATTTATCCAGTATTTGTCGTGTGGTTGTCCAGTATTTGTTGTGTGGTTGTCCAGTATTTGTCGTGTGGTTGTCCCGTATTTGTCGTGTGGTTGTCCCGTATTTGTTCGGTATTTGTCCAGTATTTGTCGTGTGGTTGTCCAGTATTTGTTGTGTGGTTGTCCAGTATTTGTCATGTGGTTGTCCCGTATTTGTCGTGTGGTTGTCCAGTATTTGTCATGTGGTTGTCCCGTATTTGTCGTGTGGTTGTCCCGTATATGTCGTGTGGTTGTCCAGTATTTGTTCAGTATATCATCAGTGTGTGTCCAGTATTTGTTATGTGGTTGTCCAGTATTTGTCGTGTGGTTGTCCAGTATTTGTCGTGTGGTTGTCCAGTATTTGTCGTGTGGTTGTCCAGTATTTGTTATGTGGTTGTCCAGTATGTGTCGTGTTGTTGTCCAGTATTTTTCCAGAATTTGTCGTGTTTTTTCAGTATTTATCGAGTATATGTCCAGTATTTGTCCAGTATTTGTCCAGTATTTGTCGAGTGGTTGTCCGACGATTGTGTAGCGACGATAAATAAACGTAAAACACACACGCATATAACCCTATGAGACAGAAGAGAACGTGCCGTCCAGACGGATCTGTTGTCCAGTGGTAACACGCTGGACTGGTAATCCAGGGATCGAAGGTTCGATCCCCCATCTGACTAATAAAATTAACAGTGTTTCAGATGGAACTTTAAACCGATGTATCGTGTTGGTGCTGTACAGTGTGCACGCAAAAGAACCAGAGGAGACTCTGGAATCTCTCTTATCATTGCACTATTCTCCAAAATTCTAAAATGACTAATCTCTTCAGGCGTCGCTCATTTCTGGTAAACCGGTAGCGACGATAAATAAACGTAAAACACACACAGAACGTGCCGTTGGATCAGGCTATATACTGATTGCTCTTCAGACAGTGGAGCTGAAGCACCTGTCCGATTAGCAAACAACATAGATCCTGATCAGACGCGACGCCACGGCTGATCTAGATCTATGTTGTTTGCACATGCGCTGAAATACTTAATCAGCGTGATCATTTAGTTGATGTTTGTTAAAGAATATCTTTTTAATTGCTGTATATAACACAAAGTTTTAGACTTTCTGACTGCAATATCGGTTCTAAGAAAAATGAAGCATTTTCCTTGACGTAGTAACGAGCGCACTCTATCAGGTGGTGGAGGCATATATTTAAGAGATAACACGCTATAAAATCAAATCAAAAGCAGGTTCGAATTTAGTTCATGTTTTATATTGTTTCTTAACATTTTTATTTCTCATTAATATTGATGTATGTACTTTGTATTGTAATAATGATATCGAGTGGTGTCTGTCTGTGTGTCTGTCTGTGTGTCTGTCTGTCTGTGTGTCTGTCTCTCTGTCTGTCTCTCTGTCTGTGTCTGTCTGTCTGTCTCTGTCTGTCTGTCTCTGTATGTCTGTCTGTCTGTGTCTGTTTGTCTGTCTGTCTGTCTGTCTGTCTGTCTGTTTAAAGTCGCACCATCAGCTTCGGTCATATACAGACTTCAGCTAGTATTGGTGGAGGAAAGACCCGGGTGCCTCTCCGAGCAGTATGTCCGACACGGAAGGGCACCCGCAGAACCACCGACCTACAGCAAGCCAGCTAGACAGCTTCCTCACATGAAATAATTCGACACCACAGTGGGATTCGAACCTACAGAGGTGAGGTGCAAATGATTTGAAGTCAATTACCTAAACCACTCGGCCATGGAGGCCCTGGTTGTTGCTGTAAAGTTGATAATTTTAATATTGAAATATGTCTAGTTTGTCCGTACAGAGTGGTTAAGCCAGTTTTCCTGGGCAGGTTTAGCCGACCTAAGCGATTAACCAGTACTAAGCAAAATGTTTGAGGTGCCTTGCCTTGCTACCACTGGACCAAGGACGCCACTATTATTATTATTATTATTACACGGTGCATGTGTTTTGACGTTTACTTATCGTCGCTACCGGTTGCCAATATGAGCGACGCCTCC
Organism: Archivesica marissinica; assembly: GCA_014843695.1. Taxonomy (NCBI): domain Eukaryota; kingdom Metazoa; phylum Mollusca; class Bivalvia; order Venerida; family Vesicomyidae; genus Archivesica; species Archivesica marissinica. The sequence goes on along the minus strand of CM026392.1, from coordinate 31,568,610 downwards.
TGAAGAGATTAGTCATTTTAGATGTTTGGAGGATAGTACAATGATACATAGAGATACCCAATCCAGAGTCTCCTCTGGTGCTGCACGGTGTACAGCACCGTCACGAGACCTCGGTTTAAAGTCCCAACCGAAAGAATGTTAATTTTATTATGGTCAGACGGGAATCGAACCTGCGATCCATGGATCCATGGATCCACAGTCCAACGTGTTAACACTGGACAACTGACCCGTCTGTAGCTGAAAGCATATGTAGATATACCTGCTAATCTTAGATGGAACTAACAATGTAATAAGTGACGTAAATACAATATTTGACAACATTCGGGCAGACAGTGTTCCAGTGGTAGAGCGTCGGATTTGGAATCGCGGGTTCCCGGGTTCGATACTCGGACTCGGAACGCATGTAGTGACATTGAGCAAGGAACCGTACGACGATAAGTAAACGTCATAACACACGCACCGTACGGCGTCCGTGGTCCAGTGGTAGCAAGACAAGGCACATCACACACATTATTTAGCACTGGGTAACCTCTTAGGTCGGCTATATACGTCCAGAACAAACATATATATGCATCCCCACCCACAAGGGATTTCATATAGATGTGAAATGTATTAAATAAATAACTAGACCGCGGAGTGATATAGTGTGCCTAAACCGAATTATCTGTAAACAACTAAAACGAGCAGCGAATGGATGCTCTCTGCAATGGCCATGAAATAGTTTTACAAAGAAGGGACTATATACCGAGGTCTTATGTATCGGTGCCATATCCCCTTGTCTGACCCTAATAAAAGTAACAGTCTTTCAGTTGGGACGTTAAACCGAGGTCTCGTGTCGGTGCTTTACACCGTGCACGTAAAAGAACCAGAGGAGACTCTGGAATGGGTCTCTGTCTGTATCATTGCACTATCCTCCAAAAATCTAAAATGACTAATCTCTTCAGGAGACGTCGCTCATATGGGCAACCGGTAGCGACGATAAATAAACGAACACACACTCAGTGCTATACACAGCACGTGTAAAATAATAAGAACTGCTTCCGGAATTGGAGCGTCCTCTATCCTGCACTATCCTCCAAATAAGTAAAATTACTTATGTGGGCGTAGCCCAGATTAACCAGGGGACTACGCTAAATAAACGTATTATAAAAACAGTTTCATAGTTTCATAATAAAAGTTTTAAAATTCTCATAATAATGGAGGTGGCTAAACGAAAATGTTTGGATTGCGTGTGTGGACTCCGTAAATTCTACCTTCTTGCTTTACACAGGTTAAGTATGTCCTAACATTCAATTTGCGCTTAATTAACCATAATTAATATGCTAATGAAAACGTTTGAACATAGCGATTTGAAACATTTAAAATGTGTTATTATTTTCATAAATTATTTTTAAACAAACTGACATGGGTGGTATGCAGAAGCTAAAACAGTGAGCTACGCGCCCTGCAATTGGGTGTGATTATTTAACCCTGTGTTTACTTTTTTCAAAAGGTATTTGTCCAACTTTGTGGCTCACATTGGCACTTGCATTAGAACAAACAAATCCGTTCTCATGAAGTGACTTTCTACTTGACTAATTACTGTCTTCATCTTTAAGGGCACATAAATAAAGCCCACCCTGTCATTACCCTAGACTAAACGGGTGTGACTAATCTAAAGTTAATGAATTGGCTTCATTGTCGTAGGACATTAAGGTTAAAAGAAACAAATTTGAACCTCACATGAAGAAGGAAAAAAAACATGTGTACAGATATCAAGATAAGTAGACATTGTCAATGAAACAAAGTACTTCAAAAAGATGCTCTTGAGAATAAAAATAAGTTATCTTCTGAAGTATGTTGGATAATTGCTAATCGATTAGATAAATCGGCAATTCGAAATAGTTTTCTACGTTATACAAACTTTCAAAGGGTTACCAATAATGGACTGGAAATCATTACGTCTTAAATCAGTGTTTGGGTGTATCGATAGTTCATTGATATACCGTGTGAAATGTCAATGCTTTTGGGCCGTAAATATGGCAGAAGTAACGCATTAAACGTGAGCGGATCTAGGTACATACGAACTTGAAGTACGAAGACCCATCGCTGAAAACAACTGCCCCCAAAAACATGAAGGCATATATGTAGTTCAGTGGTAACACGCTGGACTGGTAATCCAGGGATCGCAGGTTCGATCCCCCGTCTGACTCTAATAAAATTAACAGTCTTTCAAATGGGACTTTAAACCGAGGTCTCCTGTCGGTGATGTACACCGTGCACCTAAAAGAACCAGAGGATACTCTGGAATGGGTTTCTGTCTGTATCACAGCACTATCCTCCAACACTCTATAATGACTAATCTCTTCAGGATGCGTCGCTCATATGAGCAACCGGTAGCGACGATAAACAAATGCATAACACACGCAAATAGATGATTTGTGTACGTTCGCACGTTTTGCGTTTAGCTTTATGTATGTAAATAAGCTATATATAATTGTTTATGTTTTGAGAGCCTTGTGGGGGCATTAATCAAATCACATATAAGAACTTGTTCCGCAATCGAGCTAAATAAATGAAATTTGCATAAACTAAGCTGTTTTATGAACGCTTGCAAAGTGTATAAAAGTAAAAGTAAAGTGTGTGTTTATTATAGTGTCACCCCTATTGAAAGGGCCAGTCAGTTCTGACTTATAAGACACCTTTTTTATGAACATCAGTACTTCCCGAATCCTATGCTTGTATGTCAGGCTGGTAGACAATCGCTAGCCATTACTTAACTGGCTGACGGCTCACTAACCGGTCATAATTATCAGAACGATATATTAAAATAATTGTAAATATAGTGTACATTGATGAATTGCATTTTGGAACTATAGAACTTTGTATATGTTAATAGTTTACACTTTATTTATTTTACAACGATTGCGAAGCTAGGTCTAACAACTTATATTAATCACTCTCGTTGGCGAGGATGAAAGCGTAACTGTGGTCATTCGTATGGGAGAAAACCGGAGTACCCGGACAAAAACCCACCTGTCCGATCTGGCGACCACCGTACCATATCACATACTTCCCGATCCGAGGATCGAACCCGGGTTGCATTGGTGAGAAGCGAGCTGTTGGACTATGGTGTTCACTGAATTGTACAATATATGTTCTGTGGCTAATGATAGCGCCCCTTATAGGAGAGGAGGTAAATAACATTTCTATATATCTATTTACCGTGAGCGGACCGGGCTACACAGTACCGTAGCCAGAGGCAATCTTCAACGAGGCAATCTAGGGGCGGTCCGGGGACATGTTCCCCCTTAAAATGGTTGGGGTATGTAAACGATTTCCGGCGATTTTTGATTTAATGAGTTTAGACGTATAATTATGTACTGACCTTTCAGCTCTCTAGCAGTCAACATTTTATACAGCAAAGGGATATTTTTTTGGCATTTTATTTATTTAATTTTTTATTTAATTTTTGTTTGCTTTGGAAAATTTAACCGAGGAAACTGCCTCGGTGTGCCTCAGGATGGCTACGGGCCTAATTTAACCGAGGCAACTGTCTCGGTGTGCAGCAGTGTGGCTACGGGCCTGCTTTAACCGAGGAAACTGTCTCGGTGTTCCTCAGTGTGGCTACGGCCTGCTTTAACCGAGGCAACTGCCTCAGTGTGGCTACGGGCCTGCTTTAACCGAGGCAACTGTCTCGGTGTGCCTCAGTGTTGCTACGGGCCTGCTTTAACCGAGGCAACTGTCTCAGTGTGGCTACGGGCCTGCTTTAACCGAGGCAACTGTCTCGGTGTGCCTCAGTGTTGCTACGGGCCTGCTTTAACCGAGGCAACTTCCTCAGTGTGGCTACGGGCCTGCTTTAACCGAGGAAACCGCCTCAGTGTGGCTATGGGCCTGCTTTAACCGAGGCAACTGTCTCGGTGTGCCTCAGTGTGGCTATGGGCCTGCTTTAACCGAGGCAACTGTCTCGGTGTGGTTACGGGCCTACTTTAACCGAGGCAACTGTCTCGGTGTGCCTCAGTGTGGCTATTGTCCTGCTTTAACCGAGGCAACTGTCTCAGTGTGGTTACGGGCCTACTTTAACCGAGGCAACTGTCTCTGTGTGGCTACGGGCCTACTGTAACCGATGCAACTGTCTCGGTGTGCCTCAGTGTGACTACGGGCCTGCTTTAACCGAGGCAACTGTCTCGGTGTGCCTCAGTGTGGCTATGAGCCTGCTACACATCAACTTACAAAGAAATGCACTGACCCATTGCCAGAAACTGCCTTCAGTCCTTATAAAGAGTTAAAATGGCAGTACTAAATTACAGCCGCTATGATATCTCTATCGTAATTATCAGCACGCTATCAAACTATTATATTGTCGGAGAGCGGTCACTTCAGTTAATTTAAACATGGCGAAATAGTTTTGCGACATTCCGAAATGCTTTACGATAGGTAGGGTATAATGCTGTGGCGAGTACCCGTATCAGAGTAGTCGTCTTATTGAGGATTGCTATCTGTATACATCTAAAAACCTGCAAGGCCTGTCAACAGAATTGAAAAATGAAATTTATTGAAGTCAATGAGTGGTCACTTTAGGTCATTTTTTTCTAAATAGAAAAATATTGAAAACGAAATTGTTCTATGAATCAGTACGCATTCTCCATTGTACCGTTCGACAGTATAAATACACTAAGCGTACGAGACGCCGCATTCTACGTATTTCTTCCCACGGTACAACGCTCCGGTATTAACATATTGTTGGCTAGAAAAAAATGCAAGAAACGTGTGTAATGATTTATGAAAACCTTTCAAAACTATTGCAATTAAATTTTGTATTTACTCATATATATACATTTGTTTTTATCACATAAATTGGCTTGTATTCAGTGTAATACAGCCATTACATATTTTGTTATATCAACGCACGTGCAATAACACCAGGATTCTGATTGGTCGCGGCATGACAGCTTGCTTTTGACACATTTGACATATAGTTTGCAACTTTGCCGTTGACACTCAATAAAATGTTAAATATGCACTAGCGGAATACAGTAGTGATTATTAACTTATATTTACATTAAGTATTCTTTTTCAATGGCACAAAGAAAAATATAGCACAGTTCGTATTTTTAAATGTATTTAGTCCAGATGTGCGACTTGCCGTGTGCCGTATCTGGTAAATAGATGTGTGTGTGTGTGTGTGTGTGTGTGTGTGTGTGTGTGTGTGTGTGTGTGTGTGTGCAATACAATAGGATAAATCGTACCTTTTTCAATTATTTTTCCGAATATAGAACCTCCGTGACCGTTTTCTTGAACCGGACAGTTCCAACGCCTATCTTTGAACTGGGTTTGGCATTCATCCACGGCCATCCGGGCACCTTTCGCAATCGCCAGAATCGTCCCAGGATTTTTCGTAACCAATCGTCTCTGTTTTTTCGTCAGTGGTAGCAATGTTGGAGAGGAAAATATATGAGCTTGTGCCGTCGGTGAATATAAATCATTTGATGGCTCTCCGGTCTTTGCTAATGACCTAAAATTAACAAGTTAATCAAAATTAAAATTAACCCTTTAATCCACAACAGAGGAGACTGATTAATCAATTTATCACAGGCAGTTGCACTGGGCATGCTCCAGCGGTTAACCAGTACTTGGTGCACCAAGCTCTGTAAGAAACTGCCAACTTTTTCATATAAAGAGACACAGCCTGAGCGGGGCTCGAACCCGTGACAATCAGAGATGATAGGTTACGGTGGTATGCAAGTCAGCGACCACTCGACAACGGGGGCGGTTTTGAAGTGTGAGATTGCCATTATATGAGTGTTGCACATTGCATACTGTACATTGCTAGGAATTGCTAGTATTCTGTTTTATTCGGTCTGCATAGCGGATTATCTTGTCACCTTTAAAATACATTTATAATTTATATTAGGTCTCAGGTCTCGTGTCGGTGCTGTACACCGTGCACCAGTGGAGACTCTGGAATGGGTATCCGTCTGTATCATTGCAATATCCTCAAACCATCTAAACTGACTAATCTCTTCAGGAGGCGTCGCTCATATGGGAAACCGGTAGCGACGATATATAAACGTAAGACACACTCTCGACGCTCTTGTACATAGCATCTTACACAGATCTGATTTACAACTTTTGCACGAGATATAATTTGTGAGTAGTAAAATACTCGGCTAAGTTACAGTGCCCGGTACATATACGTACATAATCACAAGGAATGCTATATAGTTAGACAGTTAATATCACTTATGAATGAAACGTACAATGGAATATTTGCACACGGGAGTGATTCAGCATGGATCATGTGGTTAGGGGTTTGGTACAAGTTTTCTGTTTGTTTTGCCAGATCTACCGTCGTATTTATCGCTTCGTATCAGTTTATATTGCATTTTGAAGACAAAATTAGTCCGTGTACTTGATTTAATGTTAGTAACTAAGCTAGATTTAAGTCCGAATCAGTTATTAGACAATATTAAGTATTCTGACTTCATTTGAAACCATTTGTTTCAGTATGTACCGTATGGTACTGTATTGTAGACACTCGGATAAGGTTGATCCTATGAAATATAGCCCCCGTAAATTATATATACATGTACCACATTTCATTAAAATATTCTGAACAGGGACAAAGTTTCACCACCTTCCTCGTATGCCATTTCATAAATATTTCATAACATGAATGAATGAATGAATGAATGAATGAATGAATGAATGAATGAATGAATGAATGAATGAATGAATGAATGAATGAATGAATGAATGAATGAATGAATGAATGAATGAATGAATGAATGACTGACTGACTGACTGACTGACTGACTGACTGACTGACTGACTGACTGACTGACTGACTGACTGACTGACTGACTGACTGACTGACTGACTGACTGACTGACTGACTGACTGACTGACTGACTGACTGACTGACTGACTGACTGACTGACTGACTGACTGACTGACTGACTGACTGACTGACTGACTGACTGACTGACTGACTGACTGACTGACTGACTGACTGACTGACTGACTGACTGACTGACTGACTGACTGACTGACTACTGACTGACTGACACTGACTGACTGACTGACTGACTGACTGACTGACGACTGACTGACTGACTGACTGACTGACTGACTGACTGACTGACTGACTGACTGACTGACTGACTGACTGACTGACTGACTGACTGACTGACTGACTGACTGACTGACTGACTGACTGACTGACTGCAGCACACGTCACAATGAAAACTCCTGCTCATGTGTCTCGACGTAGCACAGCATGACCGCACATAGAATTATACCCCACCCACCCTGTGCAGCAGCACACACATCACACACAATGAAACCTCCAGCTCACGCATGCTCACAGACACAGTTACATGTAGTTGGTAACGTACTTAATCCTTCGATTATTGTTAATTGCTGTTCCAAGTGATCAACCGTCTTTAAATAAAGATGTTTTTATTATTAACACAATTACCAGGCATCACGTGTTAACGAGTATAGCCTTGCCGTTCCTATGAAGTGTCGATACAAAGAGTAACTTCGCCGCTTGATGTCTTCTGTACAGCGCATCCAGTGGCTGATTGTATGATTGTAAATTGTTTTGCATATTTGACTATAACACTCATGTTGAAACATCAAAGAAATGTGCATTTCTTCATCTCCACACCCCCAGTTATGTTGCAAGTGTCCAGTGGCGTAGCTTCTTATGAGCACATGTAGGCACGTGCCTACACATTTTCTTCAACGAATTGAAAATACATGTATATGAAAAAGGCACCCAAAAAAACCCATCAATGAATACGGGTAAGTGGGTTGAGGGGTATGGTGTGCATCGAATATAAAAACAAGTCGGTATTTTATTACTCTTTCAATTATAGATTTTCAGAACTGCAAACATATGTTAAGAATTTCTCGTCAAAACATGTCTGGGAAATGCCTCTACTACTGCAGCAGCGGCGATATAGACTTTCAAAATATTACGGGAGATATACCCCTACATCCTAATAGTTCCTACACATATATGAAACCCAAGCTACGCCCCTGACATAACAAACATGTAATAGTGCCGATCTCAGAACATCCGCTGTTGAAAGACATGATGTATTCAACAACCATTTTATTGCAACTTCAAAGGAGACCGCTCTTTCATGTTGTACTATTCCACTACTCTCAAAGAACACAAATCTTGCATCAAGGTGCCAATTCCTTTGATGAAACATTTAGGATTTTTGTTCATTAGTGAAGTTTCGTATGTCTTTAGTTTTCTATATACCCCAAACTACTTCAGTTTTAGTTTGCAAATATAATCGCAACACGTTCTTATTCTGTGAATTTAATTCGGAAATGGATGTATATGGATGTACACAGTGTAAATTGTTATTGTGTATATATTATTCTATATTTAGAGTGTGTATTCAGTTTCTACATGTTGTGTATATTCATTATAATTCCGATTTGTATTTTTCCTACGCAAGGTTCTTGGCTATATGGAAATATTCGAATTCCGTTTTGTATTTTTCCTACGCAAAGTGCTTGGCTATATGGAAATATTCGAATTCCGTTTTGTATTTTTCCTACGCAAAGTGCTTGGCTATATGGAAATATTCGAATTCCGTTTTATATTTTTCCTACGCAAAGTGCTTGGCTATATGGAAATATTCGAATTCCGATTTGTATTTTTCCTAAGCAAAGTTATTGGCTATATGGAAATATTCGATTACTTAATTCTTATTCGAATTCCGATTTGTAGCGTAGGTATACAACATTCTATGCTATATATAGGGTCTTACATGAGTGGTGAGTTCATACCATATTTTATGAAACGAGTTTTTGAATTTTGCTTTTGAGCGAGCCATTTGGCGAGCTTAGTAGCCAAATTCCAAAACGAGTTTCATAAAACTTTGTACGAAACCAGTGTAAGATCCTATTTATCGCAGTACCATATAGAGTTTAAATCATAATTTTGCACAAAATAATGTAGCTATTTTCATTTTTTGCACCAAATGACATTAATTTGTCATGACGTAACTACGCAAATCAGCACTATATTTATGTTTTAAACAGCTTTATAATTACGTCGATACATATTCTAAGTTGCTGGTTGTGTTACCATTAACGTTGTGCACCAACTCGAATAGAAATATGCGTAAATTAAAGTTTAATTTAAAAATTGTAAGGCGTATTATCTCAACCAATCAAAATCTGTCCAGGTGTTATTACACGTTGTGTTAATATAAGAAAATATATGATGGCTCTGCTACACTGACTACAAGCAAAGTTATGTGATAAAAGGAAACATTCGAATTCTGATTTGTATAATTATGACGCAACATTCTATACCGTAAAGAAATATTCGAATTCTGATTTATATAATTCTTACGCAAAATTCTATACCGTAAGGAAATATTCGAATTCCGATTTATATTTTTCCTACGCAAAGTGCTTGGCTATATGGAAATATTCGAATTCCGATTTATATTTTTCCTACGCAAAGTGCTTGGCTATATGGAAATATTCGAATTCCGATTTATATTTTTCCTACGCAAAGTGCTTGGCTATATGGAAATATTCGAATTCCGATTTGTATTGCTTGATTGATTACAGTACAGAATATATTGGATTTTCTCAGTCCTCCTGCAGGGCATTCGTCAGGTTTATGTGTTTCCATGCACATGCGGGACAGGCAGAGAAATAGTTATGTAAATTGCAGGTTGTTATAATTATAAGATATCGTGCAGTAAATATATATATATTCCCCGTAAATAGCAGTAAATATATATATATATTTCCCGTCTTCGTTTAATAATATTTTATTGTTTTATATATATATGTATACAATTCTTATAATAGAGTAGTAGCTAATTGTTGAGGACACACGAGTAGACTAAATTATCGTCAATCGTCCTATTTCCGGACACCGCCTGTTTTCGAATTTGTTTGAAAATGATATCATAGCTGCTAGTGTATGTTTTACGTTTATTTATCGTCGCTACCGGTTGCCCATATTAGCGACGCCTCCTGAAGAGATTATCATTTTAGATTTTACATTGTTATATTATTGAAACAAAACATGACACCTTTCTTCTACATGAATCAAATATCGTGGAATGTCCAGAACACATTGTACATTACAGAATGTATGCTGTATATTCGTGTGTGTTCGTGGAATGTCCAGAACACATTGTACATTACAGAATGTATGCTGTATATTCGTGTGTGTTCGTGGAATGTCCAGAACACATTGTACATTACAGAATGTATGCTGTATATTCGTGTGTGTTCGTGGAATGTCCAGAACACATTGTACATTACAGAATGTATGCTGTATATTCGTGTGTGTTCGTGGAATGTCCAGAACACATTGTACATTACAGAATGTATGCTGTATATTCGTGTGTGTTCGTGGAATGTCCAGAACACATTGTACATTACAGAATGTATGCTGTATATTCGTGTGTGTTCGTGGAATGTCCAGAACACATTGTACATTACAGAATGCATGCTATATATTCGTGTGTGTTCGTGGAATGTCCAGAACACATTGTACATTACAGAATATATGCTATATATTCGTGTGTTTTCGTGGAATGTCCAGAACACATTGTACATTACAGAATGTATGCTGTATATTCGTGTGTTCGTGGAAAGTGCAGAACACATTGTACATTACAGAATGTATGCTGTATATTCGTGTGTGCTCGTGGAAAGTGCAGAACACATTGTACATACAGAATGTATGCTGTATATTCGTGTGTGTTCGTGGAAAGTGCAGAACACATTGTACATACAGAATGTATGCTGTATATTCGTGTGTGTTCGTGGAAAGTGCAGAACACATTGTACATTACAGAATGTATGCTGTATATTCGTGTGTGTTCGTGGAATGTCCAGAACACATTGTACATTACAGAATGTATGCTGTATATTCGTGTGTGTTCGTGGAAAGTGCAGAACACATTGTACATTACAGAATGTATGCTGTATATTCGTGTGTGTTCGTGGAAAGTGCAGAACACATTGTACATTACAGAATGTATGCTGTATATTCGTGTGTGTTCGTGGAATGTCCAGAACACATTGTACATACAGAATGTATGCTGTATATTCGTGTGTGTTCGTGGAATGTCCAGAACACATTGTACATTACAGAATGTATGCTGCATATTCGTGTGTGTTCGTGGAATGTCCAGAACACATTGTACATTACAGAATGTATGCTATATATTCGTGTGTGTTCGTGGAATGTCCAGAACACATTGTACATTACAGAATGCATGCTATATATTCGTGTGTGTTCGTGGAATGTCCAGAACACATTGTACATTACAGAATGCATGCTATATATTCGTGTGTGTTCACAATTTTATGTTATTCGTAAGACGGAATATTTCATTTACTGTTCTGTACAAGTATTTTTATTTCGTCTAGTGTATTTCAAGATCGCCATTATATATTTGATTGTGTTATTTATTACCTTTATGTGGGCATTCACGGATACTTAAACTTTTTTTTATGTGAGCCGGAATAATACACAATTTTGTATAGACTTATTTTGATTACGTTCTATTTACTACTAATAACTATTGTATGAACATTTAATTGGTACAACTGTCAATCATTGACCTCAACAAAAGTTTCCAAGTGTGTATCACTGATAAATACGAAACTGCGCCTCGAAGAACTAGGTGTACAAGTGCTATAGCAACGTCATGGATTACCTGATGACGTCATAGATAATGTTGGAATGTGATGTTCGATAGTTAATTGGGTGCAAAACTGCTGCAATGATAAACACTGTTTTATTTTTGCCGTGTCTTACAATGTTTATTTTAAAAACAATATATATTATGTTTATAGTTGATACAAATTAATTTGTTTAGCTCGATTGCAAAACAAGATCTCTTTAACAGTTTATATTAATCGCTCTCGATACTCATTCCTGGTGGAATCAATCGCCACGAGGGATATGTGTTTTACGTTTATTTATCGTCGCTACCGGTTGCCCATATGAGCGACGCCTCCTGAAGAGATTAGTCATTTTAGATTTGTGGAGGATAGTGCAATGATACAGAGAGAGAGACCCATTCCAGAGTCTCCTCTGGTTCTTTTACGTGCACGGTGTAAAGCACCGACACGAGACCTCGGTTTAACGTCCCATCTGAAAGACTGTTCATTTTATTAGGGTCAGACGGGGGATCGAACCGAGGGATATAATAGGCATGTGGAATTTAAGTGCCTTGCCTAGGGTCACAACCGTAACGGCTACAGCGGGGTTCGAACTCCGGGCATTTCGCACCTGAAGCGAACGCACTACTACTGCGCCATCACGACTTCCTCATATTTTATTTATGTTACTATTATATAGCTCTACTTTTAAACGAATATTCTTTATGCAGTATTGCCAAACAGTTTTTATGTAGCATTTCTTAATTATTTTCCGTTTTGATAAAAGTTTATTGAGCTGAAATGTCTCGCGTATCAATTGTTCAACATTTTAATGCATGCTCAGAATTGGTGTGGTACATATGCTCATAATTGGTGTTGTACATGCTCAGAATTGGGTATGGTACATATGCTCAGAATTGGTGTGGTACATGCTCAGAATTGGTGTGGTACATATGCTCAGAATTGGTGTGGTACATGCTCAGAATTGGTGTGGTACATGCTCAGAATTGGTGTGGTACATGCTCAGAATTGGTGTGGTACATATGCTCAGAATTGGTGTGGTACATATGCTCAGAATTGGTGTGGTACATGCTCAGAATTGCTGTGGTACATGCTCAGAATTGCTGTGGTACACCATTTATTAATTAGGTTTGGTGCAAACAAACGACACGACATTAAAAACTGCAATACCGCATTGTTCACGACGTCGCTTACACAAAATAGTTTTAACTTTATTTACTCGTCGTTGTACAAACAGTATTTACATAACATTGCATATATAGTGTACAGTATACAAGTACAATGCCACAGACGGATCTGTAGTCCAGTGGAAACACGCTGGACTGGTAATCCAGGGATCGCAGGTTCGATCCCCCGTCTGACCATAATACAATTAACAGTCTTTAAACCGAGGTATCGTGTCGATGCTGTACACCGTGCACGTACAAGAACCAGAGGATACTCTGGAATGGGTCTCTCTCTCTGTATAATTGCACTATCCTCCAAATATATAAAATCACTAATCTCTACAGGAGGCGTCGCTCATATGGGCAACCGGTAGCGACGATAAATAAACATAAAACGCACGCACAGTACAATGTCACTCCAACGTGGAGTTATAAGAGATGAACGTATATATCACAATCATTTATCACAGTACATATGGGATAAATCTGCAATATCACTGCTGGTCTAAAACAATGATAAAAAAACACTGAGACAAAATCGCTACTGATCCAAGCTGATTAAGAATATATGAAATCTAACGTCACTTTGGTGAGATCACCGCGGGGACGTTAAACCGAGGTCTCATGTCGGTGCTTTACACCGTGCACGTAAAAGAATCAGAGGAGACTCTGGGATGTGTCTCTGTCTGTATCATTGCACTATCCTCCAAAATCTAAAATGACTAATTTCTTCAGGAGGCGACGCTCATATGGGCAACCGTAGCGACGATAAATAAACGTAAAACACACACACTCAGATCACCGCGACTGTGATTAGCAGAGATATTACAGTCGGGATAAAAAATAATTCAGCATTTAGAAACACCAAGAATTAATGGCATTATCTACGATATTAAACAGCTATGCAAATAAATAAAACATAAATTAATAAAGGTAAATAGAATTAAGTGCACTCGTGGGTATAACATTCATTCAGAATTTTAGTTTTCTTATAAAAGAAATAATTATTGACTTTGTCCAGATGAAGCAGGATGGTTTCCGTGGCCAGGTGGTTACGGTTGGTGGCTTCAAATCACGTACCCTAACCCCCTCACCGTTATATGTTCGAATCTCACGTTGGATGTAGAACTATTTCATGTGAGGAAGCTATCCAGCTGGGTTGCGAACGCTCGGTGGTTCTAGTCGGGCGGCTGTCCGTGCCTGAACTACTGTTCGAACGGGCACCCGGCGTCCGACTCCACCAATAATTGCTTTTTTTGTTTTTTGTTTATACAAATTTATTTTAGCTCGATTGCGAAACAAGTTATTACAACTTATATTAATCACTCTCGAGACCTCATTCCTGATGGAATCCATCGCCACGAGGGAGAGAGAAGTTACAACGTGGAATTTAAATGCCTTGCCTAAGGGCACAATCGTAACTGCTCCAGCGGGGCTCGAATTCCGGACCTTTCGCACCTGAAGCGAACGAGCATCCACTGCGCTATCACGAATTCCAATAATTGCTGGCGAGTCAACATATGACTTAGGCTGTTGGGCCGACGTTAGTTCCCCAAAACAGAGAAACAAACAAACTGAATCATTTTCCTTACGTTTTTAACGTCGCTACCGGTTGCCCATATTGCCCATATGAGCGACGGGCAGTTTGCCTAGCAACACGTTTCCTGGACAGGCTCCAGTGGTTAACAAGTACTTGGTGCACCAACCTCCGTAAGGAAGTGCCAACTTGTTCATATAAACGAGACACGGTCTGAGCGGGACCCGAACTTTTAATCATCTTAGCTAATTTAGTCGCCCAAATGCATTTATGCGGTGGCGAGTTTAAATAAACTTACATACGAAACGGGACCCGAACCCATTGAACATTAGTGATGATAGGTTACAGTGGTATACAATTCAGTTTAGAGTAACCACTCGACCACGGAGGCGGACGAAAAGCCGAGTCCAACTAACCCAGCAGCATTAATACCCAGTTAATAGAGCGTGGGAGAATGAAACAATGACACATATATGCAGTAAATAAACAGAACGGGCATCACGTGTGCATTGTTCGCCAGTCATCAGTATCGATTATTTATATTTATTTTTAATAAAATACCCTTTCAACTTTTGTTATTCAGTGAATATGTGTATAAAAACGCCAAATGTAATGACTAAACGTGTTATTATCATGACGCACCCATTATTAGCATTATTAGCCCGTGCTATTAGTTTTTGGGGGGAATTCATTTAAATGTTTAAACACAAACAGTAAGATATTTAATGACCTGCCTATAACATTACATATTAACAGGTGTTTGGCAATATTGCAAGATATCATAGGCGAACTATGTATATTACCGATTCATTTCTGTTTGATTATATATATATATATATATATATATATATATATACGTAAAAAAATATTTCTAATTTGCAACAATTGCGAAACAAACTCTAACAACTTATATTAATCACTCGTCGCGTTGGCGCGGGTGAAAGCATAGATGGGGTAATTTGGGTGGGAGGAAACCGGAGTACCCGGAGAATATCCACTTGTCCGATCTGGCGATCACCGTACCATCTCACATACTTCATTGTTCGAGATTCGAACCCCGGTTTGCGTTTTGAGAGTACGAACGTGCTAACCATAGTGCTTATGTGGCTGTTGATACGACTTTAAAACCTCAAAGAACACAAACTAATGCATAATTACACCCCGAGCATGCTACGGGATGGTCACGGGTTCGAGCCCAGCTCAGGCCATGTCTCATTTATATAAAAACGTTCGCAGTTTCTTACGGAGGTTGGTGCACCAAGAACTGGTTAACCGCTGGAGCTTGCCCAGGAAAGGTGTTGTTAGGTAAACTGCCCACCGGCGATATTGCCCAACATGGTGCTGATGCAGGTGTAAAACCCGAACAAACAAACACAACAAATAGCCGCCCGTACTGGACATAGTGCCAGCATGGACACATCCTAGCGTCCTTCCTCCACAGCAAGAGCTGGCACGTCGCTGCGATTTTAAACCCAGAAACAAAACATGAAACAGATTCTCGGAATTAGTGTGCTGATGTAACGGTCATTACAGTCCACAAATGCGTTTACTTAGAATGTACTGTTTTATATGAAAAAGTTGGCAGTTTCTTACGGAGGTTGGTGCACCCAAGTACTGGTTAACCGTTGGAGCCTGCCCAGGAAAGGTGTTGTTAGGTAAACTGCCCGCCGGCAATATAGCCCAAAATGGTGCTGATGCAGGCGTAAAACCCGATATATAACATAACATAGAATGTACTGCACACCACTGAGATATTGTTATTGTAAGGAGCGGATGATTAAATATTGTGATTCTTGTCTTATATTTTCATTTTTCAATAATAAATTATTACGGTAAAAAGTAAAATTTGGAAAATGTGTCCACAAAGGAATCTGCTTATTGTAAATTACCTCCCTTTGTGAATATTGTTATCGAACTCACCAATAGCTCTGTAAATAGGGGTTTATTAAAGTTAACACGAGGTTACATCTGCATATGAATTATCGTATTATTTTTCCAACTGAAGAAAAAAATAGCATAAAAAGACGTGATAATGACAATAAGAACAGTCTACTATCTTACTATCTAATTGATAAACCCAATCTTAACTATAGTTTGTATATTTCTGTGATGAAATAAACTTACAGACGGATCTGTAGTCCTGTGGTAGCACGCTGGACTGGTAATCCAGGGATCGCAGGTTCGATCCCCCGTCTGACCATAATAAAATTAACAGTCTTTCAGATGGGACTTTAACCGAGATCTCGTGTCGGTGCTTTAAAAGAACCAGAGGATACTCTGGAATGGGTCTTTGTCTGTATCATTGCACTATCCTCCAACAATCTAACATGACTAATCTCTTCATGAGGCGTCGCTCATATGGGCAACCGGTAGCGACGATAAATAAACGTAAAAAACACACACACCCATGAAATAAACATAAATATAAAATGAAATGAAGGTTCGAAAACACATTGGAACATATTCCTAAATGATGCACTGTGCATTTGATTTAGATATATTTCTTTATTTATAGAGCGTGACCTAATTAGTTTGAACTAACACTCTTTAGGGCCCTCATTACAGACATTCGTACGTGACGTAAGTTGTAACGTAACGTGACGTTCGTTTCTGTTGTTCTAATATTTTCATCGCTATTACATTTCCTGTCCTGGGTGCATACATTTTCCAAACTAATGATATACAGCTGACATGCGCACTCGGCGTTACGGGCATGCGCATTCGCGGTGTTAGGCAGCGTTCGTCGCGAGAAAAGGCGTGTCTATAGTTTATATGTTCAAAGGATGATCTATTTACCTGTTCCGGCACACGGTATGTTGCAAACATTTTAAATGCAGGGTGTGCTATAGTTTCTTCGTGTGATTTTAAAAGAATAATTAATGTAAGTATAAGGTAATAGTTTCCATCGAGGTATGAACTACATTGGGCGTGCTTAATAGTAGCGCGGATGCCTTCGGACTCCAACTACATTAACAAAGCCCAATGTAATTCATACCCCGATGGAAACTATTAACTGGTGATTCATTACTTAAGCGAATAATGATAATTGTTTTTTTTTTGGGGGGGGGGAACAATCTGGTTGGTGTTGTTGACGATTTTTGGATGTCGTGTCCTTACAACACTATTTAGCCTAGTGCAGATAGCTAATGTTCTTGCAAAGGGCTCAATTGATAACTTTATCTTGGCCTTAACAGCGCCACCTACAAAGACCTGGCAGCAATTTAAAGCCAACAATGTGTCAAAGATTCCATAATTGATAAAGTTTTCCCTCAGCTTGGGGCTGATTTTGTCAAACCAATTAGGTCCAAATGCATCAAATAATTCGGCCATTACTTCTTGATAACATCGCCCAATATGTTAAAGATTATAAACACCAAGACGAGATTTAATATTTTATCAACAGTGATTGGACATGGATATGTTTCGACGTGAATTTGTTATGATTTTAAAACGTTGAATTACATAAAATAAAACGATCAAATAAAGCAAACGATGTCAAATATATTATTTATCGTCGCTACCGGCTGCCCATATGATTATATTTTTATATATTTCGGGTTTTACGCCTGCATCAGCACCATTTTGGGCTATATCGCCGGCGGGCAGTTTACTTAACAACACCTTTCCTGGGCAGGCTCCAGCGGTTAACCAGTACTTGGGTGCACCAACCTCCGTAAGAAACTGCCAACTTTTTCATATAAATGAGACACGGCCTGAGCGGGGCTCGAACCCGTGACCATCAGTGATGATAGGTTACAGTGGTATACAAGTCAGCGACCTTAACCACTCGACCACGGAGGCGGACTGCCCATATGAGCGACGCCTCCTGAAGAGATCAGTTATTTTAGATTTTGGAGGATAGTGCAATGATACAGACAGAGACCAATTCCAGAGTCTCCTCTGGTTCATTTACGTGCACGGTGTAAAACACCGACACGAGACATCGGTTTAACGTCCCATCTGAAAGGCTGCTAATTTTATTAGGGTCAGACGGGGGATCGAACCTGCGATCCCTATATTACCAGTCCAACGCGTTAACCACTGGACTACTGGCCTGTTAAAAAATAGTTTATTCGTCTAATTGTTGTCACTCCATGTGTATTCGAGGCGACGCATCCAGAAGGATGTTATTTTATTTTTTTGGAAGATAGTTTATTTGTCGACGCCTCCTGGTTAGTAGAGGCGACACCGCCAGAAATATATTAGTCATTTTTTTGAGGATAGTGCACGATATAGAAGAGGCTTCAATTCCAGGGTGTTTTTCATGTCCGGTTTATATCACGGGTACATGTGGCAGCGGTTTATAGTCAAATCTGAAAGACTGTTAATATTATTATTGTCAGGCGGGGGGTTGAACATGCGATCCCTGGATTCGCAGTCGAGCGTATTTTTCACTGGGGCCCTGTCCGATCCCTGGATTCGCAGTCGAACGTGTTTTCCACTGGGGCCTTGTCCTCGAATAAGGACTATAGCCATTTGTTTAATAATATACTGTCAAACCTATGTTAGTTGTCACCTCTATTAAACAGCCACCTTGTATTAAGCAGCAAAAAACAAAAACAACAACAAAACATAACAACAAATAAATAAATAATATAGATGAATTCCCTTGCGGTAGCCCCAGGTCGTCATATATATCGAGGTACATGAGTATTCTAATTGATTTATTGGAATTATAAATGAAGACATATAGGAAATTGAAGATAACTTAATATCAGAACTTATCTTCTCTCATATCCCCCTAAATCATAGTACTCTATATAGAACCCCCGTGGAACAGACGAGTTACTATATCTGATCTATCGCGCATGATTATTAAAGGAAATTATTGAAAAGCTAATATTGCATATTAACATATCCCCTATGGAACACACGGAACTGTGGTACACGCAGACAGTGTCCAAACATAGTACAGATGTGAACCTGCTTTGCCATAGCAACCGTTTGTATAGTGCAACAGTGTTCTGTTCTCAATTAATGCATACTTTTTATTGGAAGTATCATTAATACTGTAAATTAATGAATACCCAACCTCAAAGGAAGTGTTTTCCCAAATCGTTATATAATACTTGTAAGTACACGATCAGCCAATAAACAATATAATACACGTACACGATCAGCCAATAAGCAATATAATACAAGTACACGATCAGCCAATAAGCAATATAATACAAGTACACGATCAGCCAATAAACAATATAATACAAGTACACGATCAGCCAATAAGCTATATAATACAAGTACACGATCAGCCAATAAGCAATATAATACAAGTACACAATCAGCCAATACACAATTATAATACAAGTACACGATCAGCCAATAAGCACAATATAATACAAGTACACGATCAGCCAATAAGCTATATAATACAAGTACACGATCAGCCAATAAGCAATATAATACAAGTACACACAATCAGCCAATAAGCAATATAATACAAGTACACACAATCAGCCAATAAGCTATATAATACAAGTACACGATCAGCCAATAAGCAATATAATACAAGTACACACAATCAGCCAATAAGCTATATAATACAAGTACACGATCAACCAATAAGCAATATAATACAAGTACACAATCAGCCAATAAGCTATATAATACAAGTACACGATCAGTCAATAAGCTATATAATACAAGTACACGATCAGTCAATAAGCTATATAATACAAGTACACGATCAACCAATAAGCAATATAATACAAGTACACACAATCAGCCAATAAGCAATATAATACAAGTACACGATCAGCCAATAAGCAATATCATACAAGTACACGATCAGCCAATAAGCAATATCATACAAGTACACGATCAGCCAATAAGCACAACGACTGTAATCACAGTTAAGCTCAGGCACTTGCATATCGTACAGTCGGACGCCTGCTCAATCATATATAGTAGTAATAGTAAGGCAAGAATCAGTATCAGTAGGGGCGGGGCGGGGCGGGGCCTCCATGGTCGAGTGGTTACGGACGGTCCTTGACTTCAAATCACTTTGCGCCTCACCGAATGATTGCATGTGAGGAACTGGACTGGTAATCCAGGGATCGCAGGTTCGATCCCCCGTCTGACCCTAATAAAATTAACAGTCTTTCAGATGGGACGTTAAACCGAGGTATCGTGTCGGTGCTTTACACAGTGCACGTAAAAGAACCAGAGGAGACTCTGGAATGGGTCTCTGTCTGTATCACTGCACTATCCTCCAAAATCTAAAATAACTAATATCTTCAGGAGGCGTCGCTCATATGGGCAACCGGTAGCGACGATAAATAAACGTAAAACACACACACGCATGTGAGGAAGCTATCCAGCTGGTTTGTGGTAGGTCTGTGTTTCTGCATGGGTACCCATCCATGCCTGCAATACGGCTATGAGAGACAACCTGGTGTCATCCTTCAACAATAGCCTAAACTGTTGGTGCGAGTTTAACCCCCCCCCCAAAAAAAAAACACAAAATCGTAGGTAGTGCGGTTCATAGTTAACTTCTATCTAACAACCAACGGTTCCAGGTGTGCACCCAGCTACTCCAGCCCCTAACAGCTGTCACGTAATGGTTCAATACCCCACGATACGCACTTAGAGCGTATGATATGTTAAAATGTTCTCGCTCGCTCGTTAATGTAGCAAACAACAAGTTTCGTCTGTATTGTATACCTAGCCTGGGAACAGGCGTCGATATATTTTGCCTGGTCAGTCAAATAAATATATTTTAACACTATTTACAGACGGATCTGTAGTCCAGTGGTAACACGCTGGACTGGTAATCCAGGGATCGCAGGTTCGATCCCCCGTCTAACTACTAATAAATTTAACAGTCTTTCAGATGGGACGTTAAACCGAGGTCTCGTGTCGGTGCTTTACACCGTGCACGTAAAAGAGCCAGAGGAGACTCTGGAATGGGTCTCTGTCTGTATCATTGCACTATCCTCCAAAATCTAAAATTACTAATTTCTTCAGGAGGCGTCGCTCATATGGGCAACCGGTAGCGACGATAAATAAAACACATACACACATTTTAACACCGAGACTATTAATTGGGCCGTATTGAGTTTCTGATAATGTCATTTTGCCAGAAGTTAAAAAGTGAAAAATCGACAGACTGGAAACCAGGCTACAGTATACCCGGTATTATTAGAATCTAATAATCCGTTGTCTAATGTTGTTAAAACTTGTGGCCCAAACCATTTGTATGTTCATGCTCTGTATTGTATCTTTATGTGTATGACATATGTACTATATTGATTTGCAATAAAATATGGTTAAATCAGACCTCATTCCTGATGGAATCCATCGCCACGAGGGAGAGAGAAGAGGCAACATGGAATTTAAATGCCTTGCCTAAGAGCACACTCGTAATGTGTTTAACCGGGTACCATAACCTAGCATGGTACCAGGTTAAAGTTAAAAGTAGAATTGGGACCAATAGTTCCACCATATAGCCTGCATTGTGTTAATATGCCGTAAACCCCAATCCGGCCAGCAGAATCGATAGGCACCAGGATGTAATGTATGTGAGTGCAGTTCATAGTTCTAGCTAACAAAATGGTGTATGTTTAATAATTATACTAGAGTAAATTACCTATAAGACGGGACATTAATGTAATTATATTTTATGTAATATTAATCCGCCGTTTTTCACACCTGTATATTTTATGTTTGAATTTTTGTACGTTATTCTAGATTCTGTATTTATACCCAGAGGCGAGAGTTATTTTGCTGCTTTCAAGTGTTGTCTGTGAAAATGTATTATCCTACATACAGTGTTACGAAATACCGTGTGTCTGCTTTGCATATGTAACCGGGAACCAGTATGTAATCATGTATAGTACGTCATGTGTGAAATGGGAACTAATATGTAAATCATGTATTGTACGTCATGTGTGAAACGGGAACCAATATGTAAATCATGTATAGTACGTCATGTGTGAAATGGGAACTAATTTGTAAATCATGTATATTACGTAATGTGTGAACCGGGAATCAGTATGTAAATCATGTATAGTACGTAATGTGTGAACCGGGAACCAATATGTAAATCATGTATTATACGTCATGTGTGAACCGGGAATCAGTATGTAATTATGAATAGTACGCTATGTGTGAACCGGGAACCAGTATGTAATTATGAATAGTACGTTATGTGTGAACTGGGAACCAATATGTAATATTGAATAGTACGCTATGTGTGAACCGGAACCAGTATGTAATCATGTATAGAACGTTAAGTGTGAACCGGGAACCAGTATGTAATCATATATAGAACGTTAAGTGTGATAGCCCAGTAGTCTACATGTATCTCTTTTTTTACCTAAGTTTATTTAACGTCGCTATTGGTTGCCCACTTGAGAGATGGGCAGTTTACCTAACAACACCTTTCCTGCGCAGGCTCCAGCGGTTACATAGTGTGTACTAAATTAATACTATTAGAATTATTTCAATTACGATCACGTGACTAGCATGTGAGTGATTACGGAAAAAGCCGAACGGTGTTCGTCAAATTACGGATAATATTTTTCTGAAAAAGACTAGGTTTATTTTCGAATATATACATTTAAAATGGCTTTGATTTCCTTTGTTTACCGAGACACTTGGGTTATAATGGTTTAATAATGAGTACAATTTTCATTTTAGAAATTTTGAACTGGAATGCTGTGTTTATATTTGCTTTGGGGAATGCCTTGTAGTATTACGTGCAGCTGCGCATGCGCGGTCGCGAAGGACATCCGTGGCGATAGCTATAATATGTTCGATAAAACTAAATATGATGCAATATGTTCTATCATATCATAATGGGTTTTGCAACTGCTAATATTAAGTTAGTTACGTCATGGTTATATTAGTGCGCATCTTATGGCTGCATGGCATGCAATGTCAGCGTAATCCGACAGAGTGTCGATGTATATACATCGTATCTAACCAGGAAGTCGTGATAGCGCAGTGGATGCGCGTTCGCTTCAGATGCGAAAGGTCCGGAGTTCGACCACCGCTGGAGACGTTACGATTGTGTCCTTAGGCAAGGCATTTAAATTCCACGGTGCCTCTTCTCTCTCCCTCGTGGCGATGGATTCCATCAGGAATGAGGCCTCTTAATTAATATACATTGTAATAACTTGTTTCGCAATCGAGCTAGCATACATTTGTATAAACTAAAATCTAATCATTCGTTGATCAAGCCGCAA
The DNA here is from genome assembly GCA_014843695.1 of Archivesica marissinica. NCBI lineage: Eukaryota > Metazoa > Mollusca > Bivalvia > Venerida > Vesicomyidae > Archivesica > Archivesica marissinica. The sequence goes on along the minus strand of CM026392.1, from coordinate 31,545,049 downwards.
CTCCATTTATTGTGTAATTGTTTTTTAAATTCGTTTTAAGCTTACTGAAAGTTCAGTTTTGATGTATTGTGTTTAGCTTCAGTGAAACATAGGCAAATTTCTACAGAATGTAAGTTCCTATTCTAATGTATAATTTTCCGCCAACTATTTGTAACAGAATCAGAATATTTCACCTATTAAACATGCGTCGTATACGACGCTTATTGACATAACAAAATAATGTAAATAGGGTAAATATCAATGAATAATACAACTCGTGTATCCTGAATAACAAGATTTATGATACAGATTTACCGTTATATCTCACATGTGTGTCTATATATATTTATTTTTAGATTAATATATTTTTAGACTAATCTGATTTAAATTTTCTCTAAACGACATTATCACGCATTTATATATATATACTCCAATAATAAACTAACGTCAATTCAGGAGCATAGCTGACCGTTATATGATACACTACTTTCACTTTTGATTGTGTGTAGACCGCAAAATACATTTGTTGATGTATAGGATATAAGCCGAAAACGACCCAATAAGTAAAATATTGGACGGTGTGAGGCGCTACACAGTACCAATATTTTACGTATTGGATCTGTTCGAGATTTATATGTTACTTAAAGCACACACTTATATAACAAGATCCTACTAAATAAAATTGTTAATTTCGTATATTTACACGTGGGATTTAATATAATACTCTGGCCTTTTGACAGCAGTCCAATATTAATAATAATGGACTGCAAGTACAAAGGTATGACGTCACGGCAGTGTTTTAATGAAAGTTAGTGTTCGAATTATTTCTGAAGAATGTGTTGTAGCAATGCTATATGTAGGCAAAATAGATGTATTCTTTATTTCAGTCTCATCGTTGTACAATACATAAAATATACACAACAAATGATCGTTTCAAAGTACAACACCAAAATACGTAAGCGTGTGGTTTTTGCAATGTAGTGTCGCAAGTTGAAAGAACTTGTTTCGCAATCGAGCTCAAATAAATTTGTATATACTAAATCTGTATCCATACAACGGTCTATCTACCTTAGTTTAAACATAGATTATATGAAACAAATATATACATTTTACGGTGGTTGCCAGATCGGACAGGTGGGGTTTCTCCGGGTACTCCGGTTTCCCACACACGGATGACCACATTTACTCTTTCATCCGCGCCGACGAGAGTGATAAATATAAGTTGGTAAAACTAGTTTCGCAATCGTTGTAAAATAAATAAAGTTTATAAGCTTACATTTTACAGATGAGCATCATAACAGAATGCATGAAAAAAGACGTTCAAGAAAAATAATATTCAATAAGCTTGTTCCTGTACAAGATCTGTATAGTTTAGCTATCGGTTATAGAAATGAGCGTATCACATTGTGTGTGTTTTACGTTTATTTATCGTCGCTACCGGTTGCGCATAGGAACGACGCCTCCTGAAGAGATTAGTCATTTTAGATTGCTGGAGGATAGTGCAATGATACAGACAGAGACCCACTCCAGAGTCTCCTCTGGTTCTTTTACGTGCACGATGTAAAGCACCAATACGAGACCTCGGTTTAAAGTCCCATCTGAAAGACTGTTAATTTTATTAATGCCAGACGGGGGATTACCAGTCCAGCGTGTTACCACTGGACTACAGATCCGTCTGTGTTACGATCCCAAATTGTTCTGTTCTATAATGTGTTGATATACGACAGTATGTGTTTGGTTTTTTTGTTCTTTGGGGGGGGGGGGCTGTAGGTCAAGTCGGTGTTAGTGTAAAATGGATAACAATATGATTAGCTTAATAATTAATTGTGTAGTTTACTTGTTTATTATACTATATTTGCATAATAGTTTATTTAATGGTGTCGTGTAGCTTATCGTTATTATTTGACTACGATTGCAATAGTACCATTAGGATCAACAGTATATGTATAATCAATAATCGATAGTACCATTAGGATCAACAGTATATGTATAATCAATAATCGATAGTACCATTAGGATCAACAGTATATGTATAATCAATAATCGATAGTACCATTAGGATCAACAGTATATGTATAATCAATAATCGATAGTACCATTAGGATCAACAGTATATGTATAATCGATAATCGATAATACCATTAGGATCAACATTATATGTATAATCGATAATACCATTAGGATCAACAGTATATGTATAATCGATAATCGATAGTACTATTAGGATCAACAGTATATGTATAATCGATAATCGATAGTACTATTAGGATCAACATTATATGTATAATCGATAATCGATAGTACCATTAGGATCAACATTATATGTATAATCGATAATCGATAATACCATTAGGATCAACATTATATGTATAATCGATAATCGATAATACCATTAGGATCAACAGTATATGTATAATCAATAATCGATAATACCATTAGGATCAACATTATATGTATAATCAATAATCGATAGTACCATTAGGATCAACATTATATGTATAATCGATAATCGATAATACCATTAGGATCAACAGTATATGTATAATCAATAATCGATAATACCATTAGGATCAACAGTATATGTATAATCAATAATCGATAATACCATTAGGATCAACATTATATGTATAATCGATAATCGATAATAACATTAGAAACAACATTATATGTATAATCGATAATCGATAATACTATTAGGATCAACAGTATATGTATAATCAATAATCGATAATACCATTAGGATCAACAGTATATGTATAATCGATAATCGATAGTACCATTAGGATCAACATTATATGTATAATCAATAATCGATAATACCATTAGGATCAACATTATATGTATAATCGATAATCGATAATACCATTAAAAACAACATTATACGTATAATCAATAATCGATAATACCATTAGAAACGACATTATATCTATAATACCATTAGAAACGACATTATATCGATAATCGATAATACCATTAGAAACGACATTATATCGATAATCGATAATACCATTAGAAACGACATTATATCGATAATACCATTAGAAACAATATTATATGTATAATCGATAATCGATAATACCATTAGAAACAACATTATATCTATAATCGATAATCGATAATACCATTAAAAACGACATTATATCGATAATCGATAATACCATTAGAAACGACATTATATCGATAATCGATAATACCATTAAAAACGACATTATATCGATAATACCATTAAAAACGACATTATATCGATAATACCATTAAAAACGACATTATATCGATAATCGATAATACCATTAGAAACGACATTATATCGATAATCGATACTACCATTAGAAACACATATTATAATCGATAATCGATACTACCATTAAAAACAACATATCTATAATCGATACTACCATTAGAAATAACAGTGTATGGTTAATCGATAATACCATTAGAAACGACATTATATCTATAATCGATAATACCATTAGGAACAACATTATATGTATAATCGATACTACCATTAGAAACGACATTATATCGATAATCGATAATCGATACTACCATTAGAAACAACATTATATGTATAATCGATAATCGATACTACCATTAAAAACAACATATCTATAATCGATACTACCATTAGAAATAACAGTGTATGGTTAATCGATAATACCATTAGAAACGACATTATATCTATAATCGATAATACCATTAGGAACAACATTATATGTATAATCGATACTACCATTAGAAACGACATTATATCGATAATCGATAATCGATACTACCATTAGAAACAACATTATATGTATAATCGATAATCGATACTACCATTAAAAACAACATATCTATAATCGATACTACCATTAGAAATAACAGTGTATGGTTAATCGATAATACCATTAGAAACGACATTATATCTATAATCGATAATACCATTAGAATCAATAGTACATGTATAATCGAACATTCGATTATCCGATGAGCTATATAACAGCTAAATAAATTCATAACTTATTTGATATCAAATATTTGCATTTCGCTATTCCAGAAAGAGAATGAGCAATTCATTCAAATTGTGTCTTTTTATTTTATTTTAAAGAATAATACAATACTATTATTTAATAATAGAAAATGAGACATAATTATGTTTATTTTGCTGGCTTTAGATAAAGAAATTAGCTGGAGAAAATATTCAAAGCGATGCTCTGCCGAGCCTTGCTTTTTTTCGGAGACGATCCTAATGATTAATAATTTATCACACAGTAACCTAATATTCTATTTATCTTATCTTCTGATAAAAAAAGAAGTTTTGGAGAGGAAAGATTACCTAATATTCATGACCTGAAGTTTATCATACCATCTGTGGACATATGACGCCAAAACAGACAGCGTTATGACGTCACGACAGGTTGGTTTATTAGGCACTGACTAATAAAGTAAAGTTTATTAGGCAGGCCGTTTTTGAGCATTTCGCATGATGGTAGGATAAATGTGTTGTATACCAATTAATGCCAATTAAGATATACGTTATGTTACATACAGTCTACATCCGTTATGTCAAAGTCAGTTATGTCGAATTCTCCGGTTATCTCGAAGTCGAATCAAAGTCCCGTTTCAGTCACTATCATTTCACATATAACTGGCTCGGTTTATATCGAATGTTGTTAAGTCAAACTTCGGTTATGTCGAAGTGTTTTGTTTGGTCCGACCGAATTCGACATAACGGATGTAGACTGTATGCATATCATTTATACTTTTGTGTGCGTCTGTAATGTTTAAATCAACATCTGGTGTGATGTTTCTCTCCTGCGATATATGCTGTGTGCCTGTTTTACGTTTATTTAACGTCGCTACCCATATGAGCGACGCCTCCTGAAGAGATAACTCATTTTAGATTTTGGAGGATAGTACAATGATCCAGACAGAGACCAATTCAAGAGTCTCCTCTGGTTCTTTTACGTGCACGGTGTAAAGCACTGACACGAGACCTCGGTTTAAAGTTCCATCTGAAAGACTGTTAATTTTATTATGGTCATACGGGTGGATCAAACATGCGATCTGGATTCGCAGTCCAATGCGCTAACTACCGGACTACAGACTCGCTAGTTGCACGATGTTATTTACGATTGACTAATAACTTAGTGTGTGTGATCAAATTTTATTGGAACGTGATCAATTGTCGCGTGTGCAGTGCTAATTATATTATATGTTTTGTTTGATATGGGTTTTATATGGCATATATTAATCGTGATACGATCAGCTTTATTGACATACTGCTTTGTTTGTTAACAGAGTGATAAATTAATTAAGCTACTTAGCTTCAATATGATCTTTGCGGTTTAAAGATCGTTAATCGCATTACATGGCTAGCTGCATTTGGTGGTTCTTGGCTAGCTCAGTGGTTCTTCTTGTACACTGATTCATGAATTACGTAATTAAAATGTATTTCAAAACAAATGTCCACGTTTTGTTAATTCCAGATCTCAGATTGCGTGTTAACAATAACAGGAGAAGTTAAATAAATATATCAGATATAACCATACCATCACTGTCTGTCCGATTAGCGCAGTGGTTTAGCGCGCTCGCTTCTCACCAATGCAACCCGGGTTCGATCCTCGGATCAGGAAGTATGGTACTGTTGGACATGTGGGTTTTCTCCGGGTATTCCGGTTTCCTCCAACACGAATGACCCCATATACGCTTTCATCCGCGCCAACGAGAGAGATTAATATAAGTTGTTATTAATCATTAAACTAATGTTGTACATACATGTTTCGCAATCGAGCTAAAATTAACGAATTGTATAATATAGAATTTAATTAATATGTTAAGTACACACGTGTACGTATTAATATTCGCGTTAACATGCTCGACAATTAGATAAAGTATTATTAATTACTGAGTGTCACGGTGGAATGTATATCTCTTTCACAGACTCATCCTTCGTATGACAAGAACATACCTCCTGCACGCATGCAACATCAAGTTGTACAAATCACTGGTATATAACATAACATATATTTTATTTGGCATTGAATGGTACAAAATACATCTATAGCCAACACATTAAACATATGTAAAGTGCGAATACAAAACACATCTATAGCCAACACGTTAAACATGTAAAGTACGAATACAAGATACATCTATAGCCAACACATTAAACATATGTAAAGTACGAATACAAGATACATCTATAGCCAACACATTAAACATATGTAAAGTACGAATACAAGATACATCTATAGCCAACACATTAAACATATGTAAAGTACGAATACAAGATACATCTATAGCCAACACATTAAACATATGTAAAGTGCGAATACAAAACACATCTATAGCCAACACGTTAAACATGTAAAGTACGAATACAAGATACATCTATAGCCAACACATTAAACATATGTAAAGTACGAATACAAGATACATCTATAGCCAACACATTAAACATATGTAAAGTACGAATACAAGATACATCTATAGCCAACACATTAAACATATGTAAAGTGCGAATACAAGATACAAATATGCTGGAATAGTAGCTTAGTTCAATCATATGTTATTAAATTCATCATGATATAATATACAACACAAAACACTTTTTGTTGCAAAAAATATACACATTTATTTTTGCTCGATTGCGAAACATGTTTGTACAACGTTACTCTCGGGGCCTCATTCCTGGTGGGAGAGAGAAATGACAATGTGGGTATACGTGTCTTGCCTATGGACACCATCACGGTGGTTCATGATATATATATAAATAGGACAAACAAACATCACAAAATGGTTAAAATGCCTATACATATACTTATATGTGTGGTTATCAGACGCGTGTACACATATATATGGTTATCAGAGGCGTGTACATATATATATATGGTTATCAGACGCGTGTACATATATATGGTTATCAGATGCGTGTACATATATATATGGTTATCAGACGCGTGTACATATATATATGGTTATCAGACACGTGTACATATATATATGGTTATCAGACGCGTGTACACATATATATGGTTATCAGACGCTTGTACATATATATATGGTTGTCAGACGCTTGTACACATATATATGGTTATCAGACGCTTGTACACATATATATGGTTATCAGACGCTTGTACACATATATATGGTTATCAGATGCTTGTATACATATATATGGTTATCAGACGCGTGTACACATATATATGGTTATCAGACGCTTGTACATATATATATGGTTGTCAGACGCTTGTACACATATATATGGTTATCAGACGCTTGTACACATATATATGGTTATCAGACGCTTGTACACATATATATGGTTATCAGATGCTTGTATACATATATATGGTTATCAGACGCGTGTACACATATATATGGTTATCAGACGCTTGTACATATATATATGGTTGTCAGACGCTTGTACACATATATATGGTTATCAGACGCTTGTACACATATATATGGTTATCAGACGCTTGTACACATATATATGGTTATCAGATGCTTGTATACATATATATGGTTATCAGACGCGTGTACACATATATATGGTTATCAGACGCTTGTACACATATATATGGTTATCAGACGCTTGTACACATATATATGGTTATCAGACGCTTGTACACATATATATGGTTATCAGATGCTTGTATACATATATATGGTTATCAGACGCGTGTACACATATATATGGTTATCAGACGCTTGTACATATATATATGGTTGTCAGACGCTTGTACACATATATATGGTTATCAGACGCTTGTACACATATATATGGTTATCAGACGCTTGTACACATATATATATATATATATGGTTATCAGATGCTTGTATACATATATATGGTTATCAGACGCGTGTACATATATATGGTTATCAGACGCTTGTACACACATATATATGGTAATCAGACGCTTGTACGTATATATATGGTTATCAGACGCGTGTACACATATATATGGTTATCAGACGCTTGTACACATATATATGGTATCAGACGCTTGTACACATATATATGGTTATCAGACGCTTGTACACATATATATATATATGGTTATCAGATGCTTGTATACATATATATGGTTATCAGACGCGTGTACATATATATGGTTATCAGACGCTTGTACATATATATGGTTATCAGATGCTTGTATACATATATATGGTTATCAGACGCGTGTACATATATATATATGGTTATCAGACACGTGTACATATATATATGGTTATCAGACGCTTGTACACATATATATATAGTTATCAGACGCTTGTACACATATATATGGTTATCAGACGCTTGTACATATATATATGGTTATCAGACGCTTGTACACATATATATGGTTATCAGATGCTTGTACACATATATATGGTTATCAGACGCTTGTATACATATATATATATATGGTTATCAGACGCGTGTACACACATATATATATGGTTATCAGACGCTTGTACATATATATATGGTTATCAGACGTGTGTACATATATATATATGGTTATCAGACGCATGTACACATATATATGGTTATCAGACGCGTGTACATATATATGGTTATCAGATGCTTGTACACATATATATGGTTATCAGACGCTTGTACACATATATATGGTTATCAGACACGTGTACACATATATATGGTTATCAGACACGTGTACATATATATATGGTTATCAGATGCTTGTACACATATATATATAGTTATCAGACGCGTGTACACATATATATGGTTATCAGACGCTTGTACATATATATATGGTTATCAGACGCTTGTACACATATATATGGTTATCAGACGCTTGTACGTATATATATGGTTATCAGACGCTTGTACATATATGTATGGTTATCAGACGCTTGTACATATATGTATGGTTATCAGATGCTTGTATACATATATATGGTTATCAGACGCTTGTACGTTTATATATGGTTATCAGACGCGTGTACACATATATATGGTTATCAGACGCTTGTACGTATATATATGGTTATCAGACGCGTGTACATATATATATGGTTATCAGATGCTTGTACACATATATATATATGGTTATCAGACGCTTGTACACATATATATGGTTATCAGACGCTTGTATGAATATGTATGGTTATCAGACGCGTGTACATATATATATGGTTATCAGACGCGTGTACATAAATATATGGTTATCAGATGCTTGTACACATATATATGGTTATCAGACGCTTGTACGAATATGTATGGTTATCAGACGCGTGTACATATATATATGATTATCAGACGCGTGTACATATATATATGGTTATCAGACGCTTGTACATATATATATATGGTTATCAGACGCTTGTACACACATATATATATGGTTATCAGACGCTTGTACATATATATATGGTTATCAGACGCTTGTACATATATATATATGGTTATCAGACGCTTGTACACATATATATATATGGTTATCAGACGCTTGTACACATATATATGGTTATCAGACGCGTGTACACATGTATATGGTTATCAGACGCGTGTACATATATATATATGGTTATCAGACGCTTGTACACATATATATATGGTTATCAGACGCTTGTATACATATATATGGTTATCAGACGCTTGTACGTATATATATGGTTATCAGACGCGTGTACATATATATATGGTTATCAGACGCGTGTACACATGTATATGGTTATCAGACGCGTGTACATATATATATATATGGTTATCAGATGCTTGTACATATATATATGGTTATCAGACGCTTGTACACATATATATATGGTTATCAGACGCTTTTATACATATATATGGTTATCAGACGCTTGTACGTATATATATGGTTATCAGACGCGTGTACATATATATGGTTATCAGACGCTTGTACACACATATATATGGTAATCAGACGCTTGTACGTATATATATGGTTATCAGACGCGTGTACATATATATGGTTATCATATGCTTGTACACATATATATGGTTATCAGACGCTTGTACACATATATATGGTTATCAGACGCTTGTACGTATATATATGGTTATCAGATGCGTGTACATATATATGGTTATCAGACGCTTGTACACATATATATCGTTATCAGACGCTTGTACACATATATATATATATATATGGTTATCAGACGCTTGTACATATATAATTTATTGATTTTGATTTTTTACTACAAGTCTACGATATTATGACGTGAATAAATTCATTATATTTAATTCAATGCCATTTGTTTTAGCAATATATATTAAAGTGTAAACTTTATTGATTTTACAACGATTTCGAAGCACATTTCTAGCTATATACTCGTCAGTGGTCCTAGTACAGATATAGATAGTGCCAAATTTACAAGTACATTTGTAGCTATATACTCGTCAGTGGTCCTAGTACAGATATAGATAGTGCCAAATTTACAAGCACATTTCTAGCTATATACTCGTCATTGGTCCTAGTACAGATATACATAGTGCCAAATTTACAAGCACATTTCTAGCTATGTACTCGTCGGTGGTCCTAGTACAGATATAGATAGTGCCAAATTTACAAGCACATTTCTAGCTATATACTCGTCAGTGGTCCTAGTACAGATATAGATAGTGCCAAATTTACAAGCACATTTCTAGCTATATACTCGTCAGTGGTCCTAGTACAGATATATATAGTGCCAAGTACAGATATAGATAGTGCAAATTTACAAGCACATTTCTAGCTATATACTCGTCAGTGGTCCTAGTACAGATATAGATAGTGCCAAATTTACAAGCACATTTCTAGCTATATACTCGTCAGTGGTCCTAGTACAGATATAGATAGTGCCAAATTTACAAGCACATTTCTAGCTATGTACTCGTCAGTGGTCCTAGTACAGATATATATAGTGCCAAGTACATATATATATAGTGCCAAATTTACAAGCACATTTCTAGCTATATACTCGTCAGTGGTCCTAGTACAGATATAGATAGTGCCAAATTTACAAGCACATTTCTAGCTATGTACTCGTCAGTGGTCCTAGTACAGATATATATAGTGCCAAGTACATATATATATAGTGCCAAATTTACAAGCACATTTCTAGCTATATACTCGTCAGTGGTCCTAGTACAGATATAGATAGTGCCAAATTTACAAGCACATTTCTAGCTATGTACTCGTCAGTGGTCCTAGTACAGATATATATAGTGCCAAGTACATATATATATAGTGCCAAATTTACAAGCACATTTCTAGCTATATACTCGTCAGTGGTCCTAGTACAGATATAGATAGTGCCAAGTACATATATAGATAGTGCCAAATTTACAAGCACATTTCTAGCTATATACTCGTCAGTGGTCCTAGTACAGATAGTGCCAAATTTACAAGCACATTTCTAGCTATATACTCGTCAGTGATCCTAGTACAGATATAGATAGTGCCAAATTTACAAGCACATTTCTAGCTATATACTCGTCAGTGGTCCATTGGATAACATGTTAGGCTGCGACCCTAGGTGTGGTCGGTTCAATCCCCCGTCTGACCATGATAGTATTAACTGCCATAAACCGAGGTGCACGTGTGTCGGTGTTATATACACCGGGTATGTAAAAGAACCAGGGATACTTCTGGAACTGGAGCGTGTCTTCTGTATCTTGCACAGCCTTACAAAAAAACGACTAATGTAATTCTGATCACGTCACCCGGGGTAACCGGGTGGCCGACGATGAATAAACGTATAAAAAACGATTGATGATTTGCACGAGAATAATTAATGACAGTAGTCAATATTGTCAATCATTCAAAAATATTACCAAACATTTTATTCATAGTTTATACAAATTTATTTTAGCTCGATTGCGAAACAAGTTATTTCAACTTATATAAATCACTCTCGAGATGGAATCCATCGCCACGAGGGAGAGAGAAGAGGCAATGTGGAATTTAAATGCCTTGCCTAAGGGCACAATCGTAACGGCTCCAGTGGGGATCGAACTCCGGACCTTTCGCACCTGAAGCGAACGCGCATCCACTGCGCTATCACGACTTCCATTCATTTTTATTCATGATGTCCAAATATAAAAAACAATCAATAATTTGTACTGAACACATAACAGCAAATATAACATTATTATTTATATTATTATTTATTATTATTATTATTATTATTAGTAGTAGAAGTAGTCGTAGTTGAGCGAAGCAAATAAAAGGGGCTTCCCAATTTGGGGGCCCGAAACGAAATATAAATAAAATGAAAGAATTGATTCATGGACGAGACTAGCGAATTCTAAATACAGCCAACCTGTATTAGTGGTCACCTCCATTAACCAGCCAACCTGTATTAGTGGTCACCTCCATTAACCAGCCAACCTGTATTAGTGGTCACCTCCATTAACCAGCCAACCTGTATTAGTGGTCACCTCCATTAACCAGCCAACCTGTATTAGTGGTCACCTCCATTAACCAGCCAACCTGTATTAGTGGTCACCTCCATTAACCAGCCAACCTGTATTAAGCAGCCAGTGTCTCGATTCCCTATGTGTTGTTTTATTATACATATACCCTCTATTAAGCATCCACCTGTGCTAAGCAGCCACTTTCTGTGATTTCCTTGGCTGGCTGCTTAACACAGGTTTGACTGTACATTGGACCTCTATTAAGCAGCCACCAGTGCTAAGAAGCCACTTTCTTTGATTCCCTATGTGTTGTTTTATTATGCATATACCCTCTTATTAAGAAGCCACTTTCTGTGCTTCCCTTGGCTGGCTGCTTAACATAGGTTTGACTGTAATCTCATTTCAACAAAAAATATTCTGTCTGTCTGAAATACCATACGTTGCTTTAATGATCTATGACAAATATCCTGTCTTAAACATAATTCAATACACGCAACTATCTAGTTAATAATAATCTATAACTTAGCAGATCATTATCACATAAATAGTACGATTTCAAACAAGATCATATAGGTTGTAACTAAATGACGAAATTAAAATTTCATTATAAATGGACAAAAATATAATGGACGATGACATTTCGAATGTATGCGTAACAGTATATATGTGTCTATTGTTGACTGACCATTAAATATTAAATTCAGCTAAGTATTTATTAATGTGTTAGGGCAACTAAATTGTGCTACTTTCAGCAAATATAAATTTAACTAACTAAATAGTGCTACTTTCAGCAAATATAAATTTAACTAATATGCACACACCACAGCATCATATACGTAATGTCGTGACTTTAGTTTATACAAATTTATTTTAGCTCGATTGCGAAACCAGTTCTTACCACTTGTATTAATCATTCTCGAGACCTCATTTCTAATGGAATCCATCGCCACAAGGTGAGAGAGAAGATGCATGTGTAATTTAAATGCCTTGCCTAAGGGCACACTCGTAATGACTCCAGTGGGCTCGAATTCCGGGCCTTTCGCACCTGAAGCGAACGTGCTACCACTGCGCTATCATGGCTTCTACTTCCAGCATAGCCTAACAGCTCAGTATCACATAAGATAGTATGAGTTCATACAGGATCATATATGCCGTAGCATAAAATAAGTGTAGATGTTTGAATATGTAGATGTTTGAATGTGTAGATGTTTGAATGTGTAGATGTTTGGATATGTAGATGTTTGAATGTGTAGATGTTTGAATGTGTAGATGTTTGAATGTGTAGATGTTTGAATGTGTAGATGTTTGGATATGTAGATGTTTGAATGTGTAGATGTTTGAATGTATGGATGTTTGAATGTATGGATGTTTGAATGTGTAGATGTTTGAATGTGTAGATGTTTGAATATGTAGATGTTTGAATCTGTAGATGTTGGAATGTGTAGATGTTTGGATGTGTAGATGTTTGAATATGTAGATGTTTGAATCTGTAGATGTTGGAATGTGTAGATGTTTGGATGTGTAGATGTTTGAATCTGTAGATGTTTGAATCTGTAGATGTTGGAATGTGTAGATGTTTGAATGTGTAGCTATTTGAATGTGTAGATGTGTGAATGTGTTGTTGTTTGGATGTGTAGATGTTTGAATGTGTAGATGTTTGGACGTGCAGATGTTTGAATATGTAGATGTTTGAATGTGTAGATGTTTGGACGTGCAGATGTTTGAATGTGTAGATGTTTGAATGTGTAGATGTTTGAATGTGTAGATGTTTGAATGTGTAGATATTTGGATATGTAGATGTTTGAATGTGTAGATGTTTGAATGTGTAGATGTTTGAATGTGTAGATGTTTGAATGTGTAGATGTTTGAATGTGTAGATGTTTGAATGTGTAGATGTTTGAATGTGTAGATGTTTGAATGTGTAGATATTTGGATATGTAGATGTTTGAATGTGTAGATGTTTGAATGTGTAGATGTTTGAATGTGTAGATATGTAGATGTTTGAATGTGTAGATGTTTGATTGTGTAGATGTTTGAATGTGTGGATGTTTAAATATGTAGATGTTTGAATGTGTAGATGTTTGAATGTGTAGATATTTGAATATGTAGATGTTTGAATATGTAGATGTTTGAATGTGTAGATGTTTGAATGTGTAGATGTTTGAATGTGTAGATGTTTGAATATGTAGATGTTTGAATGTGTAGATGTTTGAATATGTAGATGTTTGAATGTGTAGATGTTTGAATGTGTAGATATTTGAATGTGTAGATGTTTGAATATGTAGATGTTTGAATGTGTAGATGTTTGAATGTGTAGATGTTTGAATATGTAGATGTTTGAATGTGTAGATGTTTGAATATGTAGATGTTTGAATGTGTAGATGTTTGAATGTGTAGATGTTTGAATGTGTAGATGTTTGAATGTGTGGATGTTTGAATGTGTAGATGTTTGAATGTGTAGATATTTGGATATGTAGATGTTTGAATGTGTAGATGTTTGAATGTGTAGATGTTTGAATGTGTAGATGTTTGAATGTGTAGATGTGTGAATGTGTTGATGTTTGGATGTGTAGATGTTTGAATGTGTAGATGTTTGAATATGTAGATGTTTGAATATGTAGATGTTTGAATGTGTAGATGTTTGAATGTGTAGCTATTTGAATGTGTAGATGTTTGAATGTGTAGATGTGTAAATGTGTAGATGTTTGAATGTGTAGATGTGTGAATGTGTTGATGTTTGGATGTGTGGATGTTTGAATGTGTAGATGTTTGAATGTGTAGATGTTTGAATGTGTAGATGTTTGAATATGTAGATGTTTGAATGTGTAGATGTTTGAATGTGTAGATATTTGAATGTGTGGATATTTGAATATGTAAATGTTTGAATATGTAGATGTTTGAATGTGTAGATATTTGAATGTGTAGATATTTGAATGTGTGGATATTTGAATATGTAAATGTTTGAATATGTAAATGTTTGAATATGTAGATGTTTGAATGTGTAGATGTTTGAATGTGTAGCTATTTGAATGTGTAGATGTTTGAATATGTAGATGTTTGAATATGTAGATGTTTGAATGTGTAGATGTTTGAATGTGTGGATGTTTGAACGTGTAGATATTTGAATATGTAGATATTTGAATGTGTGGATATTTGAATATGTAAATGTTTGAATATGTAGATGTTTGAATGTGTAGATATTTGAATGTGTAGATATTTGGATATGTAGATGTTTGAATGTGTAGATGTTTGAATGTGTAGATATTTGTATGTGTAGATGTTTGAATATGTAGATGTTTGAATGTGTAGATGTGTGAATGTGTAGATGTTTGAAGGTTTAGCTGTGTGGAAGTGTAGATGTTTGAAGGGTTAGCTGTGTGGAAGTGAAGATGTTTGAAGGTTTAGCTGTGTGGAAGTGTAGATGTTTGAATGTGTAGCTGTCTGGAAGTGTAGATGTTTGAAGGTTTAGCTGTGTGGAAGTGTAGATGTTTGAATGTGTAGCTGTGTGGAAGTGTAGATGTTTGAAGGTTTAGCTGTGGAAGTGTAGATGTTTGAATGTTTAGCTGTGTGGAAGTGTAGATGTTTGAAGGTTTAGCTGTGGAAGTGTAGATGGTTGAATGTTTAGCTGTGTGGAAGTGTAGATGTTTGAAGGTTTAGCTGTGGAAGTGTAGATGTTTGAAGGTTTAGCTGTGTGGAAGTGTAGATGTTTGAAGGTTTAGCTGTGGAAGTGTAGATGTTTGAAGGTTTAGCTGTGGAAGTGTAGATGTTTGAAGGTTTAGCTGTGTGGAAGTGTAGATGTTTGAAGGGTTAGCTGTGGAAGTGTAGATGTTTGAAGGTTTAGCTGTGGAAGTGTAGATGTTTGAAGGTTTAGCTGTGGAAGTGTAGATGTTTGAAGGTTTAGCTGTGTGGAAGTGTAGATGTTTGAAGGTTTAGCTGTGTGGAAGTGTAGATGTTTGAAGGTTTAGCTGTGTGGAAGTATAGATGTTTGAAGGTTTAGCTGTGTGGAAGTGTAGATGTTTGAATGTTTAGCTGTGTGGAAGTGTAGATGTTTGAAGGTTTAGCTGTGTGGAAGTGTAGATGTTTGAATGTGTAGCTGTGTGGAAGTGTAGATGTTGGAAGGTTTAACTGTGTGGAAGTGTAGATGTTTGAATGTGTAGCTGTGTGGAAGTGTAGATGTTTGAAGGTTTAGCTGTGTGGAAGTGTAGATGTTTGAAGGGTTAGCTGTGGAAGTGTAGATGTTGAAGGTTTAGCTGTGGAAGTGTAGATGTTTGAAGGTTTAGCTGTGGAAGTGTAGATGTTTGAAGGTTTAGCTGTGTGGAGTGTAGATGTTTGAAGGTTTAGCTGTGTGGAAGTGTAGATGTTTGAAGGTTTAGCTGTGTGGAAGTATAGATGTTTGAAGGTTTAGCTGTGTGGAAGTGTAGATGTTTGAATGTTTAGCTGTGTGGAAGTGTAGATGTTTGAAGGTTTAGCTGTGGAAGTGTAGATGTTTGAAGGTTTAGCTGTGTGGAAGTGTAGATGTTTGAAGGTTTAGCTGTGGAAGTGTAGATGTTTGAAGGTTTAGCTGTGGAAGTGTAGATGTTTGAATGTTTAGCTGTGTGGAAGTGTAGATGTTTGAAGGTTTAGCTGTGGAAGTGTAGATGTTTGAAGGGTTAGCTGTGTGGAAGTGTAGATGTTTGAAGGTTTAGCTGTGTGGAAGTGTAGATGTTTGAAGGTTTAGCTGTGTGGAAGTGTAGATATTTGAAGGGTTAGCTGTGGAAGTGTAGATGTTTGAATGTTTAGCTGTGGAAGTGTAGATGTTTGAAGATTTAGCTGTGGAAGTGTAGATGTTTGAAGGTTTAGCTATGTGGAAGTGTAGATGTTTGAAGGGTTAACTGTGGAAGTGTAGATGTTTGAATGTTTAGCTGTGGAAGTGTAGATGTTTGAAGGTTTAGCTGTGTGGAAGTGTAGATGTTTGAATGTGTAGATGTTTGAAGGTTTAGCTGTGGAAGTGTAGATGTTTGAAGGGTTAGCTGTGGAAGTGTAGATGTTTGAATGTTTAGCTGTGGAAGTGTAGATGTTTGAATGTTTAGCTGTGGAAGTGTAGATGTTTGAAGTTTTAGCTGTGGAAGTGTAGATGTTTGAAGGTTTAGTTGTCTGGAAGTGTAGATGTTTGAATGTTTAGCTGTGGAAGTGTAGATGTTTGAAGGTTTAGCTGTGTGGAAGTGTAGATGTTTGAATGTTTAGCTGTGGAAGTGTAGATGTTTGAATGTGTAGCTGTGTGGAAGTGTAGATGTTTGAAGGTTTAGCTGTGTGGAAGTGTAGATGTTGGAAGGTTTAGCTGTGGAAGTGTAGATGTTGGAAGGTTTAGCTGTGGAAGTGTAGATGTTGGAAGGTTTAGCTGTGTGGAAGTGTAGATGTTGGAAGGTTTAGCTGTGGAAGTGTAGATGTTGGAAGGTTTAGCTGTGTGGAAGTGTAGATGTTTGAAGGTTTAACTGTGTGGAAGTGTAGATGTTTGAAGGTTTAGCTGTGTGGAAGTGTAGATGTTTGAAGGTTTAGCTGTGTGGAAGTGTAGATGTTTGAAGGTTTAGCTGTGTGGAAGTGTAGATGTTGGAAGGTTTAGCTGTGGAAGTGTAAATGTTTGAAGGTGTGTATATCACGATGGTGTAATGTATGTGCTTACATGTATGTTATACGTAGATATAACACCACACTATATGGTGCCTCATCGACAATGATTTATATTTAAATATACCCGCCCATACATATCACCATATCGTACAGTTTCTTATGCACAATGATAGTTTTTTAATAACGACAAGAATAGCAACAGGCATCAAGCACCATGCCCTAGTACATGTGATGCATCAAACGACAACTACAAAATGCATGCACGACAATGCAAAGGCAATTCGTGTTGTTACTATCTGTTCATGGATGGAATACGTGAGACTGTGCGACCGTACACTCGTACCAGCTAGTTAAATAATAGTTACTGAGTGCTTATCTGCCTGGCCGGCAAGGATAGGATTCGGGAAGTACTGGTAGTCATAAGAGGTGTCTGATAGTCCGAAATGGCTGGGCCTTTCAATAGGGGGTGACACTATAATAAACAAATGGCTGGCCTTTTCAATAAGCGTCTTTAAAAGCATAGCGATGCATGGATATATATATCCATACTTATCCATCTTATATTCTCCATCTCGCCTAATTAATTTATAACACAGTACTAGTAACCAAATAGTCTATATCTATAGATGTGTTTATATATTATTCAAAGGTGTGTTACCCCTCCCAGTGGTGTGTCGCAATCCCCGTACAGTATAAGCCAGGACAATCTTTGTCTTTAGCTATGGCCATTAAGGACAACACGTGTGCTAGTGTATAGGTAGATTAGGTGCATTTAAGAATAAATATACATGGATTTAAATCCATTGTTGTCCGTTATTTCTTTGCTCATGTGTTTCTGTATTGTCTGTATCTGTAAATTAACTATGTAATATAATATTATATACAATGTCATGTGTGTACATAATGCATTTAAGTTTAAAATTTATTTATTAAGTTTTTTTCAGTTTTTTTTCCCCAACTTTATTGGCACAATCAGCAAACAAGTTGCCGTTGGCCATTTACAAACACAAATAATATGGCAGACAACTATAAATACATATTGTAATGAATATTAAATATATACATTAACAACTTATATTAATCACTCGTAAATGTAAAGCGTAAATGTGGTTATTCGTGTGTGAGGAAACCGGAGTACCCGGAGAAAACCCACCTGTTCAATCTGGCGACCACCGTACCATCTCACATACTTCCCGGTCCGAGGATCGAACCCGGGTTGCATTGGTGAGAAATGAGCGCACTAACCACTGCCCTAATCGGACAGCCCATAACGCATTTAGTGTATTTAAGAAATGAGATCTGTGTTTCCGGGGTTTATTGGCGAATAAAACATGATGGTTTGGAGTTCTGACACCTAGGTATTAACCACGCAGGCCGTAAGCCTAAGTGGTTACGTCCAGCACTCAGAGAGTCACACCATATGTTATTGGACTATAAATAGCGCAAACAGAATATTAATTCGATTGTAACATGATTACAATATCTAAATAAAAGCTCAAAAATAGTTTGTGTCATGACGTCACAAAACTACAAAAAGATTCTAGTAAATTTACGTCACGTTTGACATCACGCGATAAGCCATGTTGAATTACAGATATAAACCGGATGACGTCCTTTGCGCATACAGACAAAATACCGAATCATGTTAGAATATTTTGTTTGTATATTAATATTCATATGATGGAGGATATTCAATAAATAATACTCGATCTAAAAGTTCCAGGAAATATACTACACGACCTCAGTTCATACGTTATATATAATGTGAAACATTATATTTATTTATAACCACAGAATCCAGTTCTCTACTGTTACTTGTGTTAAGATGTTTTCTAACATCTTCTTTTTGTTTTCGTTTAATATTTAAAAGATGTGTTGAACACGTGGTTTCTGTAACAGTAAATTTAACATGGCTGCTGGGCATTTACGATGCATTTTATAGGTAACAATTTACAATATACATTAATATCGCAGTTGTACGAATTAATTGTAATAACTCTGCATACCAATGTACACTTTTGGGAATTGTAGTATCAGATATATATCCAGTTTATTATTACAGTAGACAGTGTTTGGGATTGGCAGCTACTTGTTGAGTGCAATGAATATTACACGATCGGTTAAAATACATGCATGCGTATGGTTTGCAACCACAAGTTCCCACACCAAACAATACTCACATCTACATTTATAGATCGTGAAAGTCGTGATAGCGCAGTTATAGCGCGTTCGCTTTAGATGCGAAAGGCCACGAGTTCGCGCCCCAGATATAGCCGTTACGAGTGTGCCATTAGGCAATGCATATCAACTGGAAGTAGAAGCCATGATAGCGCTGTGGTAGCGCGTTCGCTTCAGGTGCGAAAGGCCCGGAGTTCGAGCCCATTGGAGTTATTACGCGTGTGCCCTTAGGCAAGGCATATAAATTACACATTGCCTTCTCTCTCCCTCGTGGCGATGGATTCCAGCAGGAATGAGGTCTCGAGAGTGATCAATATAAGTAATAACTTGTTTCGCAATCGAGCTAAAAATAAATGTGTATAAACTATGTGTGTAAATATTGTTTAATAGTCTAGCTTATAATTATGTATTTCAGAAATGTAATAACTTGTTTTGTATGAACCGTATAATGGGTGATACTCCTCATAGTTGGAGGATAATACTGATATGATTTGCATAAATTATACCATGTTGCTCTATATACATGTACAGTCAAACCTGTCTTAAGCAGCCAGCCAAGGGAATCACAGAAAGTGGCTGCTTAGCACAGGTGGTTGCTTAATAGAGGTTAAATGTATAATACAACAACATATTTGGAATCTGAAAACTGGCTGCTCAATGCAGGTTGGCTGCTTAATAGAGGTGACCACTAACACAGGTTTGACTGTATGTGACGATTACAATAAAATACATAATTAGCAAATGGGTTGGGCCACACGTTCTAAAAGCATTAGTGATCGGTCCTTCCTCCCCATAGAAGAGATTTGAACACTACAGAATGTAAATGGCTTAGTTAAAGCTGAAAACATGTACATAACGCCGTTTATTGGAGATAATATATGCAGCATTAGTCTTTGACTTGTTTCTAAGAAATGTACAAGTCTGCACAATCCATGGGGAGGGCCAATCACTAATGTTGTCAGACAACCCATTTGCTAATTAGTTATCGGTTATACGATTGTTATTGTATAAGTAAGTAAGTGTTTGTTTATAATATATTCAGTAATTGTCTTTGACTTGTTTCTAAGAAATGTACAAGTCTGCACAATCCATGGGGAGGGCCAATCACTAATGTTGTCAGGCAACCCATTTGCTAATTATTGATCCGTTATACGATTGTTATTGATACATACATGTATAAGTAAGCAAGTGTTTGTTTATTATAGTGTCGCCCCTATTTAAAGGGCCAGCCATTTCTGACTTATGATACACCTCTTTTTGTGAGCATCAGTACATCCCGAATTCTATGCTTGTATAGGTACTGGTAGGCAATCGGTAACCATTATTTAACTAGCTGGCGGCTCACCAACTGGCCATATCAGAATGAACCCCATGACGAGGTTCAAACCTTCGACCTCCCGCTCCGTATGCGGACGCCTTAACCACTAGGCCACGGAGACGGTATATAGTCTTTATTATTATTATTATTATTATAGAGCAATAAAACATTATCAAATCAAGCCACTGTCCAGTTTCCCCCATCTAAAGATATCTATATACAACTGCAAAACCTCTAACCGTAACATGTAATCACACTAATATAATATACCGTACCCGTGACCCTAGTGGTTAAGGTGTCCACCTACGGGGGTCGAATGTTCGAACCTCGTCAGGGGTTCGTTCTCATATGGCCGGTTGGTGAGCCGCCAGCTAGTTAAATATAATGGTTACCGATTGCCTATCAGCCAGGCACCTGTCCTTCAAGGATAGGATTCGGGAAGTACTGATGTTCATAAGTCCGAAACAGAAATAGGTGTGACAATATATGTGTTTGTTTTACGTTTATTTATCGTCGCTACCGGTTGCCCATAGGAGCGACGCCTCCTGAAGAGATTAGTCATTTTAGATTTTTGGAGGATAGTGCAATGATACAGACAGAGACCCATTCCAGAGTCTCATCTGGTTCTTTTACGTGCACGGTGTACAGCACCGACACGAGACCTCGGTTTAATGTCCCATCTGAAAGACTGTTAATTTATTAGGGTCAGTCGGGGGATCGAACCTGCGATCCCTGGATTACCAGTCCATACTTTACTTTTATAACAGTTCAAGTGCATTTGTCACACTAGTACCACGAGTACACTATTTGGTATATCCCCAAACACTCTGATTTTCTGTTGCATTTTTGGTGATACGAAATCAAGAAATGAAATAATTTGCTGACATGTGAAAATACAGACGGATATGTAGTCCAGTGGTAACACGCTGGACTGGTAATCCAGGGATCGCAGGTTCGATCCCCCGTCTGACCCTAATAAAATTAATAGTCTTTCAGATGGGACGTTAAACCGAGGCCTCGTGTCGGTGCTTTACATCGTGCACGTAAAAGAACCAGAGGAGACTCTGGAATGGGTATCTGTCTGTATCATTGCACTATCCTCCAAAAATCTAAAACGACTAATCTCTTCAGGAGGCGTCGCTCATATGGGCAACCGGTAGCGACGATAAATAAGCGTAAAAACACAAAAAGACATGTGAAATAGATATGTGATAGCGACAATTGCAAGCTGGTAACGAGTATATTAAAACATGATTGTTCGGAACAAGTTTCGATTGTGCTATGTTAATCTTAGATTTGTCATTCGTTTCCTAAGTGTTATCAGTTACTTGTAATGTGGTACCACTGCTATAAGTCGTTCATCAACGTGCAGTTCTCACTTATAGTCCTATCTTTTGATTTTCATTTTATTTGTGTATATGTTGAGGACCCCCGTGGTAGATTAACTTTTGTTAAATGAGTTCTCTCGTAAAATAAAGTCTTCACTATTGTTATTATTATTATTATTATTATTGTTATTTGAGGGCCTTATGGAAGATTGATCTTGTCAAATAAGTTTCATCGTTAAATAAACTCTTATTTTTTTAATTATTATTATTATTATTACTATTATTATTATTATCATTAGCAATATTTCAACTAGATGCAGAGTTTTCTGTAAATTCAGTTAAATTCAATTCCTAGTGATTACGAATGGGGGCCGGTTGTGGAGTTGTTATTCCTGTGGTTCCCACAGTACTAATGAGTTAGTTACTAGTATCGTACTGTACGAATGGAACCAGACCACACAGTAATTGTTTGGTTCCCGTCATACGGTAGCATCTCAGTATGTAGCAAGTCGTTACAAAATAACAAGACGGGAAACATGGCAATCAAACCACCCCCTCCCATTAAGGGTCTCAGTATAAACTTTACTTATTGCTAAACAAGCTGTACCAACGTAATCACTCTCGTTGACGGGGATGACAGCGTATTTGTGGTTATTCGTGTGGGAGGAATCCGGAGTACCCGGAGAAAACCACCTATCCGATCTGGCGACCACCGTACCATCTCACATGCTTGTCCGAGAATCGAACTCTGGTTACATTTGTGAGAAGCGAGCGGGCTAACCACTGCGCTATTCGGACAGCCGCCTGTATTAATGGTATGAACCTGTATTAAAGGTCTGAAACAAGGGCCTCGTACTCACCACCACTGTGTTCCCTTATGTCGTCGTTTTTTCCCTGTCGATATTTGGAACAACAGGAGCAACAATAAACACCAGTACAATCTCATGTTCCTGATTGTTCAACCAGTTTCTTATCTCTTACACAAACTGGTCCTTTCAAAAACATTTAGATCTCTAAAGCACACTAAACTAGCGTTATATAGTTCACTAAATGCTTCACTGTTTACACCTTATATAGACTGCATGCGGGTATTGTCTTCTCTAACTTCTTTAATTACCATGTCGTGTTCTGTATCAGTATTTGCATTACTATCTGGATGTTGGTTTACTAAGTCCGTTTCTGAACTATTTACTGTTTCTACAAATCCTTTCACTTAAATCCGAGTAACTTCTTTAATACTATCTTTACCCTAACAGTATTTCCATTACTTTCTGGAGGTTGGTTTATCCAGTTATTAGCTCAACGATTAGTACTATTATACTTAGAAACCCTTTCACTTAATCCAAGAATTGTTTTGTGTATTTCCTCGTCCGCGCATTGGATCCTCTTTTTATTCACATCTCTTTACGAAACTTGTTCGATTCTATATGGTTCCCAGTACGCCACTTCACTTTTATTTATGCTTGTTGTAATATCCAAAACAATTACATTATTAAGTTTATGTAACCAAATCACCACTTGTTTTTCATTGTTCATATAATTTGCATTTCTCATCAGTTATTTCACGACAACATTTCATAAACTATATGAGAAATACATTCACTAAGTATGAGAAACCATTATTTAGTTGTTAAACATGTTTAATAAACGATTTATGGAATACCCAGATGGTGAAAAATCAATGTATAGAACCAATTTAATTTAGTGTGGTTTCGGATGCCGCAAGTTGTTTCTGTGTTCATATACCCGTATTTAAGACGTTTTCAATTTTCATTGACGAAGCTGAAACCCTTTGATCTAGTAAAATAAGTAAAAAAAATTCTTGCACCGTTTTATGGAAAATTGCCTCAATATAGCTTCATTTATTTTTTAAACTGTAAAACTGTAAACTAGAAATAATTGACATACTTTATTATATCGTATTGTGGTTTTGTTTAAGAAACATTAACTCTGCTTGTTCTGTTCATTTCAAATAAATATTCCTTTTAAAATATCATTTAGATAAATGGTTAAAATCCTTTAATGTTTAACACTTTGGCTATTGGCTCTTTCTTTTATCCAATTATCCACCCTTTTGAAGGTATATATAATAATAACCTTGAGCGTATCTCCGTAATTTAACACTTGTTGGAAGGCACGTAATATACCCGATAATTCAATTATAGTCACAAACTGGCCAGCGACTTTTCAAAGGTTCGTTGCATCAATCAGCACGCGAGTGATGTCGATAGCCACTCAATAACATTCCACTCATTGATCTCCATCTAACCGGGTACTCCAAAATCTCTTCATTTCCTCAAAATATAGAATCTACCAAAATCTGTTGAACGGTTGTGCTCGATATATAATTCCGCCCTCAAATACACGTTTAATTAAGCACGATTGTTTCATTAATTGGAATTACCCTGCCGTTTTGATTATTTGGAAAATCCCTTTGTAAACGGGAGGTTATGCGGTACATGGAGAGCTCTCGTGGCTTTGGGCACTATTTCAGACATAAGTATAAATTCCTGACGTAGAATTCGTCTTGTCCTATTCACGGAAACATGGTAATAAAATCCAGTTTCGAACTATACACAACTAGGGGAACAAAGTGTTAATGTAACAGTAGAAAAGCTCATTCACTGAAATCACCAAAATCTTGCATTCTTCCCAACACTATATCAGAGCTAATTAAGTCAAATGAAGGATCACATTTACAGATCAAAATATCTTATGTAATTTAAAATGTTTCTAATGTTATCATTGTATTCAGATCTTCACAAGTCATTGACTAATTTATGACAAAATATACCGGCTGATCAAGACTAGTTGTTAAATGACTTTACACGTTTTCCCCATCTTTTAACAGTCGAACAAACCAATAAACAAGATTTTTATCACAATTTCGGGTTTGCTGACTTGTGAAGTTAAATTCTTCTAAATACACTCTTTCGCCCCGCCCCCTTTTTTTCGCTTTTCGCTAAATGCGACGTATTTTCACTACCTATGGTGGTGTTATGGTCTTACGAAGTGATTTCGGTATTATAAAGTGCGGGAAAGATAGTGTAATTGCTTTCATATTTGTTCAGTCGTCCATTGTATCGAGTTAGATGAACACTGGCCAACTCATTTCGTTAACGACAAATTAATTTGTTTTACTGATCTACCGAGTACGACGTGTCTGCAAAATGTGCGCTCTGCGGACTAATATTATAGAAATCATAAATATTTGGAACAGTCATCTGTGATCCGAATTCTTATCGATAACATTATTTATGAATCAGAAAAAAAGTATGTTGTTGCACTGGTGGTGATATATTGTTGTTGTGTTTAATCATGAGTCATGCGTAACCAGGCTCATAACAGAATATGATTATAATGGTATATTACCCTTCCCTCGCTTGGGTTAGTTTAATGTGAATATGATGTGATTTTCACCACCTACAAAGGTGCATCGAAAACTGTTGCAAATCATCCCCGTATGTAATTATTCAAGTATACGGACATAGTTTTCACATATTGTTTTAAATGTTACGGGATCTTAACTCGTGCATATATGCCCCCCGGTGGGTGAGGGGGAATAGTGCACACAGTATTGACGGGTGGTAGTAACGTGTCGAAATATTTTACAGACAGACATATTTATATTATATATAGAGATATTTTATTTGGTTTATTGTCACCTCCCTGTTTCTATTGCTAATCTGGGCTCGGATATCGGAGTCTTGCTACAGAGTATCTATATTATGTCAGTGTTATATATGTACATGATATAATGTGTGTTTTTACGTTTATTTATCGTCGCTACCGGTTGCCCATATGAGCAACGCCTCCTGAAGAGATTACTTATTTTTAGATTTTGGAGGATAGTACAATGATACAGACAAGAGACCCATTCCAGAATCTCCTCTTGTTCTTTTACGTGCACGGTGTAAAGCACCGACACGAGACCTCGGTTTAACATCCAATCCTAAAGACTGTTAATTTTATTAGGGTCAGACGGGGGATCGAACCTGATCCAATATGTAGTATACGCGTTGCGCCTAACACAGTGCCAATATTTTACATATTGGATATATTTGATGCTTATATCTTACATAACACACACTTACATAACAAGTTGTTACGATATAAATTTATAAATTTCGTTCATTTATGTAAATTAAATTAAAACGTTCTTATTATTGTCAGAGTTCTTACAATATATGTATTTATATTTATAGGATATAAGCCTCAAATGGATCCAATATGTAAAATATTGGGCTTTGTGAGGCGAATAGCGCCAAACACTGTGCAACTATTTTACATATTGGATCTGTTTGAGGCTTATATCCAATACATATAAATAAATATATTGTACGCCGTTTGAGGCTTATATCTTACTTAAAACACGCGCGTAAATAACCGGATCTTACTAATTAAAATTGTTAGTTTCATACATTTACGGATATGATTGAATATAATACTCTGGTCTTTTGAAGGCAGTCCAATATTAATAATAAAGGACTGCAAGTATAAAGGTATGACGCCACGACATGTGTAGTATATGTACAGTATATGTGCAGTATATGTGTAGTATATGTGGTATATATGTGTAGTATATATGTAGTATATATGTAGTATATGTGTAGTTTATGTGGTGTATGTGCAGTATATGTACAGTATATATGTAGTATATATGTAGTATATATGTAGTATATGTGTAGTATATGTGTAGTATATATGCAGTATATTTGCAGTATATGTGCAGTATATATGTAGTATATGTGTAGTATATGTGTAGTATATGTGTAGTATATATGTATTATATGTGTAGTATATATGTAGTATATATGTAGTATATATGTAGTATATGTGCAGTATATGTGTAGTATATATGTAGTATATATGTAGTATATGTGCAGTATATGTGTAGTATATATGTAGTATATGTGCAGTATATATGTAGTATATGTGTAGTATATATGTAGTATATATGTAGTATATATATATGAAAAAAAAAAAAAAACAAAAAAAAAGTGTAGTATATATGTAGTATATCTGTATATATATGTAGTATTATGTAGTATATATGTAGTATATATGGTAGAAATATATGTAGAAGCAGTATATGAAGTGTAGTAATATGTAGTATATGTAGTATATGTAGCAAAGTATATATGTGTAGTATATGTAGTATATGTGTAGTATATATGTAGTATATGTGTAGTATATGTAGTATATGTGTAGTATATATGTAGTATATGTGTAGTATATATGTAGTATATGTGTAGTATATATGTAGTATATGTAGTATATGTGTAGTATATATGTAGTATATGTGTAGTATATATGTAGTATATGTGTAGTATATGTAGTATATGTGTATTATATGTGTAGTATATATGTAGTATATGTGTAGTATATATGTAGTATATGTAGTATATATGTAGTATATGTGTAGTATATATGTAGTATATGTAGTATATATGTAGTATGTATGTAATATATGTGTAGTATATATGTAGTATATGTGTAGTATATGTAGTATATGTGTAGTATATATGTAGTATATATGTAGTATATGTGTAGTATATATGTAGTATATGTGTAATATATATGTAGTATATGTGTAGTATATATGTAGTATATGTGTAGTATATATGTAGTATATATGTAGTATATGTGTAGTATATATGTAGTATATGTGTAGTGTATATGCAGTATATGTGTAGTATATGTGTAGTATATGTGTAGTATATATGTAGTATATGTGTAGTATATGTGTAGTATATGTCTAGTATATGTCTAGTATATATGTAGTATATATGTAGTATATATGTAGTGTATGTGTAGTATATGTGTAGTATATGTGTAATATATATGTAGTATATGTGTAGTATATGTGTAGTATATATGTAGTATATGTGTAGTATATGTGTATTATATGTGTAGTATATGTGTAGTATATGTGCAGTATATGTGCAGTATATATACAGTATATGTGTAGTATATATACAGTATATGTGTAGTATATGTGCAGTATATATACAGTATATGTGTAGTATATATACAGTATATGTGTAGTATATATACAGTGTATGTGTAGTATATATACAGTATATGTGTAGTATATATACAGTATATGTGCAGTATATATACAGTATATGTGTAGTATATATACAGTATATGTGTAGTATATATACAGTATATGTGTAGTATATGTGCAGTATATATACAGTATATGTGTAGTATATGTGCAGTATATATACAGTATATGTGTAGTATTTGTGCAGTATATATACAGTATATGTGTAGTATATGTGTAGTATATGTGTAGTATATATGTAGTATATGTGCAGTATATATACAGTATATGTGTAGTATATGTGTAGTATATGTGTAGTATATATGTAGTATATATGTAGTATATGTGTAGTATATGTGTAGTATGTGTGTAGTATATGTGTAGTATATATGTAGTATATGTGTAGTATATGTGTAGTATGTGTGTAGTATATGTGTAGTATATGTGTAGTATGTATGCTGTATATGTGTAGTATATGTGTAGTATATGTAGTATATGTAGTATATGTGTAGTATATATGTAGTATATATATAGTATATGTGTAGTATATATGTAGTATATATGTAGTATATGTGTAGTATATATATAGTATATGTGCAGTATTAATAGAGCATGTCAGAGTGTATATAAATAAAGGCCTTATGGTGTATTAATAATCTTGAATAACCTATTTAGCACGTGTTCCTTGTGATTTGTTTTGTTGTTTTAAGTGAAAACATTCAAGAAATAATCATAGTGTATATTATATAGGAACATCATTTAGGTTGTTGTAGTGAAGTAGTGTGGCAGGACTATAGAGATAGAGGAGAGGGGATAGAGGGGAAGATAGGGAGAGAGGAAGGGAGGAATATATATAGAGAGGAATATAGGGAGAGAGGAAGATAGAGAGAGAGGGAGGGAGAGAGGACGAGAGGGAGAGATATATGGATAGAGGGAGATGTAGAGAGAAGTACGACTTCTATCCCCTAGGCCATGTAGTTTATTTATATATTAATTACCTCCCCTTAGACGATATAGCTTATTTATACATTAATTACCTCCCCTTGGACGATGTAGCTTATTTATAGATTAATTACCTCCCCTTCGACCATGTAACTTATTTATAGATTAATTCCCTCCCTTGACTAATATACTTCTGCACGTAATCACTACCAATCACATACAATCAACATTGATCATGTATTATATGGTTATTTAGTTTGTGATCGTGTATTATATGGTTATTAGTTTGTGATCATGTATTATATGGTTATTAGTTTGTGATCATGTATTATATGGTTATTAGTGTATTATATGGTTACTAGTTTGTGATCATGTATTATATGGTTATTAGTTTGTGATCATGTATTATATGGTTATTAGTTTGTGATCATGTATTATATGGTTATTAGTTTGTGATCATGTATTATATGGTCATTTAGACACCCAGTAATATATATAATTATCATGATAATTTAGAACCTGAATAATACATATAATATCATGATCATTTAGAACCTGAATAAAATATATAATGTCATGATAATTTAGAACCTGAATAATATATATAATGTCATGATCATTTAGAACCTGAATAATATATATATAATGTCATGATCATTTAGAACCTGAATAAAATATATAATGTCATGATAATTTAGAACCTGAATAATATATATATAATGTCATGATAATTTAGAACCTGAATAATATATAATATAATGATAATTTAGAATCTGAATAATATATATAATATCATGATCATTTAGAACCTGAATAATATATAATATCGTGACCAATTAGAACCTGAATACTATATATAATATCATGATCATTTAGAAACTGAATAATATATATACTGAGTCAAAAAAGAAACGATACCAAACTAAAAATGACGTAAAACAGATAAAACCATAGAAAGGTTTAATATATTATTACGTATCAGTACCGGGTATCTTATTGCAACGTCAGCCAACCATAAACACAGGTAAATAAACACCCGATAATCCTGGAACGCCGAATTTCCGATTTGCACGTGCTCCTCAACAAAGACAACTTCCTGCACATGTACAAATCGGAAAACCGGTTTATTGTACTGGTATTACATTATCATCGAGGAAAAACACCTTACACACCCATTGTTACCTCTAACAAAATGCCTAGGCTAAACCGCAATCAGAGAATGCGTGCCATTGGCATGATTGACGGCGGTTTACGTCAGCCTGACTTCGCAAATCGACTCGGGGGTTACGCGGATCACGATAACACGTCTACTTCGACGTTATCGAACACATGGATCGGTGGACGACCGTCCAAGATCTGGTCGACCACGTGTGACGACGCGTGAACAGGACCGTCACATTCGGACGTCACATTTACGTGACCGGTTCCTACCTGCTACGCACACAGCTGCCGTTACTCCTGGGATGACCAACAATCGCATCAGTGCACAAACAGTCAGGAACCGGCTCGGTGAACGTGGCATTCGTGCCTATCGGCCATACGTTGGACCCATCCTGACACGACGTCACCGTGACGTACGGCGGGAATGGACGACGGAACGTGCTCGCTGGACTCGGTTACAGTGGAATTCGGTGATGTTTAGCGATGAATCGCGGTTCTGTTTGCGTCGAGCGGATGGCAGAGAGCGGGTATATCGCAGACGCGGTGAACGTTACGCCGACGCATGTGTACGTCAGGTCGATCTGTTCGGGGGCGGAAGCGTTATGGCGTGGGGCGGTATCACCTTCGGCAGTCGCACTGAACTGTTAGTGGTGGACGGGAACCTAAACGCCCAGCGGTACTGTGATGAGATCCTTGCGCCAGTTGTTGTGCCGTTCTTTAACGCCAACAGAAACGTCACACTGTTCCAACAGGATAACGCCAGGTGTCATACTGCTCGGATTTCCACCACATTATTGGAGCAGAACAATATTAAAACCCTGCCGTGGCCTGCTTTGTCACCAGACTTGTCACCCATAGACCATGTGTGGGATACGTTAGACCGCCGCGTCAGACGACGTCAGCCGGTAACGTTAAACCAACTGAGGAATGTTTTGCGTCAGGAGTGGACAAATATTGACCAGCAAGAGATTCAGACACTCTTCCGTTCGATGCGACGGCTGTGCATTGCAGTGAGAGACGCAAATGGTGCCCATACTCGGTATTGACGTCTGTGTGAAAACTCCATTAGACCCCTGTCCGACGAATTACGTCATCACGCAGCAGACAGTTTCGGAGGCTCATTATGCTTTATGTGCTCCTCTTTCAAACATGTTGGACTATCATCTTATGAATGTTCAAAGAATTCTCTTAATAAATGTTGAAATTATAGACACATAAACACCAGGTATCGTTTCTCTTTTGACTCAGTATATAATAACATAATCATTTAGAACCTGAATAATATATATAATATCATGATAATTTAGAACCTGATTAATATATACAATATCATGATAATTTTGAAATTAAATATATATAATGTCATGATCATTTAGAACCTGAATAATATATATAATATCATGATCATTTAGAACCTGAATAATATATACAATATCATGATCATTTAGAACCTGAATAATATATACAATATCATGATAATTTAGAACCTGATTAATATATATAATATGATAATTTTGAAATTAAATATATATAATGTCATGATCATTTAGAACCTGAATAATATATATAATATCATGATCATTTAGAACCTGAATAATATATACAATATCATGATCATTTAGAACCTGAATAATATATATAATGTCATGATCATTTAGAACCTGAATAATATATATAATATCATGATAATTTAGAACCTGAATGACATATATATAATATCATGATCATTTAGAACCTGAATAATATATACAATATCATGATCATTTAGAACCTGAATAATATATACAATATTATGATCATTTAGAAACTAAATAATATATATAATGCCATGATCATTTAGAACCTGAATAATATATATAATATCATGATCATTTAGAACCTGAATAATATATACAATATCATGATCATTTAGAACCTGAATAATATATATAATATCATGATAATTTAGAACCTGATTAATATATATAATATCATGATAATTTTGAAATTAAATATATATAATGTCATGATCATTTAGAACCTGAATAATATATATAATATCATGATCATTTAGAACCTGAATAATATATACAATATCATGATCATTTAGAACCTGAATAATATATATAATGTCATGATCATTTAGAACCTGAATAATATATATAATATCATGATAATTTAGAACCTGAATGACATATATATAATATCATGATCATTTAGAACCTGAATAATATATACAATATCATGATCATTTAGAACCTGAATAATATATATAATATCATCATCATTTAGAACCTGAATAATATATAATGTCATGATCAGTTAGAAACTAAATGCGTGCTCACATGTCAGGACAATAGAGTGCACTCGATCCAGACTCGTGCCTGAAACACTCCTCGAATGGTCACCAGGGTTATGTAGAAAACATGTTTACCAAATATACAATTGAATTAATCTGACTATATTTAGAAAATAATATTTGATTTTTAGTTCTTTATTGGCGAATAAAACATGGCTTGAAGTTCTGACGCATAGGAATTAACCACGCGCAGGTCTCAGCTGTTATTTAATAATGTAATGACGTCTGACGTGTTACGCTATGTGTTGTAACTAACATCTTGTAACGTGGAACATTATTACTGACGTTTAAATTGTTTTGATTTGTAATGACGTCTGACGTGTTACGCTATGTGTTGTAACTAACATCTTGTAACGTGGAACATTATTACTGACGTTTAAACTGTTTTTTTTATTTGTAATGACGTCTGACGTGTTACGCTATGTGTTGTAACTAACATGTTGTAACGTCGAACATTATTACTAACGTTTCAACTGTTTTGATTTGTACTTGGAAGCTACAATGATAGGCTATTTTTTGTATAATAAATGACAGAAAGAAACTTAAAACAGGGACTTCGTAAACTTGAATATCGTACCGAATAGTATTATGATATTAGGGCCGTAACTTGGGGAGGGCCGTAACGAATTACGAGCACGTGTCACAGGTAGCAACAACATAGTAACTACATTGTGTAAACATGGCCGCCGAGGCAACACTAAAGTCGTTGTCTGACATATTGTTGTCTCTTGACGGTAACATGGCTGAGCGAAATAAGCAAATAACAGCAGAAGAAACATACGGCTATGTATGCAATAAAGAAGTTATTAAACAGCCATCGGGCCAATATCTCCATAGGGTGCGCCAATATCCACAAATAGCCCACCTCCGCGGTTTAATAACCTCTAAATGGTATGCCAATACTTCAACATGAATCAATCGTATGCAATACATAATTATACAAGTTTATTCATATATGTTGTATTGTGCATTTGTAATATTTAGAATGCAAGAAAATATGATTCAACGAAATTGTTGTAACAGTATTATGCCTTCTATAAATAGAACAGCATTTGCAAACTTCAAAATTGCCGTTGGAAACTGGATCATGCTCTAATATGGGGATTGAAAATCCTATTTAATATTGTGCAGTGGATGTGTTAAAAATGAAATCTGTTAGTTTATACAAATTTATTTAAGCTTGATTACGAAACAAGTTCTTACAATTTATATTAAACACTTTCGATGGAACCATCGCCATGAGGGAGAGAGAAGAGGCAATGTGAAATTTAAATGCCTTGCATAAGGACACAACCGTAACAGCACAGCTGGGCTCGAACTCTGGGCCTTTCGTACCTGAATCGAACGCGCTACCACTATCACGACTCCACTATGAAGCTATGTTGCACTGAAGACTTGGAAACAATTTATTGGAAAATTGTCAAAATATGTTACACCCTGAATGCATTCCAGAGCAAGTGAAATATGCGAATGTGTTCAGAAATAACGTTTTAGTTAGAAGTGGGACCACATTATTATATGATATAATATTTACATCGCTATTGCAGTTCCTTCGATGAACGTATATGTCCTGTTTGTATTCATTTACGTGTGGATTTCCTCACTAATGATATGCAGCTGACATGTGCACTCGAAGTTACGGACATGCGCAATGGCAGTGTTGGACAGCTACCCTTGCGCTATCACGACTTCCACCTCTTGGTAATGATACCAAAGATGATGTTCCATCCGCCAGGCTCTCTTAGTGGCAATTTGTCTGTCCGTCCGTCCGAACGACAATATTCCGCCCGTCAGTAAGCGAGGCCAAATAGCAATTTTGGGGAAGGCCGTAACTAAGGTTGTTAAAACTTGTGGCCCAACCCATTTGCTTCAACATTTATTGACAATTCTCGTGCACAACAATGACATAAATCGTATATACTATGCATAATTATACAAGTGTGTTCATTTGTTTTGTTCTGTACATTGTATATATAGAATGAATGCAATAAAATATGATTAAACTTATATACTATGCATAATTATACAAGTGTGTTCATTTGTTTTGTTCTGTACATTGTATATATAGAATGAATGCAATAAAATATGATTAAACTAGGCCAAATAGCAATTGCAGAATATAATCAAGTCATCACCTAATCCATTCCACACCACA
This sequence comes from Archivesica marissinica, assembly GCA_014843695.1. Lineage (NCBI taxonomy): Eukaryota > Metazoa > Mollusca > Bivalvia > Venerida > Vesicomyidae > Archivesica > Archivesica marissinica. Next base: position 31,509,627 of record CM026392.1, on the reverse strand, counting down.
CATCATTGTCGTAGTTGTAGTTGCAGCCAATACCACACGAATCATCATTGTCGTAGTTGTAGTTGCAGCCAATACCACACGAATCATCATTGTCGTAGTTGTAGTTGCAGCCAATACCACACGAATCATCATTGTCGTAGTTGTAGTTGCAGCCAATACCACACGAATCATCATTGTCGTAGTTGTAGTTGCAGCCAATACCACACGAATCATCATTGTCGTAGTTGTAGTTGCAGCCAATACCACAACCATCAATGTTTCATAGTCATCATCATATTGATCATCATCAACAAGGACACTACTCCGTCCGTCCGTCCGTCAGTCAGCAATACATCAAGTATCAGTTAAATTATTAATAGTTTGCCATCATCATCGTCGTCGTCGTCGTCATCAGTGTCATATTGGTAGTTTTAGTCATTGCGAGCATCATGCATGTTGTTGTGGTCAGCATCAGTAGCATATCATTAGTTATTGCGATCTTCATGTATGTAGTCGTCATCATCAGCATCAGTATCATATCATTAGTTATTGCGATCTTCATGTATGTCGTCGTCATATCAGCATCAGTATCATATCATTAGTTATTGCGATCTTCATGTATGTCGTCGTCATCATCAGCATCAGTATCATATCATTAGTTATTGCGATCTTCATGTATGTCGTCGTCATCATCAGCATCAGTATCATATCATTAGTTATTGCGATCTTCATGTATGTCGTCGTCATATCAGCATCAGTATCATATCATTAGTTATTGCGATCTTCATGTATGTCGTCGTCATATCAGCATCAGTATCATATCATTAGTTATTGCGATCTTCATGTATGTCGTCGTCATATCAGCATCAGTATCATATCATTAGTTATTGCGATCTTCATGTATGTCGTCGTCATCATCATCATCAGCATCAGTATCATATAATTAGTTATTGCGTTCTTCATGTATGTCGTCGTCATCATCAGTATCAGTATCATATCATTAGTTATTGCGTTCCTAATGTATGTCGTCGTCATCATCATCGTCATCAGTACCAATTTAGTAGCCTGGGTTACTGTGATCATCATTTATGTTGTCGTCACCATCATCGTCATATTATTATTTGTTTAGTTTCGATCATTGCGATCATCATGCAAGTTGTCGTTCTTGTTGTTGTGGTCAGCATCAGTAGCATATTATTAGTTTCGTCATTGCGTTCCTCATGTGTGTTGTCGTCACCATCACCATAATCATCAACATCATCATCATCATCATCAACAGCATAATTATATTAGTTGTTTCGGTCATGGCGATCATCATGTACGTTGTCATCATCATCATCACCATCATCATCACAATGATCACAATCATCATCAGTATCACATGTGTAATGTTGTTCATTTCTACCATTCATGTATGTTATCACCATCATCCTAACTAATGGCGGCAGCGTTTTGTCCGTCCGTCCGTCGTCCGTCAGCCAGTCATTCAGAACGTCAGCAATGAAACATATCTACCAATTAAGTACTCTATCATTCCATACCATTATCATTTGCATCATTATCGTAGTTGCAGTTTCATCTATAGCCATTCCTATGGTCATCATCATTGCTATAGTCATCATCATCATCATTGTTATAGCTATCATCATCACATCATCATCAGTGTTATAGCCATCAACATCATCATCATCATCATTGTCATAGCCATCATCATCACATCATCATCATTGTCATAGCCATCATCATCAGTGTTATAGCCATCACCATCAACATCATCATCATTGTCATAGCCATCATCATCACATCATCATCATTGTTATAGCCATCATCATCACATCATCATCATCATTGTTATAGACATCATCATCATCATCATCATCATTGCTATAGCCATCATCATCATCAGCAGCATCATCATTGTTATAGCCATCATCATCACATCATCATCATAATTGTTATAGCCATCATCATCATCATCATCATTGTAATAGCCATCACTACCATCACTGATAACGAAATTGTTCGGTCAGATCGACGGTCTGATTGAAAGCAACGTAGGAACTCGTTAGAGTGCATACCTCCATCACGCTGTGTTTATACCTCCATCACGCTGTGTTCATGCCTCCATCATGCTGTGTTTATACCTCCACCACGCTGTGTTCATACCTCCATCACGCTGTGTTCATACCTCCATCACGCTGTGTTCATACATTCATCACGCTGTGTTCATGCCTCCATCACGCTGTGTTCATACCTCCATCACGCTGTGTTTATACCTCCATCACGCTGTGTTCATACCTCCATCACGCTGTGTTCATACCTCCATCACGCTGTGTTCATACCTCCATCACGCTGTGTTCATGCCTCCATCACGCTGTGTTCATGCCTCCATCACGCTGTGCTAAAACATACAGCATGCTGTGTTCATACCTCCATCACGCTGTGTTCATACCTCCATCACGCTGTGTTCATACCTCCATCACGCTGTGTTCATGCCTCCATCACGCTGTGCTAAAACATACAGCATGCTGTGTTCATACCTCCATCACGCTGTGTTCATACCTCCATCACGCTGTGTTCATACCTCCATCATGCTGTGTTCATACCTCCATCACGCTGTGTTCATGCCTCCATCACGCTGTGTTCATACCTCCATCACGCTGTGTTCATACCTCCATCACCATGTGGTCATACCTCCATCACGCTGTGTTCATACCTCCATCACGCTGTGTCCATACCTCCATCACGCTGTGTCCATACCTCCATCACGCTGTGTCCATATCTCCACTACGATGTGTTCATACCTCCATCACACTGTGTTCATACTTACATCACGCATTGTTCATACCTCCATCACGCTGTGTTCATACATCCATCACGCATTGTTCATACCTCAATCACGCTGTGTTCATACCTCCATCACGTTGTGTTCATACCTCCATCACACTGTGTCCATACCTCCATCACTCTGTGTTCATACCTCCATCACACTGTCCATACATCCATCACGCATTGTTCATACCTCCATCACGCTGTGTTCATACCTCCATCACGTTGTGTTCATACCTCCATCACACTGTGTCCATACCTCCATCACGCTATGTTCATACCTCCATCACGTTGTGTTCATACCTCCATCACGCTGTGCTAAAACATACAGCATGCTGTGTTCATACATTCATCACGCTGTGTTCATACATTCATCACGCTGTGTTCATACCTCCATCACGCTGTGTTCATACCTCCATCACGCGGTGTTCATACCTCCATCACGCTTTGCTAAAACATACATCATGCTGTGTTCATACCTCAATCACACTGTGTTCACATCTCCATCACGCTGTGTTCATACCTCCATCACGCTGTGTTCATATCTCCATCACGCTGTGTTCATATCTCCAGCACGCTGTGTTCATACATCCATCACATGTGTTCATACATCCATCACGTTGTGTTCATACATCCATACCGCTGTGTTCATACCTCCATCACGCTGTGTTCATATCTCCATCACGCTGTGTTCATACATCCATCACGTTGTGTTCATGCATCCATCACACTGTGTTCATATCTCCATCACGTTGTGTTCATCTCCATCATGATGTGTGTATACCTCCATCACGCTGTGTTCATACCTCCATCACGCTGTGTTCATACATCCATCACGCTGTGTTCATACTTACATTACACTGTGTTCATACCTCCATCACGCTGTATTCATACATCCATACCGCTGTATTCATACATCCATCACGCTGTGTTCATACATCCATACCGCTGTGTTCATACATCAATCACGCTGCTTTCATACCTCCATCACGCTGTGTTCATACCTCCATCACGCTGAGTTCATCATACCTCCATCACGCTGTGTACATACATCCATCACGCTGTGTTCATACATTCATCACGCTGTGTTCATACATCCATACCGCTGTGTTCATATCTCCATCACGCTGAGTTCATCATACCTCCATCACGATGTGTTCATATCTCCATCACGCTGTGTTCATACATCCAACACGTTGTGTTCATACATCCATCACGCTGTGTTCATACATCCATCACGCTGTGTTCATCTCAATCATGCTGTGTGCATACCTCCATCACGCTGTGTTCATACCTCCATCACGCTGTGTTCATACCTCCATTACGCTGCGTTCATACTTACATCACGCTGTGTTCCAGATCCGGATCATCACCGGAAGTTAACCGATTGGTCCAATGCCCATGCGCATCCATCCCCCAGTGTTTGTGTAATCCGGCTAACAAAATAAATAAAAACAAACAAAAACATATAGATCCCAACTCCCGTGCTAGGCTGACCGTTATGACCACAGGCCTTGGCCGAGTTAGACTCTTATATATCCACATAGTTTCATCAAACTTCACTTGGCCGAGTTAGACTCTATATATCTGCAGAGTTTCATCAAACTTCACTTGGCCGAGTTAGACTCTATATATCTGCAGAGTTTCATCAAACTTCACTTGGCCGAGTTAGACTCTATATATCTGCAGAGTTTCATCAACCTTCACTTGGCCGAGTTAGACTCTATATATCCACAGAGTTTCATCAACCTTCACTTGGCCGATTTAGACTCTATATATCCACAGAGTTTCATCAAACTTCACTCACAACTGTTTGAGTTATCCTACACACAGACACACTCGACCCAAAACAATAACCCGAAAGCTGGGCTTAAGAAACAAACTGCATGGCCGGAACTAGATATAACAAGATATATATACAATAAATCAAAGTGATAACACGAAGAGTCTGGTCCGGAACTTGTTTGTTCGGTGTTGTGCCTTCATCGGCACCATTTTGGGCTATATCGACGATGGGAATTTTACCCAACAACATCTTTCATGGGCAGGCTCATTGTGCACCAACCTCCGTAAGAAACTGCCAACATTTTCATGAGCGGGACTCGAACCCGTGACCATCAGTGATGAATACAGAATCTATCTAGTTTCAAGCTTTCTGATTGGTTGAGCTATTACCTAACAACACCCTTTCCTGGGCAGGCTCCAGCTGTTAACCAGTACTTTGTGAACCAACCTCCGTAAGAAACTGCAAACTGTTTTCCTATAAAGAGACACGGCCTGAGCGGGGCTCGAACCCGTAACCATCCGTGGTGATAGGTTACAGTGATATACAAGTCAGCGACCATAACCACTCGACCACGAGGGCGGAACTAGATGCAACAACATAACCAGACATACACGGACTGTCTGGTCCGTACGTATACAATTATGTGTAATTAAAACACTGTCGTGACGTCATACACTTGTACTTGCAGTCCATTATTAATAATATTGGACTGCTGTCAAAAGGCCAGCATATTATATTAAATCCTACGCGTACATGTACGAAATTAACAATTTTAATTATTGGATCTTGTTATATAAGTGTGTGTTTTAAGTAAGATGTAAGCCTCAAACATATCCAATATGTCGTACTGTCTTCGACGCTACGCGCCTCGCACAGTCCAATATTTTACATATTGGATCGTTTCGTTTTCGGCTTATATCCTATACATACACGGACTGTCTGGTCCGTTGGTATATATGTATATATAACACTTCAAGAGATATGTAGTCCAGTGGTAACACGCTGGACTGGTAATCCAGGGATCGAAGGTTCGATCCCCCGTCTGACATTAGTAAAATTAACAGTCTTTCAATTGGGACTTTAAACCGAGATCTCGTGTCGGTGCTGTACATCGTGCACGTAAAAGAACCAGAGGAGACTCTGTAATGGGTATCTGTGTGTATCATTGCACTATCATCCAAAAATCTAAAATGACTACATGTAATCTCTTCAGGAGGCGTCGCTCATATGAGCAACCGGTAGCGACGATAACTAAGCGTAATACACACACGCGCACGCGCGCGCGCACACACACGCACACACTCCAAGAGATGCCAATACCTAGATACAGCAAGCAAGATATGGCGGGTGAACGAATCTGTCTGGGTTTTTATGTGGCTCGGTTTCTGTTTTAAAGTGATGTAAGGAACATTATATATACTATATAGTTATGATTGCTTTCCCCGTGCTACATGATAAACTCACTTGTAGCTGTTCTAACAGGCTCTACTATTGGCAGTGTGTATTTGTATGTATGTTCCATTAATGTCAAACCCCTTGCGGGGACCTAGACATGTTTTCCTGGGCATGCTTAGCCGACCATAGCGGTTAACCAGTACTAAGCAATGTGTGTGAGGTGCCCTTGCTCAATGACACTACATACGTGGCCTGACTGAGTATCGAACCCGGACCGTTCGATTCCAAATACGACGCTCTACCATTGGACCACGGACGCCACACTTTAAAAGCAGTCCGATATTAATAATAATGGACTGCATATACAAAGACTGTCGTGACCACAGGGATTCGGCACATTTGGGGGTACTAGTATATATATTTAAGTACAGGGATTCTACTCTGTGGGATGTCAGATTTCGCATCGATCAGTAAAATGGCCCTATCTGAAACAATGTTGTACAAAGCTGTCCAAATATAACGCCTATCCCGAGTCTTTATATTGTTCTTCAAATAAAACACAACTTTAAGCTGCATGCATGTATACTTTGCAAACAATTGCCAAAGACATTGGCCATAGCAGGTCACATTTCCATACTAGGACACGGGTTCTGTCAGCAACAAAAAAAATCTTTGACGAGAGAGTTTTAACTGTGAATAACATTATCAATAAAATGTGTTTCCACTAACGTGTAGGTTTATTCGGCAAAAATGTACGTCAAAAAGAGATTTCGTAGCATTTTCAATTTGTTTTGAAAATTTCTAAAGCGGAGCAATTCGCGTTGAAACGAGCGTTGAAACGAGCGTTCTGATTGGATTATTAGAATGTAACGAGATGTTTTTGTCTATATGAAGAATAATCTTAATCCAATCCGAACGCTCGTTTCAACGCGAATTGCGCAGCTTTAGAAATTTTCAAAATGTACGAAATGAACAATTTTAATTAGTAAAATCTTGTTATATAAGTATGTGTTTTAATTAACGGATGCAATATGTAAAATCGTGTTCGGCTTATTGTATTTACTTAAATTCGACTAGCTGTAGACGACTAGCCTTAGTTCCAGTCTGTCGATTTTCAACTTTTTAACTTCTAGCCAAATGACATGATCAGAAACTATGTTAAAATATATTTATTTGACTGACCAGGCAAAATATATCGACGCCTGTTCCCAGGCTAGTAGACGACAACTATACTGTCAATGGTATGCATTTAGCATAGGCCTACTGAGCCACCGACGGTTTATGAGTTACGTCCCTTACACCACTACCGGATACCACGGGGGTCTGGTCCGGATGTAGATTTTGTTCTGCCGAAATCAGGTTTTGTAAGATATGGTATCAGATGTTTCCAGCGCCCTCAGTGTAGTCACCTTCCTCCTATACTGTCTAGTTCAGTAATTGATTTGACTCCAACCTTTTATTGGCATTACCCGTTGATAGATCCCTTAGTAGTGGAAGTCGTGATAGCGCAGTGGATGCGCTTTCGCTTCAGGAGCGAAATGTCCGGAGTTCGAGCCCCGCTGGAGCCGTTACGATTGTGCCCTTAGGCAAGGTATTTAAATTCCACGTTGCCTCTTCTCTCTCCCTCGTGGCGATGGATTCCATCAGGAATGAGGTCTCGAGAGTGATTAATATAAGTTGTAATAACTTGTTTCGCAATCGAGCTAAAATAATTTTGTGTAGACTAAGTAGTGCCTATTCTATATTATTTACATACATTATAACTACTATATAGCCTACTCTAGATGACTAGGCTATATCTATGGTTCAGCTCGTTTTTGCGCTTTTCATTATTCATACACATGCCGAATTAATAAATAACAATCAAAGGCAAGAAAAGGAAAATAAATGCAATTAGGTCATTTTACATTGTGGGCGAAATAATTGTTTTAATAAAAGTAAACTTTATGCAAACGTTTACATGTATTTGGCCTTTAAAATGTTTACACCCAGACCTCTTATTTCTACTGGGATTTTGTTTCAATGTGTGCACAGGAACTTGAAAGTTTATCCATAAGCCACCAAAGGTCTCGTACCTCTATCCTAGGACACCCCCTCTATTTAAAAAAAAGATAAGGTGCTTTATGGATAAAATTTCAAGTTGTGTGTAAATGTTGGTACCTGAATTGTGTCTAAGTCATACAGTAACTAAGTAGTGAAATACAAACCAGTTGCCCTGTAATATGCACAAGGGAATCACTGCACTCCAGATCCGCATATAATCTAAATACGTCGTAATGTAAACATTTCAATTTCGCTCACAAAAGCCAGTAGAAACTTGTATGTCGTTTGGAAAAAAAATTATCATGATTGTTGCAGTATAGAAACATTTGTTGCTTGACTATTCGATCGAATTCTACAAAGATAAGTTAAGATCGTGTTTTAACAAGGTCGAATGGGTACGAATATATAGAGAATATCGGAAAACCTGTAATACTCTCGTATTTATATATTTGTTTCTCAACCGGTAGTAATCAGTAGCCTCCGTGGCCCAATGGATAAGGCATCGGCCTCCTAAGCCGGGGATTGCGGGTTCGAGTCCCGCCGGAGGTTCTTTTTATTTATTATTTTATATTCTTATTATTTATAATTCATTTTAATTAGTTTAATCACATTTTAAACATTTATTTTTAACTACATATGATAGTAAATAAACCATTCCCAGTTCAGAATTTTCAACACATACTTATAAAAACTAATATTCAACATTTCCAAACAAAGTCATTTAGTTACCTTATAAATCTACATGCTAATATATCGTACATAGGAAACCACATTGATAGCGAACACCTAATACTAATACACATACCGGTCAGACGCGTAGCTTTCATTAGGCCAGAAGGCCCGGGCCTGCACATCATTTTGACCATTTTTTAAATATATTTTACTATAATAGACCTAGAATACCTAAATATTCCTGTCCTAGACCTATAATAATGTATAATAGATACTAATCGTTATACCTTCAGCCCATGGATAGAGTACAGAATTGTTATTGCTTTTGATGTACATGTATAGCTATGCAGAACTGTGTATTATCATGTTTATTTGTTATAAAAACATGTCCGAATTTGTCTTTTAAATGCAGCAGAATGCGGGAAATTGCATCCTAAAATCCAACAAATTCCGGGGGGGGCATGCACCCGGACCCCCTAGCAACCTCGTTCGCTACGCTCACTCAACATTTTTTTACCCGGGCCTGCACATAATTTGCCTCCTGGCTACGCCCCTGGCGGTAAGTTGTACGTATGTATTTATGTATGTATGTTCCATTTATGTCAAACAACTTGCTGGTGACCTGGACATCATTTCCTGAGCAGGCTTAGCGGCCTAAGTACTAAGCAATGTATGTGAGGTGACTTGCTCAATGACACTACGTACGTACCCCTACCGACTAACCGGAACCCAGGACCCTTCGAATCCAAATCCGACGCTCTACCACTAGACCACGGACGCCACACCATTTATGGATATGTTGTGAAAATGTTTTACGTGAATGTAAGTCGCTATATGCCATTAGCAGGTTAGTAACACATATAAGGAATGCACTATAGTCAAGGTCTGCAGGTTGTCACGGACTGTAGGCCCGGATCTTCAGGTTGTCACAGACTGTAGGTCCGTGTCTTCAGGTTGCCACAGACGATAGGCCCGGATCTGCAGGTTGTCACAGACTGTAGGTCCGGGTTTGCAGGTTGTCACAGACTATAGGCCCGGGTCTGCAGATTGTCACAAATTAGGCCGGGTCTACAGGTTGTCACATACTGTAGGTCCGGGTCTGCAGGTTGTCACAGACTGTAGGTCCGGGTCTGTAAGTTGTCACATACTGTAGGAGGTCCGGGTCTGCAGGTTGTCACATACTGTAGGCCCGGGTCTGTAAGTTGTCACATACTGTAGGTCCGGGTCTGCAGGTTGTCACAGACTTGTAGGTCCGGGTCTGCAGGTTGTCACATAATGTAGGTCCGTGTCTGCAGGTTGTCACAGACTGTAGGTCCGGGTCTGCAGGTTGTCACAGACTATAGGCCCGGGTCTGCAGATTGTCACAGAATGTAGGTCCGGGTCTACAGGTTGTCACATACTGTAGGTCCTGGTCTGCAGGTTGTCACAGACTGTAGGTCCGGGTCTGTACGTTGTCACATACTGTATGAGGTCCGGGTCTGCAGGTTGTCACATACTGTAGGCCCGGGTCTGTAAGTTGTCACATACTGTAGGTCTGGGTCTGCAGGTTGTCACAGACTTGTAGGTCCGGGTCTGCAGGTTGTCACATACTGTAGGTCCGTGTCTGCAGGTTGTCACAGACTGTAGGTCCGGGTCTGCAGGTTGTCACAGACTTGTAGGTCCGGGTCTGCAGGTTGTCACATACTTGTAGGTCCGGGTCTGCAGGTTGTCACATACTGTAGGTCCGTGTCTGCAGGTTGTCACAGACTGTAGGTCCGGGTCTGTAAGTTGTCACATACTGTAGGCCCGGGTCTGCAGGTTGTCACAGACTGTAGGTCTTGGTCTGCAGGTTGTCACAGACTGTAGGTCCGGGTCTGCAGGTTGCCACATACTGTAGGTCCGGGTCTGCAGGTTGCCACATACTGTAGGTCCGGGTCTGCAGGTTGCCACAGACTGTAGGTCCGTGTCTGCAGGTTGTCACAGACTGTAGGTCCGGGTCTGTAAGTTGTCACATACTGTAGACCGGGTCTGCAGGTTGTCACAGACTGTAGGTCTTGGTCTGCAGGTGTCACGACTGTAGGTCGGTCTGCATCACAAGTAGCGGTCTGCAGGTTGCCACAGACTGTAGGTCCGGGTCTGCAGGTTGCCACAGACTGTAGGTCCGGGTCTGCAGGTTGCACAGGTTGTGAGCGGTCTGCATTGTCACAATGCGTTGTGGCCGGTATGCAGGTTGTCACAGACTGTAGGCCCGGGTCTGCAGATTGCCACAGACTGTAGGTCCGAGTCTGCAGGTTGCCACAGAATGTAGGTCCGGGTCTGCATGTTGTCGCAGACTGTAGGTCCGGGTCTGCATGTTGTCACAGACTGCAGGTTGCCACAGACTGTAGGTCCGGGTCTACAGGTTGCCACAGACTGTAGGTCCGGGTCTGCAGGTTGCCACAGACTGTAGGTCCGGGTCTGCATGTTGTCACAGACTGCAGGTTGCCACAGAATGTAGGCCCGGGTCTGCAGGTTGTCACAGACTATAGGTCCGGGTCTGCAGGTTGTCAGAGACTGTGACACACAACTGTGTCAAATATTCATAAGCTATTTGTCTTCTTTTTTTCCTTTTTTTAATTTAACGTCGCGTCCGGTTGCCAATATGAGCGACGGGCGGCTTACCTAACAGCACCTTTCATGAGCATGCTCCAGTTGTTAAGCAGTACTTGGTGGACCAACCTCCGTAAGAAACGTGTTCATATAAAGTGTTTCTGGACAGAGCATAATGATGTACGAACATTTGCAGAGGATGCGCAAAAGTGTAAACTTATTTATTTTACAACGATTGCGAAGCAAGTTCTAACAACTTATATTAATTAAAAGTACTTTTTTTAATAGAGGGTGGTGTCCTAGGATATAGGTAAGAGACCTTTGGTGGCTTATGGGTAAAATTTCAAGTTCCTGTGATTAATCACTCTTGTTGACGCGGGTGAAAGCGTATATGTGGTCATTCGTGTGGGAGGAAACCGGAGTCCCCGGAGAAAACCCACCTTTCCGATCTGGCGATCACAGTACCATCACACATACGTCCCTGTCCCGAGGATCGAACCCGGGTTGCATTGGTTGCGCAGAGCAATGAGTAAAATTGTGCTCATCATGAGGCAGCAATGTCGTTCCATAAGGGCACCTGCTCATAATAAATCATATTATTGTATGTTTTCTAACGAAATATAGAAATGTATCGATGAAATAAAATGTTGAAAGCATTGTAGTGCGCATTGGTTTGTATTGTACTGGTACCGAGCCGCTGCATGTTGAAATGCTGTTAATGCGAAGGTTTTCGGACTCAAGCTGTCAGGTGACGTCATGTATGACGTTTTTTATTGCGTCATTTATTGTCGTTTCAACACGAGCTCTCGCGCCAATTAGCACACGGTTGCATCGTTTTTCTAGCACGAAATAGAAATGGCACATTAGTGGAACATACATACATACATACATATATACATATCAAACTGCAATGTATTCATATTTGTTTGATCACAATCCTCGCATATATATATGTATATGTTTCATTATTCCTCGAACTTAACAACAGTTGTTTTGCTAATCAAATGAAGATATAAAATGAATCCATGAAGATGTTCTACATAATAATACACGTATACAACAATACAATGTTTACCAAGCTTACCCCAGTTTGATGATAAAAGAAGCACTATTGCTTTACATGTTATTTTCTTGAAAATTGGTCTGTGCATAGTAAATCTAATGCATGGCTTAAACATTGAATGTAGCTGGGCCTGCGAAACTAAGAAAGTATACATTTTCTTGATGGAGGAGGGTGAGGTTTGAGTGTGTAGGCGTGGGGAGGTTTGTGGGGAGGAAGAGGAAGGTTTGTCGGGAGGTTTGAGTGTGGGGTGGGGGAGGTTGTCTGAGGGGGAGGGAGGTTTGTCGGAAGTGTGTGGGGGTGAGGATGATTGTATGGAGGAAGGGGAAGTTTGTGGAGAGGAAGGTGGAGGTTTGTGAGGAGGAAGGGAAGGTTTGTAAGGAGGAAGGGGAGGTTTGTGGGAGGAAGGGAAGGGAAGGTTTGTATGGAGGAACGGGGAGGTTTGTGTGGAGGAAGGGGGAGGTTGTGGGGAGAAGGGAAGGTTTGTGGGGAGGAGGGGGAGGTTTTGTGGGGAGGAAGAGGAGGTTTGTGTGGAGGAAGGGAAGCTTTGTAAGGAGGAAGGGGGAGGTTTGTGGAGGAAGGGAAAGTTTGTAAGGAGGAGGGAAGGTTGGGGAGGAAGGGAAGGTGTGTAAGGGGGAGGTTTGTGGGGAGGAAGGGAAGGTTTGTATGGAGGGGGGAGGAAGGGAGGTTTGTGTGGAGGAAGGGGAAGGTTTGTGGGGAGGAAGGGAAGGTTTGTGGGAGGGGAAGGGGAGGTTTGTGGGGGAAGGAAGGGGGAGGTTTGTGGGGAGGAAGGGGGAGGTGGAAGGAGGAAGGGAGGTTTGTGGAGGAAGGGAAGCTTTGTAAGGGGGAGGTTTGTGGGGAGGAAGGGAAGGTTTGTAAGGAGGAAGGGAAGGTTTGTGTGGAGGAAGGGAAGGTTTGTAAGGGGGAGGTTTGTGGGGAGGAAGGGAAGGTTTGTATGGAGGAACGGGGAGGTTTGTGTGGAGGAAGGGGGAGGTTTGTGGGGAGGAAAAAAAGGGGGGGAGGTTTGTGTGGAGGAAGGGAAGTTTGTAAGGAGGAAGGGGAGGTTTGTGGGGAAGAAGAAAGGGAGGTTTGTGTGGAGGAAGGGGGGGAAAGGGAAGGTTTGTGTGGAGGAAGGGAAAGCTTTGTAAGGAGGAAGGGGGAGGTTTGTGGGGAGGAAGGGAGGTTTGTGTGGAGGAAGGGAAGCTTTGTAAGGAGGAAGGGGAGGTTTGTGGGGAGATAGGGGGATGTTTGTGGGGAGGAAGGGGGAGGTTTGTGGGGAGGAAGGGGGGTGTTTGTGTTGTGAAGCTTAATTGCTATTGAAAGAATAAAGAAGAAAAATGCAACCATTAGGTTATTATTGTACTCAAGGGGAAACAACTGTGATAACATTCTCTCTAATTGTGCATTTTGAGTTATTCAAGAAACTCGCCAGACCCGTCTGTTCTCAGACAGATGTCATACGGGGTTGGAGAGGGCGGGGCGACTATAAATGACTATTATTTATTTATTTTAAATTTATTTATTTTATAGTAGAACTATTAATTTATTAATATTTTTTATTAAATTTTTGTTAAATTATTATTTCATGGTTAATAATTATTATTCCCATATTTGAAAACACGGCATTCGTATAATATATATTCATGTATTGATTCGGACATAGTACCTGTCTACTCCATTGCAAGACAACAGTGTGCGTTTATTTATCGTCGCTACCGGTTGCCCATATGAGCGACGCCTCCTGAAGAGATTGCTCATTTTAGATTGTAGGAGGATAGTGCAATGATACAGACAGAGACCCATTCCAGAATCTCCTCTTGTTCTTTTACGTGCACGGTATAAAGCACCGACACCGAGACCTCGGCGTATGTCTCATCCGAACTACTATGATATGAGTCTTTCTTAGTATAGCATAGCGGGGGATCGAACCTGGATTACAAGTCCAGCTTGTTGACCATGTACCACTGATCCGCTACACTGATAAATTATAATCATACACGTATATATGTCACGTGATTAGTTCCCATGACAATCAGTATTATTGGTCATTGTTTATCTCTCCATGAGACGTCGCTCATCTGGGCAACAGGTAGCGACGATAAATAAACGTAAAAAACACAATAGAATGTGATGTTGTATGTGAAATAACTCAATAAACTTCTATTTTGTTTTGTTCTGATGTTTACCCAAACTGTTTCCGGTCATGCGTACGAACTCATAGGTAGATGTATGGTTGTAAATGTATAGTACTGTCTACGAGAATAACACGCCAATCAATATTTCTGTTATATTCTGTTAGGAAGTCGTTATAGTGCAGTGGAGGTGCGAAAGGTCCGGAGTTCGAGCCCCGCTGGAGCCGTTACGAGTGTGCCCTTAGGCAAGGAATTTAAATTCCGCGTTGCCTCTTCTCTCCCTCGTGGCGATGGATTCCACCAGGAATGAGGTCTTGGGAGTGATTTATATAAGTTCTAAGAACTTGTTTCGCAATCGAGCTAAAATAAATTTGTATAGACTAGACTGTCCGCCTCCGTGGTCGAGTGGTTACGGTCGCTGACTTGTATACCACTGTAACCTATCATCACTGATGGTCACGGGTTCGAGCCCCGCTCAAGCCGTGTCTCATTTATATGAAAAAGTTGGCAGTTTCTTACGGAGGTTGGTGCACCCAAGTACTGGTTAACCGCTAGAGCCTGCCCAGGAAAGGTGTTGTTAGGTAAACTGCCCGCCGGCAATATAGCACGAAATGGTGCTGATGCAGGCGTAAAACCCGAAATATAAATAAATAAATAAACGACTATGATCATGCTTGTAAGTGAATCTTCTAAACAATCCAGTGGTTTAGAATTCCGTTGGTTCTACCTTCATGTGTTGAACACCCGCTCCAATACATCGATATTTCAAAATCAGTGATTGCCTCTGTTCTGACAACTATATTTAACACCAAACACCAGTATACAGTCTACATCCGTTATGTCAAAGTCGGTTATGTCGAATTTCCCGGTTATCTCGAAGTCGGATCAAAGTCCCGTTTCTAACACTATCATTTACATATAACTGGATATGTTTATATCGAATTTCGTTAAGTCAAACTTCGGTTATGTCGAAGTATTTTGTTCAATCCGATGGAATTCGACATAACGGATGTGGACTTAATTAGGAACACGCCTTTTTAAACAATCAAACGTTATCCACGTACAGAAATATGGTCCAAAAGAAGATAAATCGAACTAAAGGCCGTTCCGATTGTGCCTTTCGGCAAGGCATTTAAATACCACGTTGCCTCTTCTCCCTCCCTCATTGCGATGGATTCCATCAGGGATGAGGTCTCGAGAGTGATTAATATAAGTTGTAAGAACTTGTTTCGCAATCGAGATAAAATAAATTTATATTAAAAAAGGCCGAATTTAGTTCTTCCGGCTGTATATCTTATTGTAGAACGACATGTAAGCATTTACCCCCCCCCCCCCCCCATCTAGACCAATGTTGTGTCATTTGGTTAGCCTGGGTGCCAGTCTGTCGATTTTTCACGTTTTATCATCCGGAAAAATGAGATTATCAGAAACTCAATACGGCCCAATTAATAGTATCTGCTAAAAATATATTTATTTGACTGACAGGCAAAATATATCGACGCCTGTTCCCAGGCTAAGGTTCCACCACTCTAAATGAATAGTAAGTATAGCAAAAAAACGTAGTTCAAATTATATTTGTAATTCTATTCATATGAGTAAAATCAGCTTTTAAAATCACAAAAGTATTATAAAGCGAATACAAACTAGTACATGTACTATAAGTTACAGTGTGCGCTCGATGTGTATATATATATATTAAATGCTATGTCAATTTTATGAATGGAACAGGTGACTATGACGTCACAACAAGTACTTTACTATGACGTCACAACATGTATCATTACTTTTGGAAGCAATGCAATGCATATTTGGAAGATGAATTATTTAGATTTTACACTCTTCTTCTTTTCTCAGCACCCTGGATGGCCAGAAAGGGTTATCTATCAACAAGTGGGCTTGATGTTTAAAACAGTCTACGGCCTAGCACCTGTCTGTCTCTAAGAGTCTCCGATATTCGTACTCAAAACTTACGATCTTTAGCCTCTTGAGCCAAATAGTGAACTTTTCAGACAATCTTTCTTATATTCAGCGTCACACTCACTTGTGGAATTCCCTCCCTTATTACAGCAAAACATCACAGTATGTTGTGTGTGTTTTACGTGTATTTATCGTCGCTACTGGTTACCCATATGAGCGACGCCTCCTGAAGAGATTAGTCATTTTAGATTATGGAGGATAGTGCAATGATACAGACAGAGACCCATTCCAGAGTCTCCTCTGGGTTCTTTTACGTGCACGGTGTACAGCACCGACACGAGACCTCGGTTTAAAGTCCCATCTGAAAGATTGTTAATTGTAGGACGGACGGATTAAAGGGTCAGACCATCGAACCATCTTCACATTCTGTTCCATACATAGTTTATACAAATTTATTTTAGCTCGATTGCGAAACAAGTTATTTCAACTTATATTAATCACTCTCAAGACCTCATTCCTGATGGAATCCATCGCCACGAGTGAGAGAGAAAAGGCAACGTGGAATTTAAATGCCTTGCCTAAGGGCACAATCGTAACGGCTCCAGCGGGGCTCGAACTCCGGACCTTTAACACCTGAAGCGAACGCGCATCCACAGCGCTATCACGACTTCCACGTTCCAGACTTCAATGCCTTATAAAGCAGTTGGTGAACAGACCGTTAACCTGATACATTATGATTACACAGGTATATACTATATAAGTATATTTATTTATTTATGTCTCATCAATGTACAACAATAACAGAACAACATTAAAATAATACATGGTATAGTACATTGCCACTCATTAATGAGTTACAAGAGATGGTATTTATCAAAGTCTAAAACACATCACATTATGCAGTTGTAATAATATAGTATGATATAACATATGTATATACATATATGTATTTGTAAACAACACATGATAAATCTGAATAGCCTAAGCTAATCTAGCCTAAAATAAGCTTACAATCAAAATGATATCATAAAATGCTGATGATTGTATGAGAGCACTATTGCGCATATTAAAAAATGTTTTGAAAAAGCAAATATCAACTCTGATCAAATCAGAATTGAACTGATTAGCATAGACTATTCAGCTGGTATTAAAGATACATTGGATTATTAAGAAAAATTGAAGCAGTATGTACAACGATATAAGTATGTATTATTTCTAGCAGTTTGCATCTCATTTCCCACGCCAGTTATTGGTCATTGTTTACATATTTCATGTTTTGAGGGCCTCATTAGTGTAGATTGACTTAATTGTTCAAATAAGCTCGTTCACTAAATAAAGTCCTTATTATTATTAATATTATTATTATTAATATTATTATTATTATTCAGTTAGACGATATCTCCATTGCTGCTCCACGGACCGTTTGTAAAGCCGGATAGGGGAGTGGTCTGGAACAATGGCATATGTATCTCAGGCTGACTGTTCATCATTGCTTACTTTAAACACACTCGTAATTAAAAGTTTCACTAGAGAAATCTGTTAAGAGCAACAATAGCCATCTTGTAATTAGGAATTTGTTAATTAGTAGATATTCAAGACCCTAAGCGATTCTTTTCAATTTGAAATAATTACGTCGCTTATCGCAATGACAAATCATGTCATTTTTTTCTATCTTCGTGAACTATTTACTTTGATCATAGTTCGGGGTGGTATTCTCTGTCGTTAGTGATGTGCAATGGGTATGAAACAATCAACAATTTACACTGTTTCTCTTGGCTGCTAGACATACCACAAGCAAAATCACAGTTTGCTTCACAATCGTTGTAAAATAAATAAAGTATTAAACAAATCACATTGCGTCTCTTTTTGTTTGCTTAAAGCGACACTGCGTCGATGAAAACGTAAGCTTCTGCATAGTGTATATTCCTATTACATTGTATAATTTTTTCACAAATATTTGCCCCCAAGAACTGAGTATTTCAACTAATAAACAAACGTCGTATACGCGGTTTGTTGACATAACAGAATAATGTAAATATGATCGACATTTCGTGTATCCTGAATAACACGATTTATGGTACAGCTATACCGTTATATCTCACATTTGGCCATATGCATATTTATTTGTAAACTAATCTTAGTTAAATTATCTCTAAACGATATTATCTCACGTTTAGTACTGACTTCGACGACAAACAAACGTCAATTCGGGAGCATAGATGACCGTTATAAATATGAAATCCTACTTTCAATTTTGTTTAATAGTGTGTAGCCCACAAAAACACTGTTTATTGATTCAATGTTAGTGTTTGAATGTATTCGGGAGAATTTGTAGTAGCAATGGATTTATACGTGAAAAAATACACAATTTGCTTTTTGCGATGCAATGTCGCTTAAATATTCACGGATTTCTGTTCAAAATCAAGTTTATTGAACTCTTATCAAACTGATGCGACCAGCAACATGTGCACATGTGCACTCTGGTGTACAGTCTACATCTATTATGTCGAATTACGTCGGACCGAACAAAATACTTCGACATAACCGAAGTTTGACTTAACGAAATTCGATATTATTAACAGATCCAGTTATATGTAAAATGATAGTGTCTGAAACAGGACTTTAATCCGACTACGAGATAACCGGAGAATTCGACATAACCAATGTTGGCATAACGGGTGAAGACTGTAATTTATTTTATTTCTTCATGTTCATATTTCAGCGAAATACAACAATGTCGCAAACGTTCTTTGTTTTAGTTTACGTTTATTTATCGTCACTCCTGGTTACTCGGGGCAACGCCTCCAGAAGTATATTAGTGATTTCATTGTTTGGAAGATAGTGCAAGATACAGATACTTTTCAATTACTGGTTATTTTACATGCCCGTAATCTGAACGTCTGGTTGTACATGCCCGGTGTATAGCACCGATACATCATACCTCAGGTTCTACTCTAAGCTGAAAGTCTGGTTGTACATGTCCGGTGTATAGCACCGATACATCAGACCTCAGGTTCTACTCTAATCTGAAAGTCTGGTTGTACATGCCCGGTGTATAGCACCGATTCATCAGACCTCAGGTTCTACTCTAATCTGAAAGTCTGGTTCTACATGCCCGGTGTATAGCACCGATACATCAGACCTCAGGTTCTACTCTAATCTGAACGTCTGGTTCTACATGCCCGGTGTATAGCACCGATACATCATACCTCAGGTTCTACTCTAAGCTGAACGTTTGGTTGTACATGCCCGGTGTATAGCACCGTTACATCAGACCTCAGGTTCTACTCTAATCTGAAAGTCTGGTTCTGCATGCCCGGTGTATAGCACCGATACATCAGACCTCAGGTTCTACTCTAATCTGAACGGCTGGTTCTACATGCCCGGTGTATAGCACCGATACATCAGACCTCAGGTTCTACTCTAATCTGAACGTCTGGTTCTACATGCCCGGTGTATAGCACCGATACATCATACCTCAGGTTCTACTCTAAGCTGAACGTTTGGTTGTACATGCCCGGTGTATAGCACCGTTACATCAGACCTCAGGTTCTACTCTAATCTGAAAGTCTGGTTCTGCATGCCCGGTGTATAGCACCGATACATCAGACCTCAGGTTCTACTCTAATCTGAACGGCTGGTTCTACATGCCCGGTGTATAGCACCGATACATCAGACCTCAGGTTCTACTCTAATCTGAACGTCTGGTTCTACATGCCCGGTGTATAACACCGATACATCAGACCTCAGGTTCTACTCTAATCTGAACGTCTGGTTCTACATGCCCGGTGTATAGCACCGATACATCAGACCTCAGGTTCTACTCTAATCTGAACGTCTGGTTGTACATGCCCGGTGTATAGCACCGATACATCAGACCTCAGGTTCTACTCTAAGCTGAGCGTCTGGTTGTACATGCCCGGTGTATAGCACCGATACATCAGACCTCAGGTTCTACTCTAATCTGAACGTCTGGTTCTACATGCCCGGTGTATAGCACCGATACATCAGACCTCAGGTTCTACACTAATCTGAAAGTCTATTAATATTATTAAGGTCAGACAGGGGATCGAACTTGCCATCCTTGGATCCGCCGTCCAACGTGTTAATCACTGGACCACCGACGTAACAACACGGTGTATTACCAATTTAGAAAATTGTCCCGTGCTTAGAGAGCAAATAACCAGACGTGTGTGAAAAATAGGAACCTCTCTTACATTAATGACGTTCAAGAAAAATAATATTCAATACGCTTGTTCCTGTACACGATCTGTATAGTTTAGCTATCACATTGTTGTGTGTGATTTACATTTATTTATCGTCGCTACCGGTTGCCCATATGAGCGACGCCTCCTGAAGAGATTAGTAATTTTAGATTTTTGGAGGAGAGTGCAATGATACAGACAGAGACCCATTCCAAAGTATCCTGGTTCTTTTACGTGCACGGTGTACAGCACCGACACGAGACCTCGGTTTAACGTCCCATCTGAAAGACTGTTAATTTTATTAGGGTCAGGCGGGAGATCGAACCTGCGATCGATCCCTGGATTACCAGTCCAGCGTGTTACCACTGGACTACATATTGTTCTCATCTATATTCACATTTATAGTGCAGAACATTAATATATCTCGAGGTCGAGTAAACAAATGTTGTACAAACGATATTCGAGCTAAAATATAACAAGCAAACTATTACATAGAAGGACGATTGAAAACTCACGCTGCATAATACACACTCGGATAGTGTATTGAGTGAATGTATATAGATTAAAAAGTGCATTATTTAGTAATTAAATGCAAACATATTGACAATATCATGAAGTCCTGCCCAACATTATAGTATATATCACATCCCTGCTGGAACATCCACTAATGATATGGGAACCAAATATTGTTGCAGAATTCCAACTACGTAAATAGATTAACTTGGCTATTTCTGGATTCCAGCTCAAGCGTGTATTTATATGCGCACACCAGTGACAGCTTGGAACTAGTTCCCTGAAAACAATTGGATAATTAATACCTATAATACGAATACATAGCAGTAATTCCTATCACATGAATTCCCATTCGTCCAGGAAAAAAATTCATTCCATAAACATGAATACATATAGCCAGGAAATGATCCGCGGGCCTGGAAACATGTGAGATGGTACGGTGTTGTCGCCAGATCTGACAGGTGGTTCTCTCCAGGTACTCGGTTTCCTGCCACACAAATGACCACATTTACGCTTTTCATCCGTGCCAACGAGAATGGTTAATATATTTTGTTAAAACTTATTTCGCAATCATTGTAAAATAAATAATGTTTATACATGGCCACATGTCCTAGGTAAAAGAAATGCATTGTTATAATTAAAATCTAAAACTCGTCCCGGAGTAAGAATACAGGATTGCATGGCATGTATGTTTTACGTTTATTTATCGTCGCTACCGGTTGCCCATATGAGCGACGTCTCCTGAAGAGATTAGCAATTTGAGAATGTTGGAGGATAGTGCAATGATACAGACAGAGACCCATTCCAGAGTCTCCTCTGGTTCTTTTACGTGCACGGTGTACAGCACCGACACGAGACCTCGGTTTAACGTCCCATCTGAAAGACTGTTAATTTTATTATGGTCAGACTGGGGATCGAACCTGCGATCCCTGGATTACCAGTCCAGCGTGTTACCACTGGACCACAGATCGTCTGTGTTTGCATGGCTTCTTTGATCGGTCTGATATATTACTGATGTTGAAACATATGATCTTGTTTTGTATTTGTTTTATAATTATGAATGTATAATACTATACTTAGAAGCTACCTTGAACACAGCGAAACAGTCATTATGGTACAGTGGAACAGTCGCCGTGGTACAGTGAAACATTCATTGTAGTACACAGAAACAGTCGCCGTTGTATAGTGAAACAGTCGCCGTGGTACAATGAAACAGTCACCGTGGTACAGTGAAACAGTCGCCATGGTACAGTGAAACAGTCGCCATGGTACAGTGAAATAGTCGCCATGGTACAGTGAAACAGTTGCCGTGGTGCAGTGAAACAGAACAGTCGCCGTGGTACAGTGAAACAGTCGCCGTGATACAGTGAAACCGTCACCGTAGTACAGTGAAACAGTCACCGTGGTACAGTGAAACAGTCGCCGTGGTACAGTGAAACAGTCGCCATGGTACAGTGAAACAGTCACCGTGGTACAGTGAAACAATCACCGTGGTACAGTGAAACAATCACCATGGTACAGTGAAACAGTCACCATGGTACAGTGAAACAGTCGCCATGGTACAGTGAAAAAGTCACCGTGGTACAGTGAAACAGTCGCCATGGTACAGTGAAACAGTTGCCGTGGTGCAGTGAAACAGAACAGTCGCCGTGGTACAGTGAAACAGTCGCCGTGATACAGTGAAACCGTCACCGTAGTACAGTGAAACAGTCACCGTGGTACAGTGAAACAGTCGCCGTGGTACAGTGAAACAGTCGCCATGGTACAGTGAAACAGTCACCGTGGTACAGTGAAACAATCACCGTGGTACAGTGAAACAATCACCATGGTACAGTGAAACAGTCGCCATGGTACAGTCGCCATGGTACAGTGAAACAGTCACCGTGGTACAGTGAACAGTCGCCATGGTACAGTGAAACAGTCGCCATGGTACAATGAAACAGTCGCCATGGTACAGTGAAACAGTTGCCATGGTACAGTGAAACAGTCGCCATGGTACAGTGAAACAGTCGCCGTGGTACAGTGAAACATTCACCGTGGTACAGTGAAACAGTCGCCGTGATACAGTGAAACCGTCACCGTAGTACAGTGAAACAGTCACCGTGGTACAGTGAAACAGTCGCCGTGGTACAGTGAAACAGTCGCCATAGTACAGTGAAACAGTCGCCATGGTACAGTGAAACAATCACCGTGGTACAGTGAAACAATCACCATGGTACAGTGAAACAGTCGCCATGGTACAGTGAAACAGTCGCCATGGTACAGTGAAACAGTCACCGTGGTACAGTGAACAGTCGCCATGGTACAGTGAAACAGTCGCCATGGTACAGTGAAACAGTTGTCATGGTACAGTGAAACAGTCGCCATGGTACAGTGAAACAGTCGCCGTGGTACAGTGAAACATTCACCGTGGTACAGTGAAACAGTCGCCATGATATAGTGAAACAGTCGCCGTGGTACAGTGAAACAGTCACAGTGGTACAGTGAAACAGTCGCCGTGGTACAGTGAAACAGTCGCCATGGTACAGTGAAACAGTCGCCGTGGTACAGTGAAACAGTCACCGTGGTACAGTGAAACAGTCGCCATGGTACAGTGAAACAGTCACCGTGGTACAGTGAAACAGTCGCCATGGTACAGTGAAACAGTCACCGTGGTACAGTGAAACAGTCGCCATGGTACAGTGAGACAGTCACCGTGGTACAGTTAAGCAGTCGCCGTGGTACAGTGAAACAGTCGCCGTTGTACAGTGAAACAGTCACCGTGGTACAGTGAAACAGTCGCCGTTGTACAGAGAAACACTCACCGTGGTACAGTGGTACAGTGAAACAGTCGCCGTGATACTGTGAAACAGTCACCGTGGTACAGTGAAACAGTCGCCATGGTACAGTGAAACAGTCGCCATGGTACAGTGAAACAGTCACCGTGGTACAGTGAACAGTCGCCATGGTACAGTGAAACAGTCGCCATGGTACAATGAAACAGTCGCCATGGTACAGTGAAACAGTTGCCATGGTACAGTGAAACAGTCGCCATGGTACAGTGAAACAGTCGCCGTGGTACAGTGAAATATTCACCGTGGTACAGTGAAACAGTCGCCATGATACAGTGAAACAGTCGCCGTGGTACAGTGAAACAGTCACAGTGGTACAGTGACAGTCACCGTGGTACAGTGAAACAGTCGCCGTGGTACAGTGAAACAGTTGCCATGGTACAGTGAAACAGTCGCCGTGGTACAGTGAAACAGTCACCGTGGTACAGTGACAGTCACAGTGGTACAGTGAAACAGTCACCGGGGTACAGTGAAACAGTCGCCGTTGTACAGTGAAACAGTCGCCGTTGTACAGTGAAACAGTCACCGTGGTACAGTGAAACAGTCGCCGTGGTACAATGAAATAGTCGCCGTGGTACAGTGAAACAGTCACCATGGTACAGTGAAACAGTCACCGTTGTACAGTGAAACAGTCGCAGTGGTACAGTGAAACAGTCACCGTGGTACAGTGAAACAGTCGCCGTGGTACAGTGAAACAGTCACCGTGGTACAGTGAAACAGTCGCCGTGGTACAGTGAAACAGTCACCGTGGCGGAACGTTTGCCGTCAAGGCTGATTAGTGAGATGACGTGAAGTTACCTAGCGTACATTATAGCCTAGTATCCGAGTATTTCATTGCAATATCAGTCTACAATCAAACTGCTCTTAATTACAGTACAGTCAAACGTGAATAGAGAGATGGTCGTAATTTAAACGTCATTTTTCCGTCGTGGATTCAAAAATTAGTGAGCGGGTGACGATACATTTGTAAGGATTATCGTATTTTTAAAAAAAATCTATGAGAATATTTGACTTCATTTAGCAAGAGTTGTGGATATGTTAACAGCGTGTTTACGGAGTCAGTGTTTGGTGACTGCTGCATGATACAGCACGTGGATGTATGATTCATTTCCAGGAGAAAGTTTAAATGTTTTGAACTATTTAAAAAAAATATTGTTAGTGATTAGAAATTGAGTTATTGAAAGTGAACATGTCGGCAAATTTAATTGCCATCAAACATTATTGATTAAGTAGAAACTTAAATATGTTGTAATTTGAAACGAAGATAAAAGGAAAATGATAGGCAATTAGGTTTATTTTGAGAACTGACTTTCGAAATATTGTTCATACGTTATTTGTTTCCACTTGAAAATAAAAAACGGAGATAATTGTAGAGAAGCTAGGAATAGTCGTGGCGGAAATATGTAGACAATATGTAGACAATATGTAGGATATTGCTAGTTAATGTGCCAGTGCCAATGCTACACAAGACATATTGAAAGAGTGAAAATATGTGACAATATGCAAACGTATCATTTTCTTCAAAATGACCAGTTATATAGCATAAATATATTAAATGCTTTGCAAGTTCCAGGACTAGTTACATAGTACATATTATATATATATATATTATTACAAATCTCGAATGTAACGATACACACTTAATTTGGTTTTTTTTTGTGAAAACATTTTAAGCAAATCAACAACTTATAAATAAATAGTAAGATAAATTAATAGCCGAAGCGTAAGATACATTTCTAGCGTTATCTAACTGATGAAGAAGAACATGTTCTTACATTCCATGTGTCACGTACCAGTGTGTACAACTCCTAAATACGCGTATATTAAGTTATGACGGGATAATATTTCGGACGTAGACCTACAGACATGTTTCAAAAGACTGTGACATTCCTATAAGTTAAGAAAAACGATTTCAAGAAACAACCATTTATTATATTGTATTAATCGTGCGTGATTTCTCAGTGTGGTTTTTTAATACATTTTCATCATACTATATATAGTTTTATAACAGACGGAACAGACGTAGTATAGATATGTGATATTGAGAGACGACTAACTATATATATAGTGAACGAATCGAATAGTTGAAATATCACATGCCAGCCTACGACGCGCTCACGAGTGGGGAAAATAATGTGATTTTTTTTAAAAAGTGATTTTATTTTTGTGTTTGTACATGAGGCTTGGAATAAAAGCTGGAGGCAATGCGTTAGAACCATGATGATGAGGATGTTGATACAACTAAGTATTCGTTACCACCATGTATATACCTAGGGGGACTATTTCCTGTATCCTCTACTTGTATCTGTGCATCTTCTGTCACGCATATTTTGGGTAAAGTATATAATTAATTATTAGTGTTATTATTGATATTGTTACACCACCACTGCTGATGCTGATGATGGTGATGGTGGTGATCGTGTTGATGATGCTGATGATGGTGATGGTGTTGATGATGGTGATGATGTTGCCACTGATGATGATAATGATGATGATATGATACCGGTGATGATGATACCGGTGATGATGATGATGATGATGATGGTGCTAATGCTGATGACGTTGTTGTCATGGTGGTTGTGGATATAGAAAGTGTACAGACATCCAAAAACATGTTGTTTTACTATAAATAAATAATAAAACGTATGCATGATGTCCGTATGTCTGAAGGGCGATAAATTCCATCAGGAATGAGGTATCGAGGGTGATTGTATAATATCAGGTGCAATACTTGTTTCGCAATCGAGCCAAGATTAATGTGTATAAACTAATGGTTAGCTATAATTTGAAGAAATATTTGAAATAACATTATAATAACTGTGTCCATAATGTATAGCTGCACTCCCCGCTGACACCTGAATCAACGCAAGTATGTGATGAACACACTGTAGGAAATACACGTGGGCCACGTGCCAATGTGTCAGAAGGACTCAGTAATACTGACAGATCGAGCAATCACTGTTACTTGTAATTAGAACTAGTTGCGTTGAAATAGCAATGTAGATACAAAACTACAAGAATATATATATACAGTAGCGGGTCTAGGGGGTTTCACCACCCCTTTCCACTGTCAAATTATATTGTTTCCCATTAAAATAGAGCAAGGTTCACTATTTCATGTACGGAACAAAACATGTTCACCCCCACCCCCTGCTAAATTTTAACTTGTTGAGGGCCTCGTGGTAGATTGACTTAATTGTTCAAATGAGTTCTCTCGTTAAATAAAGTCTTTACTTTATTATTATTTTATTGTTATTATTATTATTATCTGAACAGCCGAGTATCACGATCACCTCCCCTGTATAGTAGGATTGAATAATCACGATCACCTCCCCTGTATAGTAGGATTGAATAATCACGATCACCTCCCCTGTATAGTAGGATTGAATAATCGCGATTACTTCCCCTGTATAGTAGGATTGAGTAATCCCGATTATTTCCCCTGTATAGTAGGACTGAGTAATCACGATTACCTCCCCTGTATAGTAGGACTGAGTAATCACGATTACCTCCCCTGTATAGTAGGATGAGTAATCATGATTACCTCCCCTGTATAGTAGGATGAGTAATCATGATTACCTCCCCTGTATAGTAGGACTGAGTAATCACGATTACCTCCCCTGTATCGTAAGATTGAGTAATCACGATTACCTCCCCCTGTATAGTAGGATTGAGTAATCAGCAAATGTCAAGGTTGCAGCGTTTTCTACTCGTTGTGCGACAGTCGTGCAATGCATTTTCATTACTACACATCAATTCATCAATGAAACATATGGATCTTATCGAACAATACAACTATTCTAGATTGCATAACCTGTACCGCCCCAGAGGTCACCTCCATCTAATATCGGTTGTCAGCCCTGCTCTTCGTGTATTTTGATGACATACTTAGAATTGTCTCATTTTCCGACACTCATTTCAATGTTTTCTCAACATGGCTTGTCCAGAAATTATTAGCTATCAAAAAGCAGTATTAATGTTTAACCCTTTCCTTCAAAGAGGTTTAGGTTAATATCTCCATACAAACGACCGCCATTTAGCTATCATGCAGTGGATAAGTAGTGGCCATATCTATCCCACCTCCATAGATATTACTGGGACTTCATAGAGAGATTTAGGTTAATATACTATTATATCTCCATACAAACGACAGCCATTTAATTACCAAGCAGTGGATAAGTAGTCATATCTATCCCACCTCCATATATATTACTGGGACTTCATAGAGATTTAGGTTAATATACTATTATATCTCCATACAAATGACCGCCATTTAGCTATCATGCAGTGGATAGGTAGTGGCCATATCTATCCCACCTCCATAGCTATTACTGGGACTACATGAGATTAAGGTTAATATACTATTATATCTCCATACAAACGACAGCCATTTAACTATCAAGCAGTGGATAAGTAGTGGCCATATCTATCCCACCTTCATAGATATTACTGGGACTTCATAGAGATTTGGGTTAATATAATATTATATCTCCATACATACGACAGCCATTTAATTACCAAGCAGTGGATAAGTAGTCATATCTATCCCACCTCCATAGATATTACTGGGACTACATGATATTTTGGCCTTTATTATAAACATTGGTTTGGCTACTACATTGTCAATGTATGTCGTATTGGTAATGGCGTCAAGAGGTGCTTCTGTGATGGAAAGGGCCCAGCATGTGTCTATCTCCAAGAGCCATTCAGATTACTTCCGATGTTTTAACTCAAAACTTGCGATCATCCTCCAATCTCCAAGATACCTGCCTAAACCAAATAGTGAACTTGTTAGATAATCTTTCTTATATTAAGGGTGACACTTATGGAAGTATATCCCTTATTATTATAATCACACAATTTGTTACTCCTATTATATACTAACACCATTAAAAAAACTGTGCACTTTTATATTGAGCGTTACATTTTCGTTACAAATTTTAGAATTATGGATTTTACTCTCACGAGTGAAGAACATAATCCTACTTTGTCACCATTTGGGAGATGATGTGTAATCGGCCAGTCGATTCTTGAACCGGGAAGTACGGTGGTCGCCAGATCGGACAGGTGTGTTTTCTCAGGGTACTCCGGTCCCCCCCCCCCATACGAATGACCACATATACGCTTCCATCCGCGCCAACGAGAGTGATTCTTGAACCGGGAAGTATGGTGGTCGCCAGATCGGACAGGTGGGTTTTCTCAGGGTACTCCGGTCCCCCCCCCCCCATACGAATGACCATATATACGCTTCCATCCGTGCCAACCAGAGTGATTAATATAAGCTTCGCAATCGTTGTAAAATAAATAAAGTTTAAAAAAGGGGCCAGTCGGCTAGCACAGTTGGTAGAGCGTTCGTCCTGTATGGCACTTACGTTTTTTTACAACGATTGCGAAAGAAGCATTAACAATTTATATTAATCACTCTCGTTTGGCGCTGCGGGGGAAAGCGGTTATGTCGTCCTTCGTGGACCGGAGACACGGCGAAAACCCAAGTGTTCGATTCGGCAACCACCGTACCATCTTACATACTTCCCGGTCCGAGGATCGAACTCGAGTTGCATTGGTGAGCAGCGATCGTGCTAACCACTGCGCTAATCGGATATCCTTCATAATATAGAAGTCTGCATCAGCTGCAGTAATATCAAGCTGAGTATGTGTGTATATACGGTTTCTTGTTGAAAACAGGTACAGATGACCTTTCTTACACACTTAAAAAAAAGCAAAATAAATTAAATATTTCGCGCAGTTTGTTCATCTACACCTGTTGATCGTACTGATGTAGCTTCCAAAGCCGAACACGTTATAGCAAGTCCTATGCGAGATGCACATTAAGTGACGTAAACCCCAGGGTAAAACCACTTGTTAACGATTTTACGATTACCACCAAATGAACCAACGATCTCAAGCATCTTCTTAAAGCCCCCGACTGCGTTTTTCTTTCAGCCTCAAAATCAGCGTGGTAACTCTTTTTTTATTATTTTACAGTCAAACCGGTATTAGTGGTCACCTCGATTAAGCAACCAACCTGTATTAAGCAGCCAGTTTCCAGATTCCCAATATGTTGTTTTATTATACATTTTATCTGTATTAAGCAGCCACTTTCTATGATTCCCTTGGCTGGCTGCTTAAGATAGGTGTGACTTTATACACATTTATGTTGACATATTTGAATATTTTTATACAATATTGATTTTAGCTCGATTGTGAAACAAGTTCATATAACTTATATTAATCACTCTCGAGACCTCATTCCAAATGGAATATATCGCGAAGAGGGAGATAGAATATACAACGTGGACTTTAAATTCCTTGCCTAAGGGCACAATCGTAACGGCTCCAGCGGGGCTCGAACTCCGGACCATTCGCACCTGAAGCTAACGCGCTACCACTACACTATCACGAAACTTTGTTATTTACTGTATCTGTATTTGACACCAACTATATCATAAAGGGCGATCAATTATCACAAAATTTGAAATAATGATCATGTAAAAAATAATCGATTAATTAACATTTTTTTATTCTATAGATGCTGAACAATAAACATATTAATTTTTATTTATTTATTTGAAAAGGGCATAGACGTCAAATAACGGCTTGATTCTGAAATCGTTCGCGCTTACATTTCAACATACAACGGCTAGGAACCACAAGCTTTCAACCAGTGAGATGAATTGTAAACATAACATATTATTTTTTTAAAAATGTTTGGGCGCAGATGTAGAGATGAATAATTAGTCAGTGTATTTGGACCTGGATGGTATCTGAACAATTCATCAAGGTCGTATCTGAACAATTTTTCAACGTCGTATCTGAGCAGATCGTCATTGTCGTATCTGAACAATTCTTCAACGTCGTATCTGAACAGATCGTCATTGTCGTATCTGAACAATTCTTCAACGTCGTATCTGAACAATTCGTCATGGTCGTATCTGAACAATTCGTCAACGTCGTATCTGAACAATTCGTCAACGTCGTATCTGAACAATTCGTCACGGTCGTATCTGAACAATTCGCCAATGTGGTATCTGAACAATTCGTCAACGTCGTATCTGAACAATTCGTCACGGTCGTATCTGAACAATTCGTCATGGTCATATCTGAACAATTCGCCAAGGTCGTATCTGAACAATTCGTCATGGTCGTATCTGAACAATTCGTCATGGTCGTATCTAACAATTCGTCACGGTCGTATCTGAACAATTCGTCATGGTCGTATCTGAACAATTCGTCATGGTCGTATCTAACAATTCGTCACGGTCGTATCTGAACAATTCGTCACGGTCGTTTCTGAACAATTCGTCAACGTCGTATCTAAACAATTCGTCAAGGTCGTATCTGAACAATTCGTCACGGTCGTATCTGAACAATTCGTCAACGTCGTATCTGAACAATTCGTCATGGTCGTATCTGAACAATTCGTCAAGGTCGTATCTGAACAATTCGTCACGGTCGTATCTGAACAATTCGTCAATGACGAAGAGCGCTTTGTGCTAGTCACACCTTGGTGTTTACACTTGGAGGAATGATGGGTATTAACACTGATCGGATAGGAGATTACACGCGGTACAATCAAAGGCACTGTTTATTCCGACGCAAAGAAAAATAAAAATATCAGATTAGTTCTGATAAAGTACAAATATTGAGAGATTAAAACAAAATTGATATGTTTTCTTACGTCTCGATTTTTAAGCCGGTCAGTTTCGTTTTAGAGTATATTTTTGAATCAGTCAGTACTTATATGTGACCTAATGAAAAACGGTCTCTCTTCTATGAATGAATAAAACACACTCGGATTTACTTTACCGTACCTACAATAAATACTATTTGTTCAATCGGACACTTTTCAGGAATTTGTAATGATGAATTTAATATAAATATATGTGCTTATTTGTGAAATTCAGATTTGATTAGAAATTGAATAGTTTATGAGTTTCAAACTCGACTAGAATTGGAGTTTCGAACATGGGAGATGGTACTCTTAGTGATGCAGTGTCCATACGACATGTGCGACTGACGTGACGAGTCTGTGCGCGCGTTATGTACGACAGGCGTGACGAGTCTGTATGTGCGTGTATGTACGACAGACGTGACGAGTATGTGTGCGTGTGTGTGTACGACAGGCGTGACGAGTCTGTATGTACGTGTATGTACGACAGACGTGACGAGTATGTGTGCGCGTGTGTGTACGACATACGTGACGTGTCTGTGTGTGCGTGTATGTACGACATACGTGACGTGTCTGTGTGCGCGTGTATGTACGACATACGTGACCAGTATGTGTGTGCGTGTATGTACGACATACGTGACCAGTATGTGTGTGCGTGTAGTACGACAACGTGACCAGTGTGTGTGCGTGTATGTACGACATACGTGACCAGTATGTGTATGCGTGTATGTACGACAAACGTGATGAGTCTGTGTGCGCGTATATGTACGACATACGTGACCAGATGTGTGTGCGTGTATGTACGACATACGTGACCAGTATGTGTGTACGTGTATGTACGACAGACGTGACGAGTCTGTGTGCGTGTATGTACGACATACGTGACCAGTATGTGTGTGCGTGTATGTACGACATACGTGACGAGTCTGTGTGTGCGTGTAGTACGGCATACGTGACCAGATGTGTGTGCGTGTATGTACGACATACGTGCCCAGTATGTGTGTGCGTGTATGTACGACATACGTGACCAGTATGTGTGTGCGTGTATGTACGACATACGTGACGAGTCTGTGTGTGCGTGTATGTACGACAAACGTGATGAGTCTGTGTGCGCGATATGTACGACATACGTGACCAGTATGTGTGGCGGATGTACGACATACGTGACCAGTATGTGTATGCGTGTATGTACGACAAACGTGATGAGTCTGTGTGCGCGTATATGTACGACATACGTGACCAGTATGTGTGTGCGTGTATGTACGACATACGTGACCAGTATGTGTGTACGTGTATGTACGACAGACGTTACGAGTATGTGTGCGCGCGTGTGTACGACAGGCGTGACGAGTATGTGTGCGCATGTATGTACGACATACGTGACGTGTCTGTGTGTGCGTGTATGTACGACAGACGTGACGAGTATGTGTGCGCGTGTGTGTACGACATACGTGACGTGTCTGTGTGTGCGTGTATGTACGACATACCTGACCAGTCTGTGTGTGCGTGTATGTACGACATACGTGACCAGTATGTGTGTGCGTGTATGCACGACATACGTGACCAGTATGTGTGTGCGTGTATGTACGGTATACGTGACCAGTATGTGTGTGCGTGTATGTACGACATACGTGACCAGTATGTGTGTGCGTGTATGTACGGTATACGTGACCAGTATGTGTGTGCGTGTATGTACGACATACGTGACCAGTATGTGTGTGCGTGTATGTACGACATACGTGACCAGTATGTGTGTGCGTGTATGTACGACATACGTGACGTGTCTGTATGTGCGTGTATGTACGACAAACGTGATGAGTCTGTGGCGCGTGTATGTACGACATACGTGATGAGTCTGTGTGCGCGTGTATGTACGACATACGTGACGAGTCTGTGGCGCGTGTATGTACGACAACGGAGAGTCTGTGTGCGCGTGTATGACGACATACGTGAGGTCTGTGTGGCGTGTATGTACGAATACGTGACCAGTTGTGTGTGCGTGTATGTACGACATACGTGACCAGTATGTGTGTGCGTGTATGTACGATATACGTGACCAGTATGTGTGTGCGTGTATGTACGACATACGTGACCAGTATGTGTATGCGTGTATGTACGACAAACGTGATGAGTCTGTGTGCGCGTATATGTACGACATACGTGACCAGTATGTGTGTGCGTGTATGTACGACATACGTGACCAGTATGTGTGTACGTGGTATGTACGACAGACGTGACGAGTCTGTGTGCGTGTATGTACGACATACGTGACCAGTATGTGTGTGCGTGTATGTACGACATACGTGACGAGTCTGTGTGTGCGTGTATGTACGGCATACGTGACCAGTATGTGTGTGCGTGTATGTACGACATACGTGCCCAGTATGTGTGTGCGTGTATGTACGACATACGTGACCAGTATGTGTGTGCGTGTATGTACGACATACGTGACGAGTCTGTGTGTGCGTGTATGTACGACAAACGTGATGAGTCTGTGTGCGCGTATATGTACGACATACGTGACCAGTATGTGTGTGCGTGCATGTACGACATACGTGACCAGTATGTGTATGCGTGTATGTACGACAAACGTGATGAGTCTGTGTGCGCGTATATGTACGACATACGTGACCAGTATGTGTGTGCGTGTATGTACGACATACGTGACCAGTATGTGTGTACGTGTATGTACGACAGACGTTACGAGTATGTGTGCGCGCGTGTGTACGACAGGCGTGACGAGTATGTGTGCGCATGTATGTACGACATACGTGACGTGTCTGTGTGTGCGTGTATGTACGACAGACGTGACGAGTATGTGTGCGCGTGTGTGTACGACATACGTGACGTGTCTGTGTGTGCGTGTATGTACGACATACCTGACCAGTCTGTGTGTGCGTGTATGTACGACATACGTGACCAGTATGTGTGTGCGTGTATGCACGACATACGTGACCAGTATGTGTGTGCGTGTATGTACGGTATACGTGACCAGTATGTGTGTGCGTGTATGTACGACATACGTGACCAGTATGTGTGTGCGTGTATGTACGGTATACGTGACCAGTATGTGTGTGCGTGTATGTACGACATACGTGACCAGTATGTGTGTGCGTGTATGTACGACATACGTGACCAGTATGTGTGTGCGTGTATGTACGACATACGTGACGTGTCTGTATGTGCGTGTATGTACGACAAACGTGATGAGTCTGTGCGCGCGTGTATGTACGACATACGTGATGAGTCTGTGTGCGCGTGTATGTACGACATACGTGACGAGTCTGTGCGCGCGTGTATGTACGACATACGCGATGAGTCTGTGTGCGCGTGTATGGACGACATACGTGATGAGTCTGTGTGCGCGTGTATGTACGACATACGTGATGAGTCTGTGTGCGCGTGTATGTACGACATATGTGATGAGTATGTGTGCGCGTGTATGTACGACATACGTGACGAGTCTGTGTGCGCGTGTATGTACGACATACGTGATGAGTCTGTGTGCGCGTGTATGTACGACATACGTGACGTGTCTGTGTGTGCGTGTATGTACGATAGACGTGACGAGTCTGTGTGCGCGTGTATGTACGACATACGTGACGTGTCTGTGTGTGCGTGTATGTACGACATACCTGACCAGTCTGTGTGTGCGTGTATGTACGACATACGTGACCAGTATGTGTGTGCGTGTATGCACGACATACGTGACCAGTATGTGTGTGCGTGTATGTACGGTATACGTGACCAGTATGTGTGTGCGTGTATGTACGACATACGTGACCAGTATGTGTGTGCGTGTATGTACGGTATACGTGACCAGTATGTGTGTGCGTGTATGTACGACATACGTGACCAGTATGTGTGTGCGTGTATGTACGACATACGTGACCAGTATGTGTGTGCGTGTATGTACGACATACGTGACGTGTCTGTATGTGCGTGTATGTACGACAAACGTGATGAGTCTGTGCGCGCGTGTATGTACGACATACGTGATGAGTCTGTGTGCGCGTGTATGTACGACATACGTGACGAGTCTGTGCGCGCGTGTATGTACGACATACGCGATGAGTCTGTGTGCGCGTGTATGGACGACATACGTGATGAGTCTGTGTGCGCGTGTATGTACGACATACGTGATGAGTCTGTGTGCGCGTGTATGTACGACATATGTGATGAGTCTGTGTGCGCGTGTATGTACGACATACGTGACGAGTCTGTGTGCGCGTGTATGTACGACATACGTGATGAGTCTGTGTGCGCGTGTATGTACGACATACGTGACGTGTCTGTGTGTGCGTGTATGTACGATAGACGTGACGAGTCTGTGTGCGCGTGTATGTACGACATACGTGATGAGTCTGTGTGCGCGTGTATGTACGACATACGTGATGTGTCTGTGTGCGCGTGTATGTACGACATACGTGACGTGTCTGTGTGTGCGTGTATGTACGATAGATGTGATGAGTCTGTGTGCGCGTGTATGTACGACATACGTGATGAGTCTGTGTGCGCGTGTATGTACGACATACGTGACGTGTCTGTGTGCGCGTGTATGTACGACATACGTGACGAGTCTGTGTGCGCGTGTATGTACGATAGACGTGACGAGTCTGTGTGCGCGTGTATGTACGACATACGTGATGAGTCTGTGTGCGCGTGTATGTACGACATACGTGATGAGTATGTGTGCGCGTGTATGTACGACATACGTGACGAGTCTGTGTGCGCGTGTATGTACGATAGACGTGACGAGTCTGTGTGCGCGTGTATGTACGACATACGTGACGAGTCTGTGTGCTCGTGTATGTACGACAGACGTGACGAGTCTGTGTGCGCGTGTATGTACGACAAACGTGACGAATTCCAATAACGTTGAATATGTACAGCTTGTCGCGATACGTTAAATTTCGTGACGAAAAATAAACCCGTTTTTCATTTATACATGCAAATGCGCGAATGTGTACCATGTGAAATGAAATTAGGCTCTATTTTTATTTTTATTAAGCGTTTCTCTATCGTGACCAATCATTTCCCCCTACGCGACGTCCCCAAGGGACAATTAAGGTTTCTTATGTTGTGGAGACCTGACTTCCAACAGCATGCCAGTTTCTCCTACATGGACGGTTTAAACGGTGCTTGCAACCTCAGTTAGTCTAAACACTGTTGATTTCAAATAGTGTAACAACAGATACATATACACAGTTTACACAACATGTTCATATATATATATATAGATACATGTAGATACATGGATCAGAACTGATTGCTTTAGTTGATACAACTTTATTTTAGCTCGATTGCGAAACACGTTCCTACAACTTTTATTAATCGCTCTCGTGACTTCATTCCTGATGGAATCTCGCCACGAGGGGAGAGAAGAGGCAACCTGAAATTTAAATGCTTTGGCTAAGGGCACAATCGTAACGGCTACAATGAGGCTTCGAACGTATTTCGCACCTGAAGCAAATGCACTACCACGGCGCTATCACGACTTCCACAATTGATTTAATATAGTTGATAGTTTAATGGTATGAACAAGCATACTACCTCACAGTCTCTGGTCCACCTCTGTGGTCGAGTGGTTACGGTCACTGACTTGTTTACAACTGCAACCTATCATCACTGATGGTCACCGGTTCGAGCCCGCCCAGGTCGTATCTATTTATATGAAAAAAGGTGGCAGTTTCTTACGGAGGTTGGGGGCACTTAGTACTGGTTAACCCCTGGAGCCTGCCCATGATGGGTGTTGTTAGGTAAAACTGTCTGTCGATGAAGCCGTAAAGCCCAAACAACAACAGCACCCTCGCAGAACACGAAACGCCTAATGCGCGAATGTCTACCGAAAGTGCGAATAGCCCATAAACGCCTAATGCGCGAATGTGTACCTAAAGTGAGAATAGCCCATAAACGCCTAATGCGCGAATGTCTACCGAAAGTGCGAATAGCCCATAAACGCCTAATGCGCGAATGTGTACCTAAAGTGCGAATAGCCCATAAACGCCTAATGCGCGAATGTCTACCGAAAGTGCGAATAGCCCATAAACGCCTAATGCGCGAATGTGTACCTAAAGTGCGAATAGCCCATAAACGCCTAATGCGCGAATGTCTACCGAAAGTGCGAATAGCCCATAAACGCCTAATGCGCGAATGTGTACCTAAAGTGCGAATAGCCCATAAACGCCTAATGCGCGAATGTCTACCGAAAGTGCGAATAGCCCATAAACGCCTAATGCGCGAATGTGTACCTAAAGTGCGAATAGCCCATAAACGCCTAATGCGCGAATGTCTACCGAAAGTGCGAATAGCCCATAAACGCCTAATGCGCGAATGTCTACCGAAAGTGCGAATAACCCATAAAAGAT
This sequence comes from Archivesica marissinica, assembly GCA_014843695.1. NCBI lineage: Eukaryota > Metazoa > Mollusca > Bivalvia > Venerida > Vesicomyidae > Archivesica > Archivesica marissinica. The sequence goes on along the minus strand of CM026392.1, from coordinate 31,471,660 downwards.
ATTATGTCGAATACACTTCATTGATCTGTAGACATAGCCAAACCAATGTCGAATGCTCTAGGCGAAATTTGATTAAAATCTACAGTTTATATTACATTTTAAGTAGATACTGGATGTGTTAGTGAATGAATCAGCCCAAATTACTTGACTTGTTGATGTTGTCTTCATGTGATCAAAGTTTCAATTAATAAACTTAAAATTATTTTATGAAATTACAATTTGTAAATTACCCCCCATTATGGATATTTTTAGCAAAATTCACCTCTATCTAACAAAATCACCAATATATCTGTAAATGGTGGTTTTCTAAAGTAAACACAAGAATAAATTTGCATATGAATTATAGTATTATTTTTCCAACTGAAGAAAAAAACGTATATTGAATCTTTAAACGAAGTCTCTCATAAATAGAATATTTACACAATTGTCACAATTTCTAAACAAAAAATGATTACCATTATTACCCAAGTATCTCGGTAAATAAAAGCAATCAGACATTTATTTAGTACTCGAAAAAATAAATATTTTTTGGACTATCCAAGTCTTTTAGATTCCCGAATTCGGCTTTGTCCGCAGCCACTCGTGATCATAGTCACGTGATCGTAATTTAAATAAGTTCTAAAAATAGCGCACCGTATGCAAATTAGTATCACCGATAGTTTCCGAGATTTCCCGAGTGTCTTGTCAATGACGGGTGATTCAAATGTTGACAGATTTGTATCCAGTTCCATCCGATTATTAACTCACAATAGCGAAGAACTAAACGTGCGTAGATCATGTAATCTTAGCATTTCTTATTAACTTTGCAAGTATAAAAAAGTGGAAGTCGTGATAGCGCCGTGGTAGCACGTTCGCTTTAGGTGCGAAATGAGTTCGAGCCCCGGAAGCCGTTACGAGTGTACCCTTAGGCAAGGCATTTAAATTCCACACTGCCTCTTCTGTCTCCCTCATGTCTATGGATTCCATTAGGAATTAGGTCTCAAATTTTTTTAATATAAGTGAATAGAACTTGTTTCGCACTCGAGTTAATATAATATTGTATACACTAAGTATAAACAATTGATGGTACACTCACAAATTGTGCATTTGTTGTCTTTCTGAGCAGAAATATGACTTTACGGGTTTACTTGCGTTAGTACACGACATATAATAGAGCCCCGACGAACGCATGTATGCATTAAATAGGCACACTAGTGCGTCTCTATACCAAGATACAAGTGCATTGTGTCCGCATGATGATTTATAAGGAACATGTGACATCGGTGAGAAACAATCAAGAATGCATGGGTCAACCTTATTCATAACTACAATCTGGTTCCTTGCTTTCATTCTCAGACTCTCTGCGCGGAAACCTATCTTAATAACGAGCCTCGGGTACCAGCCAAATATGGCCGCGGACAAGATGGCGGCAGGAAAACTGTGCAATTTGATGCTACCAAAGCAACCGAAGCAGAGAAAGATGTGTCGGCGGGATAAGGGCGTGGCGCACACCCTGTTGGAGGCAATGACTCTGTCCAGACAGGAGTGTGAATACCAGTTTCAGACGGAGAGATGGAACTGCACGCTAGATGACCAGTACAGACTAAATCTTCTACAGAAAGGTAACCCGTTATTGTTATAGCGTAACATATTTGTCAATCCCCGTATACTGTTCAGTGTGGTGGGCCTCATGGACAAGTGGTTACGGTCGTTGGCTTCAAATCACTTGTCCCCACTGAGTATGTTGAATTATTGCATGTGAGGAAGCCAGTTGGCTTGCATAAGGCCGATCAAGTTGGCTTGCGTAAGGCCGATCAAGTTGGCTTGTGTAAGGCCGATCAAGTTGGCTTGCGTAAGGCCGATCAAGTTGGCTTGCGTAAGGCCGATCAAGTTGGCTTGCGTAAGGCCGATCAAGTTGGCTCGCGTAAGGCCGATCAAGTTGGCTCGCGTAAGGCCGATCAAGTTGGCTCGCGTAAGGCCGATCAAGTTGGCTCGCGTAAGGCCGATCAAGTTGGCTTGCGTAAGGCCGATCAAGTTGGCTTGTGTAAGGCCGATCAAGTTGGCTTGAGGCTTCGTAAGGCCAATCAAGTTTGCTTGCGTAAGGCCGATCAAGTTGGCTTGAGGCTTCGTAAGGCCAATCAAGTTGGCTTGAGCCAGGCTTCGTAAGGCCAATCAAGTTGGCTTGCGTAATGCCGATCAAGTTGGCTTGTGTAAGGCCGATCAAGTTGGCTTGCGTAAGGCCGATCAAGTTGGCTTGAGGCTTCGTAAGGCCAATCAAGTTGGCTTGCGTAAGGCCGATCAAGTTGGCTTGAGGCTTCGTAAGGCCGATCAAGTTGGCTTGCGTAAGACCGATCAAGTTGGCTCGCGTAAGGCCGATCAAGTTGGCTCGCGTAAAGCCGATCAAGTTGGCTCGCGTAAGGCCGATCATATCAAATTGTATTTACTGTCTGCAATTAACATAAGCTATGCACAGTGTGACTCTATACCTGGCTACCGCCCGTGCCTGAAACAAGACTATTCAGAGGGACACCGGGGCCTTCCTCCATCAATACTATCGGGAGCATCGGCGTATGACCTAAACTGTTGTGACGCAACCTTCGCCCCTCCCCCCTCATACCCCCAAAAGAATAAAAAAATCAAGTATGCCATTAATAAATATACGTCGACTCTCCAGATAGTATTGACTAAGGAAGAGCCAACAGGATAGCTTCCTCACATAAATGAATTAGCCACCCACAACGGGATACGAACCTACAACCACCTTAGGCACCGAGGCCCCTTATGCACATAATAATAGCTAGCTTAACTACCGTCAGTAACTGACCATTCTTTAATATTCACACATTCTCGTGCTAATATTATTTTGAGAATTGAACCTGCAATTCTTGGATTCGCAGCCCAACGTGTTAACCACTGGACTACTGACCCGTCTGTCTGCTAGAATATCCAAGTGGTATACATTATGATGTCCACAGTGCCGCGTACTTAGTAAGTGTGTGTTTTACGTTTATGTATCGTCGCTACCGGTTGCCCATATGAGCGACGCCTCCTGAAGAGATTAGTCATTTTAGATTTTGGAGGATAGTGCAATGATACAGACAGACACCCATTCCAGAGTCTCCTCTGGTTCTTTTACGTGCACGGTGTACAGCAGCGACACGAGACCTCGGATTAAAGTCCTGTCTGAAAGACTGTTAATTTTATTATGGTCAGACTGGGGATCTAACATGCGATCCTTGGATTACCAGTCCAGCGTGTTACCACTGAACGACAGATCATTTGCTAAGAGTATTAACACCACGAGCTGTCTCCGATTTCTCTCCGTAAGTGATTATTAATTGGATTTAGCCGAGAGACATGTTGCATATTCGGGCGTGGTGAAGGTGTGAGATAGATCGTGTGGTAACAAGTTAAATTGCACGAATATTTGTTAAGATATGTCCCGAAGTAAGACACTGCATTCTCACAGTTCAATCAGCTGTGACTTACCGAACCTTGTCAGTATAATTGAAAACACACTCTCCATCAATCAATGATCTAGCCTATTTTCTTACTATTTGGTTAACCCTAGCTAATTTCTTAAATAGTCCTTGATTTAATATCACTCCCTCGCCTCTGTAGGTTCGAATCCCACTGGTGCCTATGTAGGTTCCAATCCCACCCATACGATGAAATTATCCAGCTGGTTTGCGGACGATCGGTGGGTCTACTCAGGTACCTGACATAGTGCTCGGATGGGGCAGGTAGCCGTCCGTGCGTGCCTGAAATAGTGCCCGGATGGAGCAGGTACCCGTCCGTGCCTGAAATAGTGCCCGGATGGGGCAGGTACCCGTCCATGCGTGCCTGAAATAGTGCTCGGATGGGGCAGGTACCCGTCCGTGCCTGACATAGTGTTCGGATAGGGCTGGTACCCGTCCGTGTCTGAAATAGTGCTCGGATGGGGGCAGGTACCCGTCCGTGCCTGACATATTGTTCGGATGGGGCAGGTACCCGTCCGTGCCTGACATAGTGTTCGGATGGGGCAGGTACCCGTCCGTGTCTGAAATAGTGCTCGGATGGGGGCAGGTACCCGTCCGTGCCGAAAATAGTGCTCGGATGGGGCAGGTACCCATCCGTGGTGGGAATAGTGCTCGGATGGGGCACCCGGGTTCTTCCTCCACCAATAACTGCTCGAGAGTTACCATATTACCTAAACAGACAGATCTGTAGTCAAGTGGTAACACGTTGGACTGGTAATCCAGGGATCGCAGGTTCGATCCACCGTCTGACCCTAATAAAATTAACTGTCTTTCAGATGGGACTTTCAACCCAGGTATCGTGTCGGTGCTGTACACCGTGCACGTAATAGAACCAGAGGAAACTCTAGACTGGATATCTGTCTGTATCATTGCACTATCCTCCAAAAATCTAAAATGACTAATCTCTTCGGGATGCGTCGCTCATATGGGCAACCTGTAGAGACCATAAATAATCGTAAAAACATACATATTACCTAAACCGGAAGTAGTGATAGCCTTCTGGTGCCAAAGTCCCGGCGTTTGAGATCCATTGGAGCCGTTACGAGTGTGCCCTTAGGCAAGGCATTTAAATTCCACGTTGCCTCTTCTCTCTCCCATATGGCGATATATTCCATGAGGAATCAGGTCTCGAGAGTGATTAATATAAGTTGTAAGAACTTGTTTCGCATTCGACGGATCTGTAGTCCAGCGGTAACACGCTGGACTGGTAATCCAGGGATCGCAGGTTCGATCCCCCGTCTGACACTAATAAAATTAACAATCTTTCAGATGGGACATTAAACCGAGGTCTCGTGTCGGTGCACGTAAAAGAACCAGAGGAGACACTGGAATGGGTCTCTGTCTGTATCATTGCACTATCCTCCAAAATCTAAAATTACTAATCTCTTCAGGAGGCGTCGCTCATATGAGCAACCGGTAGCGACGATATATAAACGTAAAACACACACGTAATCGAGCTAAAATAAATTTGTATAAATTAACTGTCGGTGTAACTTTAAACTCGCCCCCGCCCACGCCGCCAAAAACCATAAAAAACTGTTTAGTCATTTTAGAATGTTTGTAACAGGGGATCTAAAATAAAATCAATAAAAATAAGTTAATAAAAGCTAATGGTTTCATCGTGATTTGGACGCAGACAATGTGGTGCGTCTTGCACTAAAGCAAATATTATAAAGTAAACAGGGCATGAACAAATTACGATTCTACGATAAATTATGCACGGTGGTACGATAGCTAATGTACGATGATATGATATCTAAAGATTGATGCCAAACTACGATAACTTACAGTGATACTACAAACACTATAATATGATACTACACACACTATAATATGACACTACAAACACTATAATATGACACTACAAAAACTATAATATGATACTACAAACACTATAATATGACACTACAAACACTATAATATGATACTACAAACACTAATATTACACTACAAACACTATAATATGACACTACAAAAACTATAATATGATACTACAAACACTATAATATTACACTACAAACACTATAATATGACACTACAAAAACTATAATATGATACTACAAACACTATAATATTACACTACAAACACTAATATTACACTACAAACACTATAATATGACACTACAAACACTATAATATGACACTACAAACACTATAATATGACACTACAAACACTATAATATGACACTACAAACACTATAATATGATACTACAAAAACTATAATATGATACTACAAACACTATGATATGACACTACAAACACTATAATATGACACTACAAAAACTATAATATGATACTACAAAAACTATAATATGATACTACAAACACTATAATATAATACTACAAACACTATAATATGATACTACAAACACTATAATATAATACTACAAACACTATAATATGATACTACAAACACTATAATATAATACTACAAACACTATAATATGACACTACAAACACTATAATATTACATTACAAACACTATAATATAATACTACAAACACTATAATATAATACTACAAATACTATAATATGACACTACAAACACTATAATATGATACTACAAACACTATAATATGATACTACAAACACTATAATATTACATTACAAACACTATAATATGACACTACAAACACTATAATATGATACTACAAACACTATAATATTACATTACAAACACTATAATATGACACTACAAACACTATAATATGACACTACAAACACAATATAATACTACAAACACTATAATATGACACTACAAACACTATAATATGATACTACAAACACTATAATATGACACTACAAACACTATAATATGACACTACAAACACTATAATATGACACTACCAACACTATAATATTACACTACAAACACTATAATATGACACTACAAAAACTATAATATGATACTACAAACACTATAATATTACATTACAAACACTATAATATGATACTACAAACACTATAATATTACACTACAAACACTAATATTACACTACAAACACTATAATATGACACTACAAACACTATAATATGACACTACAAACACTATAATATGACACTACAAACACTATAATATGACACTACAAACACTATAATATGATACTACAAAAACTATAATATGATACTACAAACACTATGATATGACACTACAAACACTATAATATGACACTACAAAAACTATAATATGATACTACAAAAACTATAATATGATACTACAAACACTATAATATGACACTACAAACACTATAATATTACACTACAAACACTATAATATGATACTACAAAAACTATAATATAATACTACAAACACTAATTTGATACTACAAACACTATAATATTACATTACAAACACTATAATATGATACTACAAACACTATAATATGACACTACAAACACTATAATATTACATTACAAACACTATAATATGATACTACAAACACTATAATATTACACTACAAACACTATAATATGACACTACAAACACTATAATATTACATTACAAACACTATAATATAATACTACAAACACTATAATATGACACTACAAACACTATAATATGACACTACCAACACTATAATATTACACTACAAACACTATAATATGACACTACAAAAACTATAATATGATACTACAAACACTATAATATTACACTACAAACACTAATATTACACTACAAACACTATAATATGACACTACAAACACTATAATATGACACTACAAACACTATAATATGACACTACAAACACTATAATATGACACTACAAACACTATAATATGACACTACAAAAACTATAATATGATACTACAAAAACTATAATATGATACTACAAACACTATAATATGACACTACAAACACTATAATATTACACTACAAACACTATAATATGACACTACAAACACTATAATATAATACTACAAACACTATAATATGACACTACAAAAACTATAATATAATACTACAAACACTATAATATAATACTACAAACACTATAATATGACACTACAAACACTATAATATAATACTACAAACACTATAATATGACACTACAAACACTATAATATTACACTACAAACACTATAATATAATACTACAAACACTATAATATGACACTACAAAAACTATAATATAATACTACAAACACTAATTTGATACTACAAACACTATAATATTACATTACAAACACTATAATATGATACTACAAACACTATAATATGACACTACAAACACTATAATATTACATTACAAACACTATAATATGATACTACAAACACTATAATATGACACTACAAACACTATAATATTACATTACAAACAGTATAATATGACACTACAAACACTATAATATGACACTACAAACACTATAATATGATACTACAAACACTATAATATTACATTACAAACACTATAATATGATACTACAAACACTATAATATTACACTACAAACACTATAATATGACACTACAAACACTATAATATGATACTACAAACACTATAATATGATACTACAAACACTATAATATGATACTACAAACACTATAATATGACACTACAAACACTATAATATTACATTACAAACACTATAATATGATACTACAAACACTATAATATTACATTACAAACACTATAATATGATACTACAAACACTATAATATTACACTACAAACACTATAATATGACACTACAAACACTATAATATGATACTACAAACACTATAATATGATACTACAAACACTATAATGATACTACAACACTATAATATGACACTACAAACACTATAATATTACATTACAAACACTATAATATAATACTACAAACACTATGATATGACATTACAAACACTATAATATTACATTACAAACACTATAATATGACACTACAAACACTATAATATTACATTACAAACACTATAATATGATACTACAAACACTATAATATTACATTACAAACACTATAATATGATACTACAAACACTATAATATAATACTACAAATACTATAATATTACATTACAAACACTATAATATGATACTACAAACACTATAATATAATACTACAAACACTATAATATGATACTACAAACACTATAATATGACACTACAAACACTATAATATTACATTACAAACACTATAATATGATACTACAAACACTATAATATTACACTACAAACACTATAATATGACACTACAAAAACTATAATATGATACTACAAACACTATAATATTACACTACAAACACTATAATATTACACTACAAACACTATTATATGACACTACAAACACTAATATTACACTACAAACACTATAATATGATACTACAAACACTATAATATGATACTACAAACACTATAATATAATACTACAAACACTATAATATTACACTACACACACTATAATATGACACTACAAACACTATAATATAATACTACAAACACTATAATATGATACTACAAACACTATAATATGACACTACACACACTATAATATTACACTACAAACACTATAATATTACACTACAAACACTATTATATGACACTACAAACACTAATATTACACTACAAACACTATTATATGACACTACAAACACTAATATTACACTACAAACACTATAATATGACACTACAAACACTATTATATGACACTACAAACACTATAATATTACACTACAAACACTATAATATGACACTACAAACACTATAATATAATACTACAAACACTATAATATGACACTACAAACACTATAATATAATACTACAAACACTATAATATGACACTACAAACACTATAATATGACACTACAAACACTATAATATTACACTACAAACACTATAATATTACACTACAAACACTATAATATTACATTACAAACACTATAATATGACACTACAAACACTATAATATTACACTACAAACACTATAATATGACACTACAAACACTATAATATTACATTACAAACACTATAATATGATACTACAAATACTATAATATTACACTACAAACACTATAATATTACATTACAAACACTATAATATGACACTACAAACACTATAATATAATACTACAAACACTATAATATTACATTACAAACACTATAATATGATACTACAAACACTATAATATGATACTACAAACACTATAATATGATACTACAAACACTATAATATAATACTACAAACACTATGATATGACACTACAAACACTATAATATGACACTACAAACACTATAATATAATACTACAAACACTATAATATGACACTACAAACACTATAATATAATACTACAAACACTATAATATGACACTACAAACACTATAATATAATACTACAAACACTATAATATAATACTACAAACACTATAATATTACATTACAAACACTATAATATGACACTACAAACAGTATAATATGACACTACAAACACTATAATATGATACTACAAACACTATAATATAATACTACAAACACTATAATATGATACTACAAACACTATAATATGATACTACAAACACTATAATATTACACTACAAACAATATTATATGACACTACAAACACTATAATACATATCGACGCAATCATCGACGACGATAGAGTAATGACCCGGGACGGACACTCATCGACAACGATAGAGTACTGACCCGGACGGGCAATCATCGACGACGATAGAGTACTGAACCGGACGGGCAATCATCGATGACGATAGAGTACTGACCCGGGACGGGCAATCATCGACGACGATAGAGTAAAGACCGGGACGGGCAATCATCGACGACGATAGAGTACTGACCCGGACGGGCAATTATCGATGACGATAGAGTACTGACCCGGACGGGCAATCATCGACGACGATAGAGTAATGACCCGGGACGGGCAATCATCGACGACGATAGAGTACTGACCCGGGACGGGCACTCATCGACAGCGATAGAGTACTGACCCGGACGGGCAATCATCGACGACGATAGAGTACTGACCCGGACGGGCAATCATCGACGACGATAGAGTACTGACCCGGGACGGGCAATCATTATGCATTATATATCGCCGTAACCAGACGCTCACTGGTCTATATATATGTAACCAGACGCTCACTGATCTATATACCAGACGCTTACTGGTCTATATCGCTGTAACCAGACGCTCACTGGTCTATATCGCTGTAACCAGACGCTCACTGGTCTATATATCTGTAACCAGACGTTCACTGGTCTATATATCTGTAACCAGGCGCTTACTGGTCTATATATCTCTAACAAGATGCTCATTGGTCTATATCGACTACTCCGCAGTGTTGCCTTAAAGCTGGCTAAGCGAGCGGTTCGGGCCCGCTCGCTTAGAGCTCGCTATGATATCTCTTAAAGAAGCATTTCAACTGCCGAAATAAATTAAAACAAACGTGTAGATCACGTACCTTCTAAGAGGTCCGTGCTGTCAAATGCCACACCAAAATAACAGCAGAAAGTAGAAATACAATTCATGTAAGTCAATGACCATTTCCTTTAGTATTGTCAGTAAATGATACAGAGCTTTCACTAGTAGATCACACAATGAACTTAAACCATAAACCGAGGCAATAAAAAGCACAAGTTGCCAGTGTGGGCATAAGAAGGGCGGATTCTTTTAACAAATTGCTCGTGTTTGAATTATGTAACGTATACCTTCTCCAGTCCGCCTCCATTGTCGAGTGGTTATGGTCGCTGTCTTGTATACCACTGTAACCTATCGTCAATGATGGTCACAGGTTCGAGCCCCTCTCAGACCATGTATGTTTATATGAAAAAAGTTGGCGGTTTCTTACGGAAATTGGTGCACCAAGTATTGGTTAACCGCTGGAGCCTGCCCAGGAAAGGTGATGTTAGGTAATCTGCCCCCGGGGCGATATATCATAAACTTGTGTTGATGAAGGCGTAAAACCTGAACAAACAATGTGTGTTTATTTATCGTCGCTACCGGTTGCCCATATGAGCGACGCATTCTAGAGTCTCATCAGGTTCTTTTACGTGCACGGTGTACAGCACCGACACGAGACCTCGATTTAATGTCCCATCTGAAAGACTGTTAATGTTATTAAGGTCAGACGGGGGATCGAACCTGCGATCCCTGGATTACCAGTCCAGCGTGTTACCACTGGACTACAGATCCGTCTGTCTGAACAAACAAACATACGTTCCCCAAATCCCCCCCCCCATTTTGACCAGAAATAATTGAAGTTTGAAACATACACTACAGTTACACCTATGTTAGTGATCACCTCCATTAAGCAGCCAGCCGTTTCCAGATTCCCAATAGGTTGATTTATTGTACATGTTACCTCTATTAAGCAGCCACAATGGACCGAAAATACAATGAAAAGTTAATGATCAGTGAATTAAGAAATGCAAACATTAATACTTCACAGGTTAATACAAAGATAAAGCTTAGAACATCTATTTTGCATTGATATAATACTATGCGATATACAGTCAACCCTGTGCTAAGCACAGCCAAGGGAATCACATAAATTGACTGCGTAACGCATGTTTGACTGTATATCACATACTCATTAACTTTTCATTGTGTATTTATAACTTAACGTTGGCCAAGACCCAGATAACAAGATACCGGCTTATACCGTAGCATGGTCCCGAGTGCACGAACCCGACCATGTTTGTCTGGTCTTCGGTGGCCGAGCGGTTACGGTCGTTGGCCACAAATGTGTTGCACCTCATTGCTAATGGCTTGCAACCCACTGGGAATGTCGAATTATTAATTATTTCATGTGAGGTGAGGAAGATGAATGTCGGTGGATCTACCTGGGTGTCCGTCCGTGTCTGCAATACTGCTCGGAAAGGCATGCGCATGTGATCTTCCTCCACCAATACTAGCTGGGGAGTCGCCATATCACCTAAGTTGTCGGTGCGACGTTAAACTCCAAAGCCAGACAACACAGTTGGGTATTGCAGCCCAACCATAAGGTCTGGTTCTGTTGTTGGGTATTGCAGCCCAACCACAAGGTCTGATTCTGTTGTTGGGTATTGCAGCCCAACCACAAGGTCTGGTTCTGTTGTTGGGTATTGCAGCCCAACCACAAGTCTGATTCTGTGTGGGTATTGCAGCCCACACAAGGTCTGATTCTGTGTGGATTGCAGCCCAACCACAGGTCTGGTTCTGTTGTTGGGTATTGCAGCCCAACCACAAGGTCTGGTTCTGTTGTTGTGTTGCAGCCCACCACAAGGTCGGTCTGTTGTTGGTATTGCAGCGCAGCCACAAGGTCTGATTCTGTTGTTGGGTATTGCAGCCCAACCACAAGGTCTGATTCTGTTGTTGGGTATTGCAGCCCAACCACACGGTCTGATTCTGTTGTTGGGTATTGCAGCTCAACCACAAGGTCTGGTTCTGTTGTATGGTATTGCAGCTCAAACACAAGGTCTGATTCTGTTGTTGGGTATTGCAGCTCAAACACAAGGTCTGATTCTGTTGTTGGGTATTGCAGCTCAAACACAAGGCCTGGTTCTGTTGTTGGGTATTGCAGCCCAACCACAAGGCCTGATTATGTTGTTGGGTATTGCAGCCCAAACACAAGGTCTGGTTCTGTTGTTGGGTATTGCAGCCCAACCACAAGGCCTGATTCTGTTGTTGGGTATTGCAGCCCAACCACAAGGCCTGATTCTGTTGTTGGGTATTGCAGCCCAACCACAAGGCCTGATTCTGTTGTTAGGTATTGCAGCCCAACCACAAGGCCTGATTCTGTTGTTGGGTATTGCAGCCCAAACACAAGGTCTGGTCTGTTGTTGGTATGCAGCCCAACCACAAGGCCTGAGTCTGTTGTTGGGTATTGCAGCCCAACCACAAGGTCTGGTTCTGTTGTTGGGTATTGCAGCCCAACCACACGGTCTGGTTCTGTTGTTGGGTATTGCAGCGCAACCACAAGGTCTGATTCTGTTGTTGGGTATTGCAGCCCAACCACACGGTCTGGTTCTGTTGTTGGGTATTGCAGCGCAACCACAAGGTCTGATTCTGTTGTTGGGTATTGCAGCCCAACCACAAGGTCTGATTCTGTTGTTGGGTATTGCAGCCCAACCACAAGGCCTGATTCTGTTGTTGGGTATTGCAGCCCAACCACAAGGCCTGATTCTGTTGTTGGGTATTGCAGCCCAACCACAAGGTCTGATTATGTTGTTGGGTATTGCAGCCCAACCACAAGGTCTGATTCTGTTGTTGGGAATTGCAGCCCAACCACAAGGTCTGATTCTGTTGTTGGGTATGGCAGCCCAACCACAAGGTCTGATTCTGTTGTTGGGTATGGCAGCCCAACCACAAGGTCTGGTTCTGTTGTTGGGTATTGCAGCCCAACCACACGGTCTGGTTCTGTTGGAAAATATAGAAGATTAACCTTTCTACTTGATTTACTTACTTACCAATAAGCTGAGTGTTCACCCACTTGTTTAAACCGAGGTGCATATCAAACACTGACAAGGGCTATACAAGCCACCGACTGTGATTTAATGTCAAATTGCCACTACTTAATTGGTTAATACCTTACCAGAAGCGTGTTTATCAAAGATTTAATGAAAACGCCGCTCACATGAAAGTAAATGGCCCAACTCCTTCCTTAATAATGTAAATTGTTTAAGTTGTTAGTGTTTGTTTGTACGGATAGTTTATCTTTAACGAGTTGAAGGGTCGGTTGCTCGGCACAAACCGCCCGTGGTTATTCATAGGTTGTTCGTATATACAATTTTATTTTTCCCTTTGAGGCCCCAAAAGTGGGTTTAGTTGTTTTGTGTAAGGTTATGGGACGCCGTTTTGCTATTTATTCGTTATCGAATTATGGATATTCATATATCGAATTATGGATATCCAAAAAGCAAAAGGAATTATGGATATCCAAAAATCGTTTAATTGACAGGAAAAGAAAACGAACACTCCCATATTGTTCGAGTGCGCATGCGCATTGGTAGACGCCATTTTTTCCTTCTCAATATGGCTGGAGACCAACCGTTGTTGTAGTTTCCCGCCATCACATCACACGGTGAACACGTGGCAAGGGACCTGTCGAACACGAACACTTTGCGAAGTATGGATATTATGCATTGTGGATCAACTGTATTTATGGATAACCATAAATCGAATTATTGATATCCAATAATCGAATTATGGATATCCAAAAATAGATTTTTGGATATCCAGAAATAGCTTGAAATTATGAATATCCATATATGGAATTATGGATATACAATGATACAGGCAGAGACCCATTCCAGAGTCTCCTCTGGTTCTTTTACGTGCACGGCACGACGTACAGCACCGACACGAGACCTCGATTTAAAGTTCCATCTGAAAGACTGTTAATTTTATTATGGTGAGACGGGGGAACCGAATCCCTGGATTACCAGTCCAGCGTGTTACCACTGGTCTACAGATCCGTCTGTGTTCACCTAGGAGTCCTAGAAACTGGAGGTTATATGACTTCTGAAATCTCAAGCTGAGTCTAAAATTCTGATTGGTTGAGCAAAGAGCAAAGAGCAAAGAGCAAATCTCAACCAATCATATCACTTGAGATTAAGTTTGAGAAAAGTGTTATAAATCCGACTGATGACTAAACTAAAATAATAAAAGAAAAAATTGAATATAAGACCTAAAGCGCCTTAATCAACAGTATATGCCTCCGACGCCCGACGGACGACGGTTGTACAGTTAATTCTGACCTTAATATGATAAAACAGTAAAGTTGAAGATTTCACGACATCATAAACACCTTAAAACAGTGTCTCCTGTCGTAAAACGGCCATAAACTTCAATGTTCCGGTGTGTTTGATTACAAATGCCCGGCGTTTGTACCTTGCCACAATAAAACCGACACCTTGCTAGTCATAATCGAATACGTGCATACACGGTTTATTAGGTAAATTAAGAGACATCTTGTTCGACCATCATGAAATGGGGGATGTTGCGGCGGCGTATATCTCGTTTTCGATGTTTTCGAGATTGTTTGCAGCTTGTTACCGCTTTCCGTCGACATTAGTTTAGCTATGAAACACACTTATTTTTAAAAGAAATTGACAAATAAAAGATTTAGGCGTTTCGAGTTTTATCAAAAAGGATAAATGTGCTGATTTGCTTCGTGTTGCCTTGTGTCCTATTGAAATTGTTTCCTCGGGCCGGAACTTATGTGAGATGATACGGTGGTCGCCATATCGGACAGGTGGGTTTTCCCCCAGTGGCCGCCAGATCGGACAGGTGGGTTTTCCCCTGGTGGTCGCCAGATCGGACAGGTGGGTTTTCCCCCTGCTGGTCGCCAGATCGGACAGGTGGGTTTTCCCCTGGTGGTCGCCGGATCGGACAGGTGGGTTTTCCCCGGGTGGTAGCCGGGTCGGACAGGTGGGTTTTCCTCGGGTGTTCGCCGGATCGGACAGGTGGGTTTCCCTCGGATCGGACAGGTGGGTTTTCCCCGGGTGGTCGCTGGATCGGACAGCTGGGTTTATCCCCGGGTGGTCGCCAGATCGGACAGGTGGGTTTTCCCCGTGTGGTCGCCAGATCGGACATGTGGGTTTTCCCCGGGTGGTCGCCAGATCGTACAGGTGGGTTTTCCCCGGGTGGTCGCCGGATCGGACAGGTGGGTTTTCCACGGGTGGTCGCCGGATCGACAGGTGGGTTTTCTCCGGGTACTACTGTTTCCTACCACACACATGGCTACATATATGCTTTCACCCGCACAACACTAGAAGTTAATTAATATAAGTTGTTAAAGTTTGTTTCACAATCGTAAAATAAACTAGAGAACAGCACTAGGAGAGATGCAAACTCCCATGCTGGCAGACCGCCATGGCACAATAACCCACAGCCCCAGCCCCGCGACAGGGGTAATTGTATGCATTAGCATGTTATAACACAAACTCGTGTCTGTCAGATAACTTGGACGTACACAGCTTGTATAGATAGTTTTGCAAGGGATTGCTCACTGGCTTTGTCGTTTCGCAGCCCGCACCGGTTGCTATGTAATGTACTGTTAGATGTCAGTGTATACATTGCAGTCTTAGATGTTACTATATCAATATATACACACAACTTACCTCGAGTTCCAGAGTAAATATACCCAGACACACGTGACAGCTGTTCTGAGAAAGTTTTTTGGCAGAACTATCTTTCATATCACAATATTTGTATATATATATATATTAATTTTATCTATTATATATTTCCATTCTTCTTTCAATATTAGTATCATAAATAACCTCGAAATAAGATAAACTATCAACAGACATAGTAGTATATACTTACAAGTGTGTCACGATGGCCCTGTGTCGCTCACCGACTCTAATACCCTGTATCGCTCACCTGACTAATACCCTGCATCGCTCACCCGACTCTAATACCCTGTATCGCTCACCTGACTCTAATACCCTGTATCGCTCACCCGACTCTAATACCCTGTATCGCTCACCCGACTCTAATACCCTGTATCGCTCACCTGACTCTAATACCCTGTATCGCTCACCCGACTCTAATACCCTGTATCGCTCACCCGACTCTAATACCCTGTATCGCTCACCCGACTCTAATACCAGTATCGCTCACCGACTCTAATACCCTGTATCGCTCACCCGACTCTAATACCCTGTATCGCTCACCCGACTCTAATACCCTGTATCGCTCACCTGACTCTAATACCCTGTATAGCTCACCCGACTCTAATACCCTGTATAGCTCACCCGACTCTAATACCCTGTATCGCTCACCTGACTAATACCCTGTATCGCTCACCTGACTAATACCCTGTATCGCTCACCTGACTCTAGTACCCTGTATCGCTCACCTGACTCTAGTACCCTGTATCGCTCACCCGACTCTAATACCCTGTATCGCCCACCTGACTAATACCCTGTATCGCCCACCTGACTCTAATACCCCTGTATCGCCCACCTGACTCTAATACCCCTGTATCGCTCACCCGACTCTTAATACCCTGTATCGCTCACCTGACTAATACCCTGTATCGCTCACCTGACTAATACCCTGTATCGCTCACCTGACTAATACCCTGTATCGCTCACCTACTCTAATACCCTGTATCGCCCACCCGACTCTAATACCCTGTATCGCCCACCTGACTCTAATGCCCTGCATCGTTCACCTGTCTCTAATACCCTGTATCGCTCACCTGACTAATACCCTGTATCGCTCACCTGACTAATACCCTGTATCGCTCACCTACTCTAATACCCTGTATCGCCCACCCGACTCTAATACCCTGTATCGCTCACCTGACTATAATACCCTGTATCGCTCACCTGACTCTAATACCCTGTATCGCCCCCTGACTAATACCCTGTATCGCCCACCTGACTCTTAATACCCCTGTATCGCCCACCTGACTCTAATACCTGTATCGCCCACCTGACTCTAATGCCCTGCATCGTTCACCTGACTCTAATACCCTGTATCGCCCACCTGACTCTAATGCCCTGCATCGTTCACCTGTCTCTAATACCCTGTATCGCTCACCTGACTAATACCCTGTATCGCTCACCGACTCTAATACCCTGTATCGCTCACCTGACTAATGCCCTGTATCGCTCACCGACTCTAAAACCCTGTATCGCTCACCTGACTAATACCCTGTATCGCCCACCTGACTCTAACACCCTGTATCGCTCACCTACTCTAATACCCTGTATCGCTCACCTGACTATTTTTTACCCGGGGAAAGAGCATGGTACATCGATCATTCCTACTAAATGTTGCCAAAATCCGACCTGATGGTTCGTGAGAGGTGTTTGAAGAATCTGTGTTATTTTTAGACGGTAGCCATCATTTTTTCGCGACAACCTCCATTTAACAATTCTCAAATGGTTTCACCCATGGAACATAACTGTGAAATTTAAAAATAAATTCTTGGTCGGGGGGGGGGGGTGGGTAAAAAACCGGGTCGGTCGGGAAACCGTAAGCACGGGTGGTTATTGTTGGGGCCTTATGCTTCTGGATTCGTCGCCCAGATTAACCAGGAGGTGATCATAACTAAATGTATACCAAAAAAAAAATTGTTGAAATTGGGCGGGTTTCTTTTTTTTTTAAAATTAAGTCTAAATGTAGATCAATCCTGATTATATACCAGTTATAATACGTCTGTACGATCACACGGTTACGACCACATCGCAGTAAAGTCAGTGAAATGTAGTTCATTTCCAATGATATTGTATTTCATCCTAATTGACTATTTAGCACGATTCGTCTGTTCTTAATTATGGTGGCTTCTAATGCCGTTAAAAGGTCACGACTAGAATAGACAATTTATATGCTAAATTGTGCGACATCATTTGATGGCAGCACTGATTTATGCTAGTGAGACATTCTTCAGTACCCACTCTCATTTTATTCCTTACAATTTACACCTTTGGCATATTTTGTCAATTATTTGAATTAAATGGACCGCGTTCTAGTGCATTTAAACAGCTATTTAGAGTCTTTGAACTAAGTGTCATCGATACAAGTACCCCGCCATGTTTCCTGTATCCGTACCAATCGCTACTCCGTATTGAAGAGTTTGAGAAAGTATCTGGTGGACGTTTGATTGAAATATTTTATCTGTCAAATTTAAACCAAGAATTATGTTCTCAATTTGTCACCATTTAGACGATGTTGCTATTGATATCTTTCAAAGTGGACACGATACGGTTTATCTAATTAATACAAACTGCAATATAATGAGTACCCGACTGAAGGACCACCTTGCGCGTGCGGGAATTGTTCATTCATGTGAAATAAAACTCTTCAACTGGAGACGTGATTGGTGTGGTTTTCATTCACCAAATCACTGACCATTTAGTGGCATTTACACCTCCGGCTGGGGATGAAGTTCAAATGGGCGTGAACAGTGAATATCATACCTGTCCGCCGCTGTCCTTAATGCACATTGTATGGCTGGTAAAATGGGACCACATGCCGGTAGCCACACTGGGGCAAATGAGGCACTCGCCTCCAGGCCTCGACAAATGTTTAATTTCTTACTCGTCCTACTGGGCGAGTGATGCCACTGTCCCACTCGTCCAGATTGGACTATCACTCGTCCCATGTATTTTAGGAAAATTAAAAATCGTCAGAATTGCACTTTAATTTATTAATGAATGCAATTATGTGGCAGCATAAACACATTAAAATATCCTCGGTGATTTCCCATTATCACGCCTGGTAATCATTCCGAAGAAAGTAAAACGGATATTATTTTATTTTGTTCCTTCGATTTGTATTGGATATTTAGCTGAAATTTTCACTCGTCCGACTGGGCAAGCGACTTGGAATTTCTACTCGTCCAGATCGAAAAGTCACTCGTAAATACGAGCGGACGAGTGGATTTGTCGAGCCCTGGCCTCGGTTAGAATGTGGCATGTAACGACAGGTATATAGGAAAACTGATAAAACTGTCTTCATAATGCATGCACACAAATAATTCGGGAGGGGGAGGGGGTGGCCTCGGTTATTTTCAGATTCTGGGTACGGCACTGGACCACATAAGTTCAAATGAATGTTGATTATTATATTCCTTAAATACATATAGTTCAAAATATACAACATTCTGAAAACGCCGATGTATGTTCGAATTCCATGCGGGTGTCGAATTATTTGAAAGTGAGGAAGCTATTACGAACCTGGAGCCGTTACGATTGTGCGTGTGTGTTTACGTGTATTGATTACGTTTATTAATGGGTGTGTGTTTTACATTTATTTATCGTCGCTACCGGTTGCCCATATGAGCGACGCCTCCTGAAGAGATGTTGAAGGATAGTGCAATGATACAGACAGAGACACATTCCAGAGTCCCCTCTGGTTCTTTTTACGTGCACGGTGTAAAGCACCGACACGATACCTCGGTTTAACGTCCCATCTGAAAGACTGTTAATTTTATTAGGGTCAGACGGGGGATCGAACCTGCGATCCCTGGATTACCAGTCCAGCGTGTTACCACTGGACTACAGATGTACGACTTGCCCTTAGGCAAGGTATTTAAATACCACGTTGTCACGTCTCTCTCCCTAGTGGCGGTGGATTCCATCTGGAATAAGGTCTCTGAGAATGATTAATATAAGTTGTAAGAACAATCGAACTATAATAAATTTGCAAAAACTATAAACATAAATTCGCTTACTTGTGAGTAATTATGTATAATTAATTTTATTATACATGTATATTTATTTTATTTATGTTATTTTATTTATTTTCAGGTTTGAAAGAAACATCATTCCTTAACGCAATAAGTTCGGCTAGTCTCGTGCACACATTTGCACGTGCATGTAGCCGAGGGACCATTGAGAGATGCACGTGCGACGAGTCAAAGAACCTTCATAATCGTGAGGCGTGGCTGTGGGGCGGGTGTGGCGACAACGTTAGATTTGGTTTGAAATTTTCCCGCCGATTTTTACGGGCGGCTAAACGTCGAGAAAAGGACATTAGGGCGAGGGTGGACCAGCATAATATACGACTAGGGAGAAAAGTAAGTGAAAACATGGGCTTAGTGGCAACGGAGGCCCCATAATTATATTTATCACATCACTTTGCATGTATTCAGTGTAATAACACCATCTCATAATTTCTTATATGTACACACGTGTAATAACACCTCTAAGGATTCTAATTGGCTGAGAGGATAATCATTATAATTTGTAAATTACACTGTAAGTTATGCATAGTTCTAAGGGAATTGGATCACAGCGTTAACTTTTTCATTTATTTTCATTTATTTATTGGCAGAAACGGCATCAATCAATGCCTTTGGCCATTTACATATTCAGTTACAAATATGGCCAGGACATACAACAATATATAACACTTCAAGTACACACATACATACATATAACGAGCACAATACGATAAGTCACATGACGATTTAAGAGAAGTATTTATAACGCTGTTTAAAACATTCATGAACATTTATTGACGTCATGAACATTTATTGACGTCATGAACATTTATTGACGTCATAACAATTGGCGCTGATACATGGCGCCAAAATGAAAGTAGCAACGTTATTTATTGGAACGAGCGCGCTATGGTAATGTGATTGTTGTTACTATGGTAATGTGATAAAAAGGATCTTACACCCGTGATGATTTCATACCTTATTTTATGAAACTCGTTTTTGAATGTTGCTATTAAAGCAGCATTACATCGTAATGAAGGATGTTTTGGGTAAAATATAAATACCAATGTGTGTGTGTGTGTGTGTGTGTGGTGTGTTTACAAAATCGAAATAGTCGCTCAGAAACGATAAAATTCCAATAAATTTAAACCGTCGTATACGCGAATTTGTTTATCAACACACGAAATGTAAACACGCACAGCGCGCATGCGCGAAACAACAGAGGATGTAGAAAACAACGTATATATTTTGAACATGAAAGTCTATCTATCTATCTATCTATCTATCCATCCATCCATCCATCCATCCTCATCCATCCATCCTCCATCCATCCATCCATCCATCCATCCATCCATCCTCCATCCATCCATCCATCCATCCATCCATCCATCATCCATCCATCCATCCTCCATCCATCCATCCTCCATCCATCCTCCTCCATCCATCTCCATCTCATCCATCCATCCATCCATCCATCTATCTATCTATCTTCCTCTAATGTCGAACCCCTCGCGGGGATGTAGACATGTCCCTAAAAGACTTAGCTAACAGAGGTATGAATCAACATATCAAGTAATTTAATTAAAAAAGACAAATTCCGAATGTAAACAAGTGCGGACGACGCGTTCCGGTTGTAAACAAGTGCGTGACTGATCGACTAGGAAAGTCCTACTTTCGGTTTCGTGTTTGTTTTATCGCAAAAAAACACTATTTACCAAATGAACATAAGCATCCAAAGTATAATGTTAGAATGTGTAGCAGCATTGCTACCCATACGTAAAAATTGAATTTTTCAAATATCTTTTATTTCATACGATGTAATGCTGCTTTAAGCTCGCCAAAAGGCTCGCTTAATAGCAAAATTCCAATCGAGTTTCATAAAATATGGTATGAAATCACAACTCCTGTAAGGTCCTATATATATTCACTCGTGGAAGTGGTGATAGCGCAGTGGATGCGCGTTCGCTTCATGTGCGTACGGTCCGGTGTTCGAGCCGCGCTGGAGCCGTTACGATTGTGCCCTTAGGCAAGGCATTTAAATTCCACGTTGCCTCTTCTCCCTCCCTCGTGGCGATGGATTCCATCAGGAATGCGGTCTCGAGAGTGATTAATATAAGTTGAAATAACTTGTTTCGCAATCGATCTAAAATAAATGTGTATAAACTATATATACTCACACGAAAAAGAAAGTGTGCACTTGATTAAAAGGAACATTTTATACTTTATATCGAAGCAATAAATAGGCAAATTTAATATCAAAATGGTCCGCCTCCGTGGTCGAGTGGTTAAGGTCGCTGACTTGTATACCACTGTAACCTATCATCACTGATGGTCACGGGTTCGAGCCCCGCTCAGACCGTGTCTCTTTATATGAAAAAGTTGGCAGTTTCTTACGGAGGTTGGTGCACCCAAGTACTGGTTAACCGCTGGCGCCTGCCCAGGAAATGTGTTGTTAGGTAAACTGCCCGCCGGCGATATAGCCCAAAATGGTGCTGATGCAGGCGTAAAACCCGAAATATAACATATAACATTAATATCAAAACGTGCAAAGCTGTATAGGCTACACGGTGTTTTACTTATACTTGAAATTTGTTTATTATCAGAACATTGTTTTACGTGTGAATATAAGTATAAAAGTGTCCCTCTAACCAAGTGCACAAACGGATCTGTAGCCCAGTGGTAAAACAATGGACTGGTAATCCAGGGATCGCAGGTTCGATCCCCCGTCTGACCCTAATAAAATTAACAGTCTTTCAGATGGGAGGTTAAACCGAGATCTCGTGTCGGTGCTGTACACCGTGCACGTAAAAGAAGCAGAGGAGACTCTGGAATGGGTCTCTGTCTGTATCACTGCACTATCCTCCAAAATCTAAAATGACTAATATCTTCAGGAGGCGTCGCTCATATGGGCAACCGGTAGCGACGATAAATAAACGTCAAACACACACACTAACCAAGTGCACACTTTCTTTTTCGTGTGAGTACAGTCAAACCTGTGTTAGCGGTCACCTCCATTAAGCAGCCAACCTGTATTAAGCAGCCAGTTTCCAGAATCCCAATCGGTTGTTTTAATTTACATTTGACCTCTATTAAGCAGCCACCTGTTCTAAGCAGCCACTTTCTCTGACTCCCTTGGCTGGCTGCTTAAGACAGGTTTGACTGTATATATATTATATATATAGTATAGTTTAATGTAATGTAATGTGTTCAAACTGGTACGTATTTCACACTCGTACAACTCTTGGATCATTGATTATTGTCTCTGACAAAGCATGCTGCAAGTCCTCCGTGGCTGAGTTGCTATGGTCGTTGGTCCTCTCTTCACTTGCCCCCTCACAGCTGTAGGTTCGAATCCCACTGGATGTGTCTCGAATTCGTTCAAATGAAGAAGTAATCCAGTAGACAGACTTGTGGGGGTATGTGGTTCTACCCTGTTCCCATCAGTGTCTGAAATACCGCTCGGAGTGGTACAAGGGGTCTTCCTGCACCAATTACGACTGGAGGTCACTGTTGGTGCGACCTTTATTCCCACCCCACCCCACCCCCTCCCACAAAAAACAGACAACAAAAAAACACAGATCTACTGATTGCTGTCTCACGATTGATCTTATCTGCGTCGTTTTGTAAGCTTACAGAAAACACAGGAAACGATTAGCGCAGTGGTTATAGCGCGCTCGCTTCTCACCAATGCGACCCGAGTTCGATCCTCGTACAGGGAAATATGTGAGATGGTACGATGGTCGCCAGATCGGACAGGTGGGGTTTCCCCGGGTACTCCGGTTTCCTCCCACATGAATGACCACATATACGCTTACATCCGAGCCAACGAGAGTGAGTAATATAAGTTGTTCAAACTTGCTTCGCAATCATTGTAAACTAAATAAAGTATAAAAAAAAAAACCAAAACAACACCCATCATTGTAAACTAAATAAAGTATAAAAAAAAGGAGGAAGCGCAATTTAATTCAATCTTTACGTTTCGTCATTTTCGACATTTTAACATTGCAATTGAACAACTATGCAATGATGTGTGATGGACGCATTTAGTGTGTTTGCTACAAAATGACAAGTTTTTGTTCGTGTTTTGGTGAAGTATACACGGTATTATACCGGTATATGAGCGTGTTTGTTGGTCATTCTTGTCTGATTTATAGACGCTGCCTAATACCGCTGCACCAAAATCTCCATGTTATACATAACCAACGAAATGTCAAAATGACGTAGACACGTGTATCGCTCTGTAAGTCAAGACGTTTTTATATACAAACGTATACTCTAATACAATAGAAAAAGTCCAGTCATATTTTGCGGTTTGTTGTAAAATTATTTTTGGTATGTATTTTTTTCTGTGGTGGTTTTTCAAATGATTATTTTTGCGTGACGTGTCTAACACATGCTATGTTACCAGATCCATAACCGAACTGAGCAACCTGCCTCCTGTAAAACTTCCTACCAGTTTTTACGTTATAAAACGCTAGCATAATCGCCGACTGGCAGTTTACCTAACAACACCTTTCCTGGAGTCCAGGCTCCAGCGGTTAACGAATACTCGGTGCGCCAACCTCCGTAGGAAACTGCTAACTTTTTTCATATACAGAGACACTGTCTGGGCGGGTAGGGACCTCTGCTGTGGCCGAGTGGTTGCCGACGTTGACTTGCCATTCTGCGCTGGGGGTCGAGGTTCTTTATATGAGGAAGCTATACATTACCAAAACAGGCAAAACAAATTATGTTTTGACCCACACGATAATGTTACCATAGTAACACGTTGATAGAGTTACCTCCCTGCTATATCGATATAACTATACACTAGAATCAAGATAAGATAAGATAACTCTTATTTTGAGTCGGCAAGACATTTTAGCTGTCCGACTAGCGCAGTGGTTAGTGCGCTCGCTTCTCGCCAATGCAACCCAGGTTCGATCCTCGGACCGGGAAGTGTGTGAGATGGTACGGTGGTCGCCAGATCGGACATGTGGGTTTTCTCCGAGTACTCCGGTTTCCTCCCACACGAATGACCACATATACGCTTTCATCCGCGCCAACGAGAGTGATTAATATAAGTTGTTAGAACTTGCTTCTCAATCGTTGTAAAATAAATAAAGTTTAAACTTTAAGACATTTTACAATTAACATAAGCTCTGATGAGCTTTTCATGACCGGCTATATATCAACATATGTATCTGAATAACAAGAATAAAAGAGCTAAATGAAAAATGAAAGTCGTGAATTATATTAAACACACTATGCTAACACGTGCAAAGATATACATACTTCACACGTGCAGTATGGGATTCGGGTCAGACAAGTGACACGACCATGGTATGCGATCCACCTACAATTGTGTACTATGACAATAACACGCGTTTCATTATTAGGGTAGAAAAGTCGCACCGTGCATATAGTCAGTGTTGCTATTTAATAAACTATCATTTGCGTGAAGCATTGAACTTGTGGAATAGTGCCCTTAATCCCCCCTAATCTATAGTTCAGATGTAATTTTATACCAGTGTCAGATGTGGCTAAACTTTTTAGCTGGATTCCTATGTTTGTTTCTTCGTGGTTTCCTTGGCACCACGTGACAGAATACGACACACCCGAGTGGGATTCGAACATACAGCGGTAAGGGGCAAGTGATTTGAAGTTAACTACATTACGGATTCCACAAGTGTATGTATGCAGAGTGTCTACCATTCAAAAATATAAATATGTCCAAGATCTTAACAGCAAGCCTCCTATCATTATAGTATTTGGCATGTGTGTGTGTGTGTGTGTGTGTGTTTTACGTTTATTTATCGTCGCTACCGGTTGCCCATATGAGCTACGCCTCCTGAAGAGATTAGTTATTTTAGATGTTTGGTGGATAGTGCATGATACAGACAGAGACCCATTCCAGAATCTCCTCTGTTTCTTTTACGTGCACGGTGTAAAGCACCGACACGAGACCTCGGTTTAACGTCCCATCTGAAAGACTGTTAATTTTATTAGGGTCAGACGGGGGATCGAACCTGCGATCCCTGGATTACCAGTCCAGCGTGTTACCACTGGACTACATATCCGTCTGTGAACACTCGCATCATATCTATTTATATGAATAAGTTAGCGGTTTCTTACAGAGGTTGGTGCACAGAGTACTGGTTAACTGTTGGAGCTTGCCCAGGAAAGGTGTTGTTAGGTAAAGTGTAGCGTGTGGCAGCTTGTAGCGCTTCAATGGTGTGTTGCGGCGTTAGTGTGTTGTTGTGACGAGCGACGGTAGCATGTTGATGTAGCTTGTTGCGGTCGTGTGGTGTTGTAGCGTGTTGCGATCGTGTGCTGTGTTGCGGTCGTGTGCGGTGGTAGCGTGTGTCGGTAGCGTGTAACGGTGTCATGTAACAGTGGCGTATGGCGGTGGTGTGTGACGGTGGAGCGTTACGGTGACCATGGCGTGTGACAGTGGCGTATGACGGACGCGCTACGATGGTATGACGGTTGTGTGTGACGGTAGCGTATGACGGTGGTGTGTGACGGTGGCGCGTTACGGTGACCATGGCGTGTGACAGTGGCGTATCGGTGGTGTGTGACGATAGCGTGTGACGGTGGCCTCGATATGCGTTTTGCTGATCAGTGTATGATGACACACGTGTTACGATGACACGTGCATACCACAGCGTCAGTAAATATGAAATTAAACTAACACAATTGCTCTCATAAATCGTAGCGCTTCAATGGTGTGTTGCGGCGTTAGTGTGTTGTCGTGACGAGCGGCGGTAGCATGTTGATGTAGCTTGTTGCGGTCGTGTGGTGTTGTAGCGTGTTGCGGTCGTGTGCTGTGGCAGCGTGTTGCGGTCGTGTGCGGTGGTAGCGTGTGTCGGTAGCGTGTAACGGTGTCATGTAACAGTGGCGTATGGCCGTGGTGTGTGACGGTGGAGCGTTACGGTGACCATGGCGTGTGACAGTGGCGTATGACGGTGACGCGCTACGATGGTATGACGGTTGTGTGTGGCGGTGGCGTGTGACGGTAGCGTGTGACGGTAGCATGTGACGGTGGTGTGTGACGGTGGCGCGTTACGGTGACCATGGCGTGTGGCAGTGGGGCATCGGTGGTGTGTGACGATAGCGTGTGACGGTGGCCTCGATATGCGTTTTGCTGATCAGTGTATGATGATACACGTGTTACGATGACACGTGCATACCACAGAGTCAGTAAATATGAAATAAAACTAACACAATTGCTCTCATAAATCGACTATTGTTGATTGTGATTGTGATTGTTGGGGGGTCCTAACACAATTAATTTGATAGACGTTTGTTTGACAAATACGTACGTTCTAAGTGTTATATTTATTGGCAATAACATATATACGACCATGGTGACCATATCAATAGTGTGGCGTAGTTGCGGGACAGGATGATCGATACGTACATGTATATAGCAAACTAATAAGTTTATAACATTTACGGAATATTTTCAATATTTCGTCAAAAGTATTTATTTTTATTTTGCATGCTATTATATTTCTTTTTAGTAAATGTTAGTGTATTGTGGAGAAGTGAAGAGAAATCGTATTGCATATATATACATGAGCTACTATATTATTTCGGGGCCACCGTGGCTGGTAGGTAGCCTGGGTTCCAGTCTGTCGATTTTCCACTTTTTAACGTATGGCAAAAGGACGACTTAAATATTGAGTAAATAATTAGGTCAAATCAGACGCACATTGTACTTTTAAAAACTATTTATCATTCCGTTGACCCGTAAACAACGACGGCCACTTATAAAGTGTTATCAACATTGCAGTGCCTCGCTTTCGATTCAAGTACGCCATTAATTAAGTCACGTGCTAATAGGCCTATTAATAGGATTAATGCGAGTCAATAATTACACGGACAATCCCCCACGTTTCCCCAGGCGTTGATATTATCACAAACTCAATACGGCCCAATTAATAGTCTCGGTGTTAAATATATATTTATTTGACTGACCAGGCAAAATATATCGCCACCTGTTCCCAGGCTAGCTGGTAGGATCAGGATTGTTGACTTCCTATCACTTGCCTCTAACCCAAGGTTGGAATCGTACTGGGGGTGTGGAATGCACCTAGACACCTAGTAAATATGAAACGTCGGCGGAATTCTATCAAACTGTGCGGATACCATTTTGATCCGCAGTCTGACTCTAATAATATTAACACTCTTTAAGATGGTATTATAACCCGAGGGCTCATCTATACACAGGGTATGTAAATGAACCAGGGATGCTCCTGGAATTGGAGCATCTTCTGTATCTTGCACTATCCTCCAAAAATAAAATGATTATTATATTTATACTGGAGGTGTTGCCAGTAACCAGGGAGTACAATACTTCTGGAGGCCTTGCCCCGAGTAACCAGGGACTATTATACTACTTAAGGCGTTGCCCCGAGTAACCAGGGACTATTATTCTACTTAAGGCGTTACCCCGAGTAACCAGGGACTATTATGCTTCTGGAAGCGTTGCCCCGAGTAACCAGGGACTATTATACTACTTAAGGCGTTGCCCCGAGTAACCAGGGACTATTATACTACTTAAGGCGTTGCCCCGAGTAACCAGGGACTATTATGCTTCTGGAAGCTTTGCCCCGAGTAACCAGGGACTATTATACTACTTAAGGCGTTGCCCCGAGTAACCAGGGACTACTATGCTTCTGGAGGCATTACCCCGAGTAACCAGGGACTACTATACCTCTGGAGGCGTTGTCCCGAGTAACCAGGGACTATTATGCTTCTGGAAGCGTTGTCACGAGTAACCAGGGACTATTATACTACTTAAGGCGTTACCCCGAGTAACCAGGGACTACTATGCTTCTGGAGGCATTGCCCCGAGTAACCAGGGACTACTATACCTCTGGAGGCGTTGCCCCGAGTAACCATGGACTACTATACTTCTGGAGGCGTTGCCCCGAGTAACCATGGACTACTATACTTCTGGAGGCGTTGCCCCGAGTAACCATGGACTACTATACTTCTGGAAGCGTTGCCCCGAGTAACCATGGACTATTATACTCTGGAGGCGTTGCCCCGAGTACACAGGGACTACTATACTGCTGGAGGCGTTGCCCCGAGTAACCAGGGACTACTATGCTTCTAGAGGCGTTGCCCCGAGTAACCAGGGACTATTATGCTTCTGGAAGCGTTGCCCCGAGTAACCAGGGACTATTATGCTTCTGGAAGCGTTGCCCCGAGTAACCAGGGACTATTATGCTTCTGGAAGCGTTGCCCCGAGTAACCAGGGACTATTATGCTTCTGGAAGCGTTGCCCCGAGTAACCAGGGACTATTATCCTTCACACATTGCACTAATTTACCCAATATTTCGCACACTTTGCTTATACATTTTTACCCAAAGGCTATTAATTTTACCCCTAAGGCAAGTGCACAATTTCTTTTTTGTGTTAGTAGAAAAGTACAAATATCAATGTTCTCCATTGTACGTTAGACAAATAATGCGACAAAAATCAAACATATATTTGCGAATTAGAACTGAGGAATATAACACTAAACCAATATAGTTGAATAGTAGCTTATTCATCGAGATATACACACACACTCAATAAGTAACAACAACCAACACACAGGCGTACATTCAAACCTAGATAGCGTACTTCTCCTCAATCAATCAATATCAATACAGAAGTATAATACATGAAGTCATCAAATATGAAGGGCCAATACATATTTCGAATTCTGTCCAACGTTGTGTTTGATATGCTCTTATAGTGTAGATTATCAAACAGAAACAAATACAGGTATTGTGTTGAATGCTATCCTTACTTCTCTCTCTCTCTCTTCTCTCTCTTCTCTCTCTTCTCTCTCTCTCTCTCCCCCTCTCTCTCTCTCTCTCTTCTCTCTCTTCTTCTCTCTCTTCTGCTCTTCTCTCCTCTCTTTTCTCTTCTCTCTTTTCTCTTCTTCTCTCTCTCTCTTCTTCTCTCTTCTTCTCTCTCTTCTTCTTTCTCTCTCCTCTCTGCTCTTTCTCTCTCTCCCTCTCTCTCGCTCGCTCTCTCTTCTCTCTCTCTCTTCTTCTCTCTCTCTCTCTTCTTCTCTCTCTTCTTCTCATTCTTCTCTCTCTCTTCTTCTATCTCCTCTTCTCTCTCCTCTCTTCTTCTCTCTTCCTTCTTTTCTCTCCCTTCTCTCTATATTCCCCTCCTTCTCCTTTCTTCTCTCTCCCCCTCTCTCCTCTCTCCCTATCACCGTCCCTCCCTCCACGGATGTGATCGGCATTGACACCAAATTAACCCACATTTTCACCCTGTTTATAACTCATAGTTTTTGTTGATAGATGATTATTAAAGAGAAACATACGGAGCGCCGACAGACTCGGGACACGTGTTTACAAATACGAGTAACCGATGATACGAGGTCAATTGCGAGATATAATAATTATGGCAGTGCGTAAAAACCTAAACATTCGATTGTGATAGGAACTGCCATGTGGTTGCATGTGTACTCGATCGCATTATGCGAACATAATGCCATGTGTCCAGGAGTGGAAGATAGGTCATTTAACGGATTATAGAGAATATGAATTACGGGCTTCGTAATCCGTACCATGCCAAACGGAATACGTCCACTTGTCCTCACCGCTGTAAGTTCGAATCCCACTAGAGGTGTCGAATTGTTTCGTTTAAGGAAGCTATGCAGCTGGCTTGCGGATGGTCGGTGGTTCGACCCGGGTGTCTGACATACTGCTCTGAACGGCACTCTGGGTCTGCTACTTCAAACAAAACACACACAAAAAATAAAAACAGCATGCGTAATGTCTATGTCTGTTTATTCGAGAGTATTGGACGACATACAACAAATGATGGCACCATCGAGAATTGGTGACGTCACGACTGGCATTATATATTCTAAATGGCGTGCTCCATCAGATGGCACCGACGGATCTGTAGTCCAGTGGTTAACACGCTGGTCTGGTAATCCAGGGATCGCAGGTTCGATTACCCTAGGGTCAAACGACCGTAATAAAATTAACAGTCTTTCCGATGGGACTTTAAAACCGATGTCTTGTGTCGGTGCTTTACACCGTGCACGTAAAAGACCCAGAGAAGACCCTGGAATGGGTCTCCGTCCGTATCATTGCACTATCCTCCAAAAATCTAAAATGACTAATCTCTTCAGGAGGCGTCGCTCATATGGGCAACCGGTAACGACGATAAATAACGCAAAACACGCATGAACGTCTCCAATTCACCGCACTGTAGGCTACATGTAGTAGTAACATACAGAACCCATCCGCAAACGCCATTTATATCATATTTTTATTATCACTTTCTGAAATTGCTGCACGGTGTTTGTTAGTGTACATTTAATTAGCGCTTCGTACAATTTGTGTGTTTTTGCGTATATCCTACCATATTTCAACACGACATAAAACGTAATCATCAATTTTAAAGCGTAAGATTCAACAGCTTTTAACCCATTCAACACCAAGTAACTGACATGGACTGGTCCATGATATTTTTAGACCAATAAATTAATAACAACATTACATTTGGATCAGTTCATTTATCAAAATGGGTAAAACAAATTCTAAAAATAGTTATATTACTTGAAAAAAGTGCAGATCCTGATGAGACGGCTCGTCACGAGCCGGCTCATCTGGATCTACACTTTTTTTTTTGTAAGCCAATTTAGAGGTCTGTGGTGTTGAAAGGGTTAAACAAGCAATCAACAGGTGTTCAGATAGCGTAAGTAAAAAGCCAAAGTCGTTTAATTTCTGCGTCTCTTTTTCTGGACGAATGGGAAGTTATGTGATAAGAATTACTGCTATGTATTCGTAGTATAGGTATTAAAATTGTCCAATTGTTTTCAGGGAACTAGTTCTAAGCTTTCACTGGTGTGCGCATAGAAATACTGGCTTGAGCTGGACTCCAGAAATGGCCAGGTCAATTTATATACGTAGTTGAAATTCTGCAACAATAATTGGTTCCCACATCATTCGCGGATGTTCCAGCAGGGATGTTGTATATACCATTATGTTGGACAGGGTTTCATGTTATTGTCAACACGTTTTCATTTAATTACTAAAGTATGCACTTTATAATTTATAAATTTTATTAAACATTTTATTAAACACTATCGGAGTGAGTTTTCAATCGTCCTTCTATTACATATTTATATGCAATGTGTGTTTTACGTTTATTTATCGTCGCTACCGGTTGCCCATATGAGCGACGCCTCCTGAAGAGATTAGTCATTTTAGATTTTGGAGGATAGTGCAATGATACAGACAGAGATCATTTCCAGAATATCAGCTGGTTCTTTTATGTGCACGGTGTACAGCACCGACACGAGACCTCGGTTTAACGTCCCATCTGAAAGACTGTTTGTTATTTAAATGCAATCATTTTTCTTGTTCTTTTCCTTTTTTCTATTTGTTTTCATGTCTCGTACGGCGGCAAACTAATACAGTTAAAGTCCTGCAGCAGAACAGAAATGTGTGTCTTTTTTTACGTTTATTTATCGTCGCTACCAGTAGCCCATATGAGCGACGCCTCCTGAAGAGATTAGTAATTTTAGATTTTTGGAGGATAGTGCAATGAGTCTCCTCTGGTTCTTTTACATGCACGGTGTAAAGCACCGACACGAGACCTCGGTTTAACGTCCCATCTGAAACACTGTTAATTTTATTAGGGTCAGACGGGGGATCGATCCCTGGATTACCAGTCCAGCGTGTTACCACTGGACTATATATCCGTCTGTAAAGTGTGTCTTAGCGTACATGCAATGTTTTATTGTTGTTTTCCGCTTGATTGGACCATCCTGAACATATTTCAGCTGGTTGACTTAGCCGTGTGAATCTTGTCACCCGTGAGCAATTTGCTAAGGGCCATCGTTCAAAATGGCCGCCGCTATGATATGTATTTGCTTATAGCATCGCTAATAATGGACAAAGAACTTTAATTTTTGTGGCAAACTACATGTTATCATTATGTAGTGAATGTAGTTGAAGGCTCTAAATGATTTTGTGTACACAGTCAAACCTGTGTTAAACAGCCACCCAAGGGAATCTCAGAACGTGGCTGCTTAGCACACGCGGCTGCTTAATAGGTCAAATGTAACATATTGGAAATGAGTAAATATTGATAGAGAACAAATATAGAAAAATTAGGATAAAGAATGGAAACTGTGTTTTTCGAAATTGTCAGGGGGAACATGCCCCCCGGAAAGGGATGGGCCAACTGCAGCGGCCATGCCATCTATGTTGGCTTGCTGCTGTCTGAGGACTTGTGATCCTAACTTAATACTCCTCTTAATTTGTTCCTGGATACGCCTCTGAATATATATATATCATATATATATATATATATAATATATATATATATATATTATTAATATAATATATATATATATATTATATATATATCCATGGCGGCAGCTGAGTACAAAAGCGGATCAGTGATATTCAAATTTAGCCTATATATGTGGTGTCCTATATATCCCCGGATACCACTACGGGCAGTATCTCAGGCACGGACGGACGGACACCGCTGTAGCTTACTCACATAAACTAATTAGACACACCCAGTTGGATCAAATCTACAGCGGTATGGGGCAAGTGATTTATAACGAACGATATTAACCACTCTGCCACGGAGCCCCCTCCCCCTCCCTTTCGAGGGGGTGGCTACCTGCCCACACATGCCGTGCTGTGTACTATACTCACACGCTTGTCGTAGAGGTTTGTGGTAAGTTATTCACCGCACTAAATATTGAGAGAGATCAAACAATTTGGTTTCCAAGGTAGCACAAACAGATACAAAACTCTAATTATTTTTGTTTAGTCTGCGAAATGGCCAATATCATACGATGATTTTAGGTTGTTAGACGTGAAAGATACGTGATATGTTGCAACATTATTGTACACACTTATAGCGTGCATGTTGAGTTTCCTGCTGTATATGTATGCACATTTAACTCATACAATCCAACACAATTGCTTGTATCGTTCCTTGCGTAATAATGGTAAAAAATGGCCTGTCACTTTACTTTCTTAGTCAGTGCCTAATAAACCCCTCCTGACGTCATAACACTGTGTGCATGACGTCATATGATCTGTCAGAACGTGTATATCTGTTTGTTTCAGGATCGTGTACCATTTTATATTATGAACTTATGATTTATTGTTAATTTTTTAAACCAATGGCAGCTTCACAGTTTTTCGCTATTATTCCAGGTCGTTAATTCTGCGGTGATGACACGGTGTAAATGTCATGGCATTTCCGGTTCCTGTACAGTGCGCACGTGTTGGAGACAACTTTCTACATTCCTCCATATTGGAAATCTCCTAAAAGACAAATACGAGAATTCCTACAAAATTGTGACGTATACTAGCCATGCTACGGGGAAATCCCCACTTTCTGAGGAAATTACGCTGGAAAATAACGTAGGAACTATTCTGAGGCCGGTGGAGTTGCTAGACAATTCGATTAAGGGTAACAAATCCGGACGTAACAGAAAGTCGAAGAAATCGAAAAGAGATAAAAATACATCGAGAAATAGAAACATGGATAATATTGCACCGCGGTCCAATCTGATGGTACATTTAGACGACTCACCCACGTTTTGTGACGCGAGTCCGTACAGTCACGGGACACAAGGGCGAGTCTGTGACCGTTCAAACTGCGATGTCATGTGTTGTGGGCGTGGCTACAACATTCGGTCAGTGATGGTGAAAAGCGCCTGTCAATGCCATGTACATTGGTGTTGTTATGTCAATTGTAAACAGTGTCTTAATGAGGAAGAAGTATTTCTTTGCAAATAATCGTGATCGCTCGCCAGTTTCCGGTAGCATTCGGGAAAGAGCTAACCAATGGGAAAGCATATCTTCCGGACGTAAAGCGTTGATATCGCCAGAAGAGGTGTTTCTTTGTAAATAATAGTGATCGTTCGTCGGCTTGGTAATTTCCGGGAAATAGTTAACCAATGGAAAAACATATCCTCCGGACTTAAAACGCTACCAGCACTGGACATATGGCAACAGTAACTAAGCGAATAGAGCTTAGTAAACGGCGTCTACACTACGTGGATGGAACTTATCTATTACATGTCTATGTAATGGACTTAACATTGCCGAATGATGTCATTTAAAATTGTGAATTAAAATAATTGATCGGTAGGGTGATTTTAATATGTAGCTTGACATTGTAGCACGAGCATCGTGGTGTTAGTCATTGACATACATGTAGGCAGAATGAACTAGCATCCGTCATCTACTGAATTATACCGGCATTAATAATATGGCTTGACTTCGCCTTTCCGTTATTTTGTGGATTTTTGAAATTCAGCATGTTCGTCATGGCTTAAAGCGGTACTATATGGGAATGAATTATGGTCAGGGGGAGGTAAAGTACCAGATATTAAAAGAATAACATTTTTTAAAATCAAAATATTCGCACAGAAACGAAAAATAATCCATCAAATAAATATTGACATCGAATTGTTTAACAACACACGTATGTAAACAATGCTTACTGCGCATGCGCGACACAACAATGTTGAAGCATGAATCTGCTGTCTTAGATGTTTGTTCTGATTGTTGGTAGAGAACAATGCGTTCCGAATGTACGCAGCGCGTGGCGAACCCATTCAGAAAAATCGTACATTCATTTTCACTTTGTTACATTGCAAAAACACTGGACCGAAAATAATTTTTCAAATTATTGAAGAACGTGTAACAGCATTGCTACGTGTAAACTATTGCTATATGTTTATACCATACGATATAGTGTCGCTTTAATGGAGCCCGTTGTCAAATTTTCATGAACAATTTATAATTCATGATTGGTTTATGGAGTTGTTACCATGTACCCCTAATAAACAACAGTGGAAGTCGTGATAGCGCAGTGGATGCGCGTTCGCTTCAGGTGCGAAAGGTCCGGAGTTCGAGCCCCACTGGAGCCGTTGCGATTGTGCCCTTAGGCAAGGCATTTAAATTCCACGTTGCTTCTTCTCTCTCCCTCGTGGCGATGGATTCCATCAGGAATGAGGTCTCGAGGGTGATTTATATAAGTTGAAATAACTTGTTTCGCAATCGAGCTAAAATAAATTTGTATACACTAAACAACAGTAACAATATTAATTCAAACAATCCAACGCATATTAAAATAAGTTTTTGTTTTGCTCAATTGTTTTAGGGGTTTAAGTCGCATCGGCGGCTAAGGTCATATGGCGACTATCCAGCTGTTATTTAAATATTGGGATTCGAACATACAGCGGTGGGGGCAAGTGAATTGAAGTAAGCGACTCGGCTACAGAGGTTTTTTTCTTTAGTTTAGTTTAACAATATTTTATTGCTCGATTCATTTTACATGTGCATGTCAATTCAAAACATGACAATTTAAAGAAAATATAACGGGTCAGGCCACACGTTCTAGCAACATTAGTTACGACCGCCCTTCCCGATTGTGGTACCTCAGATTAAGTACATATATTTGTGTTGTGGAGGCCTAGGTCCCTGGAGGATCTTCAATACCATCAAAGCTTGTCCCATAACGTCCGTGCACATACCGTTGGCTCTACGTGGCCGTGTGGTTACGGTCGTTTTATATCCAATTTAGCAACTACATATATGCTGTAACATGTGCGCGTAGCTTGATATGACGTCAAAGATACGTTACGTCAAAGGTATGTTACGTCAATGATAAGTTACGCCAATGATATATTACCTCAAAAATACGCTACGTCAAATATACGTTAGTTCAAATACACGTTATGTCGATGCTACGTTACGTCAAATATACGTTATGTCGATGCTACGTTACGTCAAATATACGTTACGTCAAATATACGTTACGTCAATGATGCTTTACGTCAAAGATACACTACATCAAAGATGCGTTACGTCAATCATACGTTACGTCAAAGATACATTACATCACATATACGTTACGTCAATGATACGTTAAGTCAATATGCGTTAAATAATTCCGGACTGTAGTTGGAGGCAGAAGATAAATTTTACACAAATTGTTAAAGCGACACTACATCGGTGAAAACGCAATTGTGTGTAGAATGTAATTTGCTATTATATGGTATAATTTCCCCCAAATATTTGCTTCAAAAACTGAGCGGTTTGTTGACATAACAAAATAATGTAAATAGGGTCGACATTCATACAAAGCGCTTATCCTGAATAACACGAGTTATGCTACATATTTACCGTGGTATCTCACACGTGTGCCTATGCATAGTTATTTATAGACTAATCTTAATTAAATTATCTCTAAACGAAAGTATGGCGTGTTTAGTATTGACTTCAGTAACCGTTATAGGAAATCATTCTTTCACGTTTGAAAGTTTGTCAACCACAAAAACACTGTTTATTGATTCAATGTTAGTGTTCGAAATGTATTCAAAAGAATTTGTAGTAGCAATGCATTGATACATGAAAAAAATGCATTATGTTTGATTTTTGCGATGTAATGTCGCTTTAAACACATGAATGGTGCTATTATTTCGACAACGGGGATATGCATTTTCCAGCAATAAATGTAGATAAAACAATAATACGATTCTTGAGGATCTTTCTGAGAAATAAATAGTGGCACAAGAACTTGTGATAGCGCGTTCGCTTCATGTGTGAGAGACTCGGGGTCGTAGTCGTTACGAGTGTGTCCTTAGACAAGACATTTATATTCCACATTGACTCTTCTCTCTCTCTCTCTCTCTCCCTCATGGCGATGGATTCCATCAGGAATATGGTCTCTATAGAGCGACTAATATATAGAGGATATTTGTTTGTTTTAAGTGAATATGGAATATATCTCGCTGAGAAGTGAGAAAATATGGCAAATTTTCTCACTTCGAGGTGAGATATATTCCATATTCACTCAAAACAAACAAATTTTCTTTTTATTTTATGCTAATTGGTGAAAAACAAACACAAAATGAAGAAATTAAAATAGCTGACCGCCGTGTTTTGCGCGGATGAATACATTGACGACTATACGTCGTGAGCCGATACACAAATCTGCCGCCATCTTGAATTTAAAGTTGAATCGAGGAAAAATACATAAACATTTATTGGATTTATTGTTACAATTTGCAGTGACAAAATTCGAGACATCGTCAGTTGTATTTCGCTTTTGATTTGTTTCATAACAAAAACAATAATACAGGTAAATAGTGTCATTGAAGCCAGGTAACCGGTGAAAATTAAATGACACGTGTGACACGGTGAAGAATAGTGTATTGGGAAGGGAGATAATATAAAAAAAGTAGTCCTCTCAAAATACAGTGAGTGATATGCAGTGAGTGATATGGATTATATCTCACTGATAGAACACTGTATTTCATCAATTTGCATAAAATAAAATGTTGTAATAACTTGCTTCACAATCGAGCTAAAATAAATTTGTATAAACTAAAGGCATTACACAGAATTATTTATTCTTAACATGCATGCGTGAAATCCTCGATTCCAACATGGTTTGTCTGTGTTGTTAAATCTGCAATAAAACATGGCTTAGCGCGTGATGTCAAACGTGACGTCACTTTTGCAGTTTTGTGATGTCATTTACGCTTTCTAGAAAATAACACCATCTTTGCGTGTTCTAGATAGTATGGTTATGTTAGAATCGAACTAATATTTGTATTTGCGTTATTTAGAGTCGAATAAAACATTTTATATCGTTCTGAGCGCCATATTAACCACTTTGACACATGACTTGCGTGTTAATTCGTACGCGGCAGAACTCCAACAATGTTTTATTCGCCAATAAACAACGGAAAGACAAATACTATTTCTTAATTAGAGGACTGGTTCTGGGATTGTAATTCTAGATCTGAGCTAAATATTGAACTAAACAGTGGCGTAGCTTCAAATACTAACTATACTTTCAAAATCTTCCGGGTGAGATACCCCCAAAGCTCAGGCTGCGCCCATGCCAACGTTAGATACTTTCAGAAATAAAGTAAAATAAAAATTCTGCTTAAATATATGTTTAATGAAACAAACTCGAAAAATTTACATTTTTACGTCAATCAAGTATCGGACGTGATCAATCTTTTCTCAAATACAAATTTCACACTCAAATGATACGATTTGTTGAGTCTGAGATTTGCTCTTTGCTCAACCAATCAGAAAGCTTGAAACTAGATAGATTCTTTATTCATCACTTATGGCCACTGGTTCGAGTCCCGCTCATGAAAAAGATGGCAGTTTCTTACAGAAGTATGTGCACCAAGTACTGGTTAACCGCTGGAGCCTGTCCAGGAAAGGTGTTGTTAGGTATACAGCCCGTCGCTCAAATGGACAACCGGTAGCGACGTTAAATAAACTTAAATTAAAAAAGGGACAAATAGCTTATGAATATTTGACACAGTTATGTGTGTCGGGTCTGCTAGAGTCACAGTGTGTATACAGTACATGTAACAATAGCACTTTAAGCTCAGTGAGAGACGTCTCTAATTTGCTATTACCTCCCTTGGCAGATAAAGTCTGATTTATTCCAATATGCGAATAGGTCCTTTTAGTTAGAATCCTTTGGTTTTACTGTTGTTCCCTAACCAGATGTTGCGGTATGATAAATGTCATTTTATCCAAATCGTGTTAATTAACTGATAATATTCTTTTACAAATAACTACCCATTGCATACACTGTATGAGATCTGTCGAGATATAGTAGTATAATAATCACAAGAAGCAATAGTGGAATAAAATTGTTAGCATGTTGTGCAAAGGAAACAACGATAAAAACAGAGGAAAACACTTAGTAGTACCTATCTACTTGTGGGGAGTATTCAGGGGCAGTAACTGCCCGATACCCTCATTAAACGAAAAAGGTTTGGGCAAATTACATGCCTGTTTGTGTATTTATCGTCGCTACCGGTTGCCCATATGAGCGACGCCTCTTGAAGAGATTAGTCATTTTAGATTGTTGGAGGATAGTGCAATGATACAGACAGAGACCCATTCCAGCATCTCCTCTGGTTCTTTTACGTGCACGGTGTAAAGCACCGACACGAGACCTCTGAAAGAATGTTAATTGTATTAGGGTAAGACGGGGGCTCGAACCTGCGATCCATGGATTACCAGTCCAGCGTGCTACCACTGGACTACAGATCCGTCTATGGACAAGATACGTAATAGTATGTGTAATAAGCATGCTAGCTAGTTAACTGGTTGGCAACTTGACCCAGCA
Organism: Archivesica marissinica; assembly: GCA_014843695.1. NCBI lineage: Eukaryota > Metazoa > Mollusca > Bivalvia > Venerida > Vesicomyidae > Archivesica > Archivesica marissinica. Next base: position 31,430,889 of record CM026392.1, on the reverse strand, counting down.
AACACGTGACGTCGGAAAGACGTTGTTTATTGGTTGTTCTACGGTTGCGACGTCGGTATCCAAAATCCGTAAAATAGCAGATATACGACGTTGCCAGAACGTTGGATTTGGGAGGCGACCCTAAGAGGACGTTGTTATAACGTTAAATAAGAGACATTCTGACAACGTCATAATCACCATGTTGGAAAGATATAGAGAATATTAGGTTACTGTCTAAAATTTATTAGGCGAGTCGGAGAAAATATACAAGGCGAGGCTCTGCCGAGCCTTGTATTTTTTCGGAGACGAGCCTAATAAATTAAAATTTATAAGACTAACCTAATATTCTATTTATCCTACATTCTGAGTGTGCACCCGACACAATAACAAACAAACTAGCCATGACAGCTTACAAACTCGCTACGTACTTGGTAACATGTTGCGCAATGATATTTATATTTTTATCCACTGTTAGCCCTATGACGTCACGAAAGCTTTATTAGGCACTGACTAATAAAGCAAAATTTATTAGGCAGGCCTTTTTTGTACGTTATTTCGCATGAAGGTAGGATCAATATCGTTTATTCGTTGCACTGTTGTCACGACAATGGCAGCCATAATATGACGTGGACACCTGGAAAGTCCTATATTTATTATTACTAGTGTCAGACGGGGGATTGAACTGGCCATCCATTGATTCGCAGTCCAACGTGTTGACCACTTGACCAGGGACCCTTCTGTACGCTGGACTACTAACACGTCTATACACTGGAATACAGACCCGTCTATGTACTGAACTACATACCCTTTTGTACACTGGACTACTGACTCGTCTATGCACTGGACTACTGACCCGTTTATGTACTGGACTACAGACCCGTCTATGTACTGGACTACATACCCCTCGGTACACTGGATTACAGATCCGTCTATGTACTGGACTACAGACCCGTCTGTACACTGGACTACTAACACGTATATACACTGGACTACTGACCCGTCTATGTACTGGACTACAGACCCGTCTATGTACTGGACTACATACCCGTCTGTACACTTGACTACAGACCCGTCTATGTACTGGACTACTGACCCGTCTATGTACTGAACTACATACCCGTTTGTACACTGGACTACTGACTCGTCTATACACTGGACTACTGACCCGTCTATGTACTGGACTACAGACCCGTCTATGTACTGGACTACATACCCCTCGGTACACTGGACTACAGACCCGTCTATGTACTGGACTACAGACCCGTCTGTACACTGGACTACTAACACGTCTATACACTGGAATACAGACCCGTCTATACACTGGACTACAGACCCGTCTGTACACTGGTCTATTCACTGGAATACAGACCCGTCTATGTACTGGACTACAGACCCGTCTGTACACTTGACTACAGACCCGTCTATGTACTGGACTACTGACCCGTGTCTATACACTGGACCACTGACCCGTGTCTATACACTGGACCACTGACCCGTCTATACACTGGACCACTGACCAGTCTATACACTGGACCACTGACCCGTCTATGCACTGGACCACTGACCCGTCTATGCACTGGACCACTGACCCGTCTATACACTGGACCACTGACCCGTCTATGCATTGGACCACTGACCCGTCTATGCACTGGACCACTGACCCGTGTCTATACACTGGACCACTGACCCATCTATGCACTGGACCACTGACCCGTCTATGCACTGGACCACTGACCAGTCTATACACTGGACCACTGACCCATCTATGCACTGGACCACTGACCAGTCTATACACTGGACCACTGACCCATCTATGCACTGGACCACTGACCCGTCTATACACTGGACCACTGACCCATCTATTCACTGGACCACTGACCCGTATATACACTGGACCACTGACCCGTCTATGCACTGGACCACTGACCCGTCTATACACTGGACTACTGACCAGTCTATACACTGGACCACTAACCAGTCTATACACTGGACCACTGACCCGTCTATGCACTGGACCACTGACCCATCTATGCACTGGACCACTGACCCGTATATACACTGGACCACTGACCCGTATATACACTGGACCACTGACCCGTCTATGCACTGGACCACTGACCCGTCTATACACTGGACCACTGACCAGTCTATGCATTGGACTACTGACCCATCTATGCACTGAACAACTAACCTGTCTATACACTGGACTATTGACCGGTGTATATACACTGGACAACTGACCCGTCTATACACTGGACAACTCACCCGTCTATACATTGGACTACTGACCCGTCTATGCACTGGACTACTGACCCGTCTATACACTGGACAACTGACCCGTCTATACACTGGACTATTGACCGGTGTCTATACACTGGACAACTGGCCCATCTATACGCTGGACTACTGATCCGTGTCTATACACTGGACTACTGACCCGTGTCTATACACTGGACTATTGACCCGTGTCTATACACTGGACCACTGACCAGTCAATACTCTGGACCACTGGCCCGTCTATACACTGGACTATTGACCCGTGTCTATACACTGGACCACTGGCCCGTCTATACACTGGACCACTGGCCCGTCTATACACTAGACTATTGACCCGTGTCTATACACTGGACCACTATCCAGTCTATACACTGGACCACTGGCCCGTCTATACACTGGACTATTGACCCGTGTCTATACACTGAACTACTGAACCGTCTATGCACTGGACCACTGACCCGTCTATACACTGGACTACTGACCCGTCTATGCACTGGACTACTGAACCGTCTATGCATTGGACTATTGACCCGTCTATGAACTGGACTACTGAACCGTCTATACATTGGACTATTGACCCGTCTATACACTGGACTACTGACCCGTGTATACACTGGACTACTGAACCGTCTATACATTGGACTATTGACCCGTCTATGCACTGGACTACTGACCCGTCTATACACTGGACTATTGACCCGTGTCTATACACTGGACAACTGGCCCATCTATACGCTGGACCACTGGCCCGTCTATACACTGGACTACTGACCCGTCTATACACTGGACCACTGAACCGTCTATGCACTGGACCACTGACTCGTCTATTCACTGGACTACTGACCCGTCTATACACTGGACTACTGAACCGCCTATGCACTGGACTACTGACCCGTCTATACACTGGACTACTGACCCGTCTATACACTGGACTACTGAACCGTCTATGCACTGGACCACTGACTCGTCTATAGTTTCATATAGTATAAAGAATGATTCATATTTATAATTCTTCACGCCTATAACGAAATGACATTGTGCATTTATTAATCCCGTGCACGCATGTTTCCACGTGCATTCACGACTTTAATAGACAATTTCATTGAGCAAATACTTGTTCTCGGCTACACAGAGCGTACATAAAAGCGTATTTGTCTTTAGACCGATAACAATCGGAATGTGGCACGTGTATACGTCGAAACCAATCAAATTCAGTGTTACAAATGCATAGATAGCTCTGACTTACGTCAGATCATATAAGCTGATAACATCTAGAATCGTTTTACATTATGCCTTGTAGCTAGACAGAAGTGCTAAGTTGACGTTGTTTACATGCTACAGATTTTTCAAATGCTTGCAGAATTCTCTCACCATATTAGCAGGACAACACTTACACGTCCACATGTCGTCATGCTCAAAATGTCTTCAAATAGTATACAATTCCGCACTTATTTCACATGAGGAAGTTATCCAACTGGCTTGCGGAAGGTCGGTGGTTCTACCCGGGTGCCCGTATGTACGTGCAATTATTTCACGTGAGGAAGCTCATCCAACTGGCTTGCGGAAGGTCGGTGGTTATACCCGGGTGTCCGTATGTACGTGCACTTATTTCACGTGAGGAAGCTCATCCAACTGGCTTGCGGAAGGTCGGTGGTTATACCCGGGTGTCCGTATGTACGTGCACTTATTTCATGTGACAAACTTACCCAACTGGCTTGCGGCAGGTAGGTGGTTCTACCCGGGTGCCCGTATGTACGTGCAATTATTTCACGTGAGGAAGTTACCCAACTGGCTTGTGGCAGGTCGGTGGTTCTACCCTGGTGCCCGTATGTACGTGCAATTATTTCATGTGAGAAACTTACCGGCTTGTGGCAGGTAGGTGGTTCTACCCGGGTGCCCGTATGTACGTGCAATTATTTCATGTGAGAAACTTACCCAACTGGCTTGCGGAAGGTCGGTGGTTCTATCCGGATGTCCCCCTTATGTGCCTGGACCTTCTGTTCGCAGAGGCACCCGAGGTCTTCCTCCACCAATAATAGCTGGAAAGTCGTCATATGACCTGAAGCTGTTGGTGTGACTTTAAACCCCGAAAGTCGTCATATGACCTGAAGCTGTTGGTGTGACTTTAAACCCCGAAAGTCGTCATATGACCTGAAGCTGTTGGTGTGACTTTAAACCCCGAAAGTCGTCATATGACCTGAAGCTGTTGGTGTGACTTTAAACCCCGAAAGTCGTCATATGACCTGAAGCTGTTGGTGTGACTTTAAACCCCGAAAACAAAGAAACGAAACAAGTTACACATGCAAGATGGAACACCTTCCATCTATATTGTAGTATGTTATGGAAAATACATGAAGTGTATGTAAACTGCAGCCATCATTCGTGGCGATCTGAATTAGTCATGTGTGGACATACTCACAGACGCTTGGGGTCTGGACCAATGGTTTCGGGTTCAAAACCAAAAAAATTGTTTACTTACTTATACTTTATTTATTTTACAACGATTGCGAAGCAAGTTTTAACAACTTATATTAATCACTCTCGTTGGCGCGGATGAAAGCGTATATGTCGTCATTCATGTGGGAGGAAACCGGAGTACCCGGAGAAACCCCACCTGTCCGATCTGGCGACCACCGTACCATCTCACATACATCCCAGTCCGAGGATCGAACCCGGGTGGCATTGGTGAGAAGCGAGCGCGCTAACTACTGCACTAATCGAACAGCCTTTTATTGTTTAAGAACACTATGATACACCATAGGCGTGACATTATGCATACACATTTTAGGCTATATCCAAGCAGTCTTAAAATGACACCCATCAGTATCAAAGCAAAATACACAAGCAGGTTTACAAATGCCACCCCTTTACTACCAAGGCCATATATATGACCCCAAGGCCATATATATGGCCTAAGAAAATTGTATGTAGAGTGTCAAGCATATAGTATATCATAATGTTCTTTAAAAAAAAATGTGTTTTGATTTTGAACCTGAAACCATTTGTCCAGACTCCAAGCCCCTTTGGACTTAAACGGTTGAGCATAAACGAAAGTTGTATATATCGTTTGCCATCTGATGATAATGACAATGTTGTGGTCACAGAGCCATGTATCAACCACTTGTTGACAGAAACTGTCCCATCAAATGTGGATTAATGGACCAAGTTTGGGCAAACAAATTGTTCCTTATTTGATTAGAGTTCCTACATCTTTGTTGTTATAATAACTTGTTTACAGACGGGGTTATTCCACATTCTCAACAGATTAATGCCCTGGTGATGGGTGAGACTAAAGTAAAGTCGAATGATGTAAGGCGTCTTGTCTTCTACTGCAGACGTTGTCGTCTGCAAATATAAAAGAACGTCTGCGGTTATCTTAATTAGTCTAGATGAGAATCAGCGAACTCGCAAGCATTAAAATGTAGCTTACCTTATCATCCACTTATCACCCTCACTCCATGTATACATCTACCTATCACCCTCACTCCATACATATATCTACCTATCACACTCACTCCATGCATACATCTACCTATCACCCTCACTCCATACACCCATCTACCTATCACCTTCACTCCATGCATACATCTACCTATCACCCTCACTCCATACATACATCTACCTATCACCTTCACTACATACACCCATCTACCTATCACCCTCACTCCATACATACATCTACCTATCACACTCACTCCATACACCCATCTACCTATCACCCTCACTCCATACATACATCTACCTATCACCTCACTCCATACATACATTTACCTATCACCCTCACTCCATACATACATCTACCTATCACACTCACTCCATACACCCATCTACCTATCACCCTCACTCCATACATACATCTACCTATCACCTCACTCCATACATACATCTACCTATCACCCTCACACCATGCATACATCTACCTATCACACTCACTCCATACACCCATCTACCTATCACCCTCACTCCATACACCCATCTACCTATCACCCTCACTCCATACATACATCTACCTATCACCCTCACTGCATGCATACATCTACCTATCACACTCACTCCATACACCCATCTACCTATCACCCTCACTCAATACACCCATCTACCTATCACCCTCACTCCATACACCCATCAACCTATCACCCTCACTCCATACATACATCTACCTATCACCCTCACTGCATGCATACATCTACCTATCACACTCACTCCATACACCCATCTACCTATCACCCTCACTCCATACACCCATCTACCTATCACCCTCACTGCATGCATACATCTACATATCACCCTCACTCCATACATACATCTACCTATCACACTCACTCCATGCATACATCTACCTATCACCCTCACTCCATACATACATCTACCTATCACCCTCACTCCATATATTCATATACCTATCTCACTGCATGCATACATCCACTTATCACCCTCACACCATGCATACATCTACCTATCACCCTCACTCCATACACCCATCTACCTATCACCCTCACTCCATGCATACATCTACCTATCACCCTCACTCCATACACCCATCTACCTATTACCCTCACTCCATACATACATCTACCTATCACCCTCACTCCATACACCCATCTACCTATCACCCTCACTCCATACATACATCTACCTATCACCTTCACTCCATACACCCATCTACCTATCACCCTCACTGCATGCATACATCTACCTATCACCCTCACTGCATACAAACATCTAACTATCACACTCACTCCATGCATACATCTACCTATCACCCTCACCCATGCATACATCTACCTATCACACTCACTCCATGCATACATCTACCTATCACCCTCACTCCATACATACATCTACCTATCACCCTCACTCCATGCATACATCTACCTATCACCCTCACTCCATACACCCATCTACCTATCACCCTCACTCCATACATACATCTACCTATCACCCTCACTCCATACATACATCTACCTATCACCCTCACTCCATGCATACATCTACCTATCACCCTCACTCCATGCATACATCTACCTATCACCCTCACTCCATACATACATCTACCTATCACCCTCACTCCATGCATACATCTACCTATCACCCTCACTCCATACACCCATCTACCTATCACCCTCACTCCATACATACATCTACCTATCACCCTCACTCCATACACCCATCTACCTATCACCTTCACTCCATGCATACATCTACCTATCACCCTCACTCCATACACACATCTACCTATCACCCTCACTCCATACATACATCTACCTATCACCCTCACTCCATACACCCATCTACCTATCACCTTCACTCCATGCATACATCTACCTATCACACTCACTCCATACACCCATCTACCTATCACCCTCACTCCATACACCCATCTACCTATCACCCTCACTCCATACATACATCTACCTATCACCCTCACTGCATGCATACATCTACCTATCACCCTCACTCCATACATACATCTACCTATCACACTCACTACATGCATACATCTACATATCACCCTCACTCCATACATACATCTACCTATCACCCTCACTCCATACATACATATACCTATCACCCTCACTCCATACACCAATCTACCTATTACCCTCACTCCATACATACATCTACCTATCACCCTCACTCCATACACCCATCTACCTATCACCCTCACTCCATACATACATCTACCTATCACCTTCACTCCAGACACCCATCTACCTATCACCCTCACTGCATGCATACATCTACCTATCACCCTCACTCCATACATACATCTACCTATCACCCTCACTCCATACATACATACATCTACCTATCACCCTCACTCCATGCATACATATACCTATCACCCTCACTCCATACATATATCTACCTATCACCCTCACTCCATACACCCATCTACCTATCACCCTCACTGCATGCATACATCCACTTATCACCCTCACACCATGCATACATCTACCTATCACCCTCACTCCATACACCCATCTACCTATCACCCTCACTCCATGCATACATATACCTGTCACCCTCACTCCATACACCCATCTACCTATTACCCTCACTCCATACATACATCTACCTATCACCCTCACTCCATGCATACATCTACCTGTCACCCTCACTCCATACACCCATCTACCTATTACCCTCACTCCATACATACATCTACCTATCACCCTCACTCCATACACCCATCTACCTATCACCCTCACTCCATACATACATCTACCTATCACCTTCACTCCATACACCCATCTACCAATCACCCTCACTGCATGCATACATCTACCTATCACCCTGACTCCATACATACATCTACCTATCACCCTCACTCCATGCATACATCTACCTATCACCCTCACTCCATACACCCATCTACCTATCACCCTCACTCCATACATACATCTACCTATCACCCTCACTCCATACACCCATATACCTATCACCTTCACTCCATACATACATCTACCTATCACCCTCACTCCAACACCCATATACCTATCACCCTCACTCCATACATACATCTACCTATCACCCTCACTCCATGCATACATCTACCTTTCACCCTCACTGCATGCATACATCTACCTATCACACTCACTCCATACACCCATCTACCTATCACCCTCACTCCATACACCCATCTACCTATCACCCTCACTCCATACATACATCTACCTATCACCTCACTCCATACACCCATCTACCTATCACCCTCACTGCATGCATACATATACATATCACCCTCACTCCATACATACATCTACCTATCACCCTCACTCCATACATACATCTACCTATCACCCTCACTCCATGCATACATATACCTATCACCCTCACTCCATACATAAATCTACCTATCACCCTCACTCCATACACCCATCTACCTATCTCACTGCATGCATACATCCACTTATCACCCTCACACCATGCATACATCTACCTATCACCCTCACTCCATACACCCATCTACCTATCACCCTCACTCCATGCATACATCTACCTATCACCCTCACTCCATACACCCATCTACCTATTACCCTCACTCCATACATACATCTACCTATCACCCTCACTCCATACACCCATCTACCTATCACCCTCACTCCATACATACATCTACCTATCACCTTCACTCCATACACCCATCTACCTATCACCCTCACTGCATGCATACATCTACCTATCACCCTCACTGCATACATACATCTAACTATCACACTCACTCCATGCATACATCTACCTATCACACTCACTCCATGCATACATCTACATATCACCCTCACTCCATACATACATCTACCTATCACCCTCACTCCATGCATACATCTACCTATCACCCTCACTCCATACACCCATCTACCTATCACCCTCACTCCATACATACATCTACCTATCACCCTCACTCCATACACCCATCTACCTATCACCTTCACTCCATGCATACATCTACCTATCACACTCACTCCATACACCCATCTACCTATCACCCTCACTCCATACACCCATCTACCTATCACCCTCACTCCATACATACATCTACCTATCACCCTCACTGCATGCATACATCTACCTATCACCCTCACTCCATACATACATCTACCTATCACACTCACTACATGCATACATCTACATATCACCCTCACTCCATACATACATCTACCTATCACCCTCACTCCATACATACATATACCTATCACCCTCACTCCATACACCAATCTACCTATTACCCTCACTCCATACATACATCTACCTATCACCCTCACTCCATACACCCATCTACCTATCACCCTCACTCCATACATACATCTACCTATCACCTTCACTCCAGACACCCATCTACCTATCACCCTCACTGCATGCATACATCTACCTATCACCCTCACTCCATACATACATCTACCTATCACCCTCACTCCATACATACATACATCTACCTATCACCCTCACTCCATGCATACATATACCTATCACCCTCACTCCATACATATATCTACCTATCACCCTCACTCCATACACCCATCTACCTATCACCCTCACTGCATGCATACATCCACTTATCACCCTCACACCATGCATACATCTACCTATCACCCTCACTCCATACACCCATCTACCTATCACCCTCACTCCATGCATACATCTACCTGTCACCCTCACTCCATACACCCATCTACCTATTACCCTCACTCCATACATACATCTACCTATCACCCTCACTCCATACATACATACACCTATCACCCTCACTCCATACATACATCTACCTATCACCTTCACTCCATACACCCATCTACCTATCACCCTCACTGCATGCATACATCTACCTATCACCCTCACTCCATACATACATCTACCTATCACCCTCACTCCATGCATACATCTACCTATCACACTCACTCCATGCATACATTACCTATCACCCTCACTCCATACATACATACATCTACCTATCACCCTCACTCCATGCATACATCTACCTATCACCCTCACTCCATACACCCACTACCTATCACCCTCACTCCATACATACATCTACCTTTCACCCTCACTGCATACATACATCTACCTATCACACTCACTCCATACACCCATCTACCTATCACCCTCAATCCATACACCCATCTACCTATCACCCTCACTCCATACATACATCTACCTATCACCCTCACTGCATGCATACATCTACCTATCACCCTCACTCCATACATACATCTACCTATCACACTCACTACATGCATACATCTACATATCACCCTCACTCCATACATACATCTACCTATCACCCTCACTCCATATATTCATCTACCTATCACCCTCACTCCAAACATCCATCTACCTATCATCCTCACTCCATACATACATCTAACTATCACCCTCACTCCATACACCCATCTACCTATCACACTCACTCCATACATACATCAACCTATCACTCTCACTACATGCATACATCTACCTATCACACTCACTCCATGCATACATCTACCTATCACACTCACTCCATGCATACATCTACATATCACCCTCACTCCATACATACATCTACCTATCACCCTCACTCCACACATACATATACCTATCACCCTCACTCCATACACCCATCTACCTATCACATTCACCCCATACATACATATACCTATCACCCTCACTGCATACACCAATCTACCTATCACCCTCACTCCATACACCAAACTACCTATCACCCTCTCCATACACCCATTACCTATCACACTCACCCCCAACAAACACACACACCAACAACAACACTACCTATCACCCTCACTCCATACACCCATCTACCTATCACCCTCACTCCATACATACATCACCACACCACACCCAACACCCACACCACACCACCAACAACAACACACCACACCCCACCACAACATAACCTATCACCCTCACTCCATACATACATATACCTATCACCCTCACTCCATACACCAATCTACCTATTACCCTCACTCCATACATACATCTACCTATCACCCTCACTCCATGCATACATCTACCTATCACACTCACTCCATGCATACATCTACCTATCACCCTCACTCCATACATACATCTACCTATCACCCTCACTCCATGCATACATCTACCTATCACCCTCACTCCATACACCCATCTACCTATCACCCTCACTCCATACATACATCTACCTATCACTCTCACTCCATACACCCATCTACCTATCACCTTCACTCCATGCATACATCTACCTATCACGCTCACTCCATACATACATCTACCTATCACCCTCAAACCATGCATACATCTACCTTTCACCCTCGTCCATGCACCCATCTACCTATCACCCTCACTCCATACACCCATCTACCAACCACTTTCACTCCATACATCCATCCACCTACCACGCTCACTCCATGCACCCATCTACATACCACCCTGACTCCTCAATGCACCCGGCTAACTTCCACACTCACTACATACATCCATCCACCTACCACCCTGACTCATCAATGCACCCGGCTACATACCACCCTGACTCATCAATGCACCCGGCTACCTACCACCCTGACTCCTCAATGCACCCGGCTAACTACCACACTCACTCCGCAATGCACCCGGCTACCTACCACCCTGACTCCTCAATGCACCCGGCTAACTACCACCCTCACTCCTCAATACACACAGCTACATACCACTCTCACTCATCAATGCACCCGGCTAACTACCACCCTCACTCCTCAATGCACCCGGCTACCTACCACCCTCACTCCTCAATGCACCCAGCTACCTACCACCCTCACTCATCAATGCACACAGCACACCACCCTCACTCAATGCACCCGGTACTACACACTCTCAGCTACCTACCACCCTCACTCCTCAATGCACCCAGCTACCTACCACCCTCACTCCTCAGTGCACCCAGCTACCTACCACCCTCACTCCTCAATGCACACAGCTACCTACCACCCTCACTCCTCAATGCACACAGCTACCTACCACCCTCACTCCTCAATGCACCCAGCTACCTACCACCCTCATTCCTCAATGCACACAGCTACCTACCACCCTCACTCCTCAATACACACAGCTACCTACCACCCTCACTCCTCGATGCACCCGGCTAACTACCACCCTCACTCCGCAATGCACACAGCTACCTACCACCCTCACTCCTCGATGCACCCATCTACCTACCACCCTCACTCCTTAATGCACACAGCTACCTACCACCCTCACTGCTCAATGCACACAGCTACCTACCACCCACACTCCTCAATGCACACAGCTACCTACCACCCTCACTCCTCAATGCACACAGCTACCTACCACCCTCACTCCACAATGCACCCAGCTACCAACCACCCTCACTCCTCAATGCACACAGCTACCTACCACCCTCACTCCTCAATGCACCATACTACCTACCACCCTCACTCCTCAATGCACACAGCTACCTACCACCCTCACTCCACAATGCACCCAGCTACCAACCACCCTCACTCCTCAATGCACACAGCTACCTACCACCCTCACTCCTCAATGCACACAACTACCTACCACCCGCACTCCTCGATGCACCCGGCTAACTACCACCCTCACTCCTCAATAC
>CM026392.1:31378532-31416541 GCA_014843695.1 Archivesica marissinica | reverse complement strand
TACACTTGGGATTTATATCCGGGTAACTTGTGTAATGCGTGTTACACTTGGGATTTATATCCGGGTAACTTGTGTAATGCGTGTTACACTTGGGATTTATATCCGGGTAACTTGTGTAATGCGTGTTACACTTGGGATTTATATCCGGGTAACTTGTGTAATGCGTGTTACACTTGGGATTTATATCCGGGTAACTTGTGTAATGCGTGTTACACTTGGGATTTATATCCGGGTAACTTGTGTAATGCGTGTTACACTTGGGATTTATATCCGGGTAACTTGTGTAATGCGTGTTACACTTGGGATTTATATCCGGGTAACTTGTGTAATGCGTGCTACACTTGGGATTTGGACACTGTTGTGTCGAGTTACTAATTGACGTAATATTATTAAATATCTATGATATTTAAATATACTGTTTTCAGTGTTCAGTTATCGTTCACCCCGGCATCCACACATCGGACCCTATATAAATTAATGACGAATGGGCTATGTCGACGGATCTGTTGTTCAGTGGTAACATGCTGGACTGGTAATCCAGGGATCGCAGGTTCGATTCCCCCGTCTGAGAATAATAAGATTAACAGTCTTTCAGATGGGACGTTAAACCGAGGTCTCGTGTAAGGTGCTTTACACCGTACACGTAAAAGAACCAGAGGAGACTCTGGAATGGGTCTCTGTTTGCATCATTGCACTATCCTCCAAAATCTAAAATAAATGACTAATCTCTTCAGGAGGCGTCGCTCATATGGGCAACCGGTAGCGACGATAAATAAACGCAAAACGCACGCTACGTCGACACTGTCAGTGATAGTGTAGATATTGAATCTACTGTATCTTTTGGGAACACAGTAACACCGAGTAAATACGAGCCGGCCACAGTATGTGCTGATGCAGGAGAAAATGAACATTTCTGGCGGGTAATACACTTCCTAACGTTGTTGATCCTAGCTGCAGTACAATTGACATAGCGAGTCAATGCACATTGTTAAACGAAACAACACATTCCGTTCTCACTATCGTCTTGCGTAGAGTGTATGTCACCCCAACAAGACCTCAGGCCCTATCCGGTTGACACCTACGTACACATACCCGAGTACTGATACTAAATAAGTGGTTACCAACCCCTAGACCTAGACCTACACCTGGCACCCTTTTTTTAATGTTGGGCTAAGTGAACCAATACGTCAGTAAACAAATTTTCTACATTCTTTAATGCACGTCTAAGTAATCACTTTACTAATACATGAAGTAACATCAAACATACAAACAGTTTTATCGGTAAAGTTCTAAAGCACTAAGCTCTCCCCCAGTGGACAATGTTAATGGGTTTTGACGGAAGTGCCGCATATCATGAACGCCGTACGAATAGTAATCCTTTGCGAATATCTAATCAGCATGTTGATTTGTCAGATGACGAAGATTATAGTGTGTACGTCATAAAAAATAAAACATTAAACGTGTCTTCGTTGGTGGTTTTAAAAGGGGAATAACCGCTGCAAAAATGTCGGCAAAAGAGGGCCTACAGTAACAACATGTCAGGATATTTCTCTCTAAAAAGACAAGAAACGGTGATGTTATCCGCCTGAAGATAATAATAACTGTCACAAAGTAGAAACACGTGGCGTTTGGCCTCGTGAAGTATTCTGTAAACCGTGGTTGTCGCGCGCGGCAATCGAGCGTAACCACGATGGTGAACCGGACAGTGATACACACTACGATGAACGTCGACGGTATGGTAACAGTAAATGGCCACGTTTCCGTGGTGATAGGCGTGGGAATAGACGTACTGAAAAGTCAGTTTGTGACTTATAACAGATACGAAGAACTCGCGACTGACATTGAATAATGGGTACTGAAGGACTTTAAAATGAATAACAATTTAAATCTCAATTTGTTGGAATGTAACTGGTCTTATGTCCAGTAGTACATACGTATATATAGAGAGAGATACGGTTAACCACAGCAGGCCAGTGACACATCTGGGTCTGGTAGTCTAATGAGTGAGTGGATGCGCGTTCGCTTCAGGTGCGAAAGGTCCGGAGTTCGAGTCCCACTGGAGCCGTTACGATTGTGCCCTTAGGCAAGGCATTTAAATTCCACATTGCCTCTTCTCTCTCTCCTTCATGGCGATGGATTACACCAGGAATGAGGTCTCGAGAGTGATTAATATGAGTTGAATGAACTTGTTTTGCAATCGAGCTAAAATAAATTTGTATAAACTAATGTGTGGGTAGACATATACAAAATATATATTTCCACCCGTTTGCAACAGATTCTTCGGAATTCTACACCATGTGTGCATTCGTTGTACACGTATGATATACATGTCTACAAAGGTACTTCCAATACCAAATGCAATCTCGTCGCTCGACTGGGTCGAGCAAGAGATCCTAATAGGTACATAGCCTACAACAGCATCACCTAATCACGGGGACTTGCATCAGAAGGCCGAATTTAATGACATTTTTAACTTCACCGGGCTTGCTTTGCAAGCTCCTGTGACTGAACCGGCCAACCTATAAAACTGATATTATTGTCAATATTATTATTCTAGTTACCTACCTTAGATATATTCATCCATGTGCAGTATTAAGACAAAGAAAGTAGCATATATATACAATTATAGTATTTAAAACATGCAAACACCAAAAGCATGATCAGGTAAATAATTTATACAACGCTTTATTGATGGAATAGCTAGTCTCAAGCTTATTTATTAAAAAGCAAACTTTTGTATTATACCATTGTGTACAATTGTTGTTTGTGTATATAACTATGTAATATGTACAATTGTTTGAATAAAAAACATCGACATTTTTTATATTGATAATATGATAACTGTTGCACAACAAAAATGGTTAAATAAACAGCATACTTGGTAACTAACTGATGGACAAGCAATAGCGGAAAACTAATGACTGACGTGGGACTCGAACATAGGTCTGCATGCTGCATGAGAACACGAGGTCGATACATTCTCTATCTAAGGAGTATCGAATCATGAGCATATCCCATGCGGTTCCAGAGATATATCGTCCAGATTCAAACTATATTTTAAAGTACGGACCTTCTCCCGTATGCTTGTGCATGTGTACCGGTATATGATTTTAAACAATCCAGGGGCTATGCGGGGTCGACGACACTCGGAGCAGTCCGCACACCAGAGGCATGTGTAGTAGCTACAGCTTGATACCACACCAAAGCTGGTTGTTATCATATTAATGTTGCTACCCAATTGTAGCTAATACCTATATCTATCGTACCCAACACCATTAGGCTTACATCATGTTGTTTTTTTGAATTTCGATGTTTTTTATTCAAACAACTGTACATATTACACAGTTATATACACAAACAACAATTGTACACAATGGTATAATACAATTTTTTTTTAATAAATAAGCTTGAGACTAACTATTCTATCAATAAAGCGTTGTTCAAAGAGACTGAATTTGGATTTTAACAATTGTCAAATGAATGTTTTTGTTTGCGTTACGGAAAGGATTCCTACTTAAAACAACAACATAAGTTAAAACTAGGCATGTTCACTAGTAATGTTAGTGGAATTGAGAAAATCTCTCCATTGGATTTCAAATTTACGATGGCTTCCTTTCATAAATGGCTTACATCATGTTATTGTTCTTAACGGGGAGGTGTCGTCGACACTCTGAGTATGTTGCCTAATAAATATACTTTTGATTTGTAGCTGAACAGGCTCGCCGTTCGAGCTCCTGTCACCAAATCGAGCAGGCTACACACATCTTTCGCATATGTACATGTAGCCAAGACACATATCTACACGAAACTGTATTACACTAACCCTAACCCCATACACGAAGAGTTAGAATGTCACAAGGGCAACTCAATGAAAGCGACCATGTAAGTCATTGCAAGGCGCACTTCTGAAAACAAAGTACCAATTTATCACAACATATCATTAATGGCACCATGCATCAGAAACAAATTGGCGAACGAACACCCATGTCACATCTCGCGAGAAATGGAAATATTCAAAATGGCGCAATAAACACGTGTACATGCAATCATTTCTAAATAATAAAGTTAACATCAATAAATAAATCAAGGATGTCCGATTAGCGCAGTGGTTAGTGCGTTCGCTTCTCACCAATGCAACCCAGGTTCGATCCTCGGACCGGGAAATATGTGAGATGGTACGGCGGTCGCCAGATCGGATATGTGGGTTTTCTCCGGGTACTTCACATATCACACTTTAACTATGAAGTGTAAACTGTGAGTGCTGTTAACATTAATTACAAAAAAATACTTCAATTTTCAATGATTGTTTATATGTTAGTATATGTAACTGTCAATCAAACATCACGTGATATAAAATGGGAGGAGTCTTTAATCAAAATGATGTTATCGTCTTCACTTGGGAGCCCTACCCTAAGCCCAACCCTAACCCGTTGGTATATAAATAAATTGAGATGACTTTCAATAATTGATCATAATATGTTATTCATATCAAACTATTTAACAGCAAACACCCGCCGCAACTGAACAAACATAATAAGTTATTCCTTAATTAACACGTCTCTGCTTTTTCGTTTAGGTTATCGTTAATCAGTCTAGAGCGCAACTGAACCCTGGTTTTAGATTTCTGATCACTGGTGCTACCAACAATCATAGTTTATGGTATGTTGCTGTAAAGCACTTTATGCTAGATGATATATTGTCTGTGTTTGTTTTAGGCACCAATTAGCAACTGCTACGTCATCATTCATTCAGGCAATCAATCAAGGTTTAACGTTCTTTGATAGACTTTTTTCCGAGTCGAACTGTTGTTAAATATATCATTTTCCTTCCAAAGCTTTAGTCAACTATTAGGGTTTGTTTAAACAGTATTTATTCCAATAAATGTACATGTATAACACAAAAAATGTTACAAATACATAAATTGTGAATGGTTTGGATTGGAAAACAAGTTATCAGAAAACTTATATTAATTCCTCTCCTCTCCACTATTAGGGTTAATATCTAAATAGTAATAAATAATTTGGCAATTTATAAATTTCAAGTTTATCATCCAATAAGTAGCAACAATAATTATACTGAAGATTATAATTAAAGCGACATTGCATTGCAAAAAGCAAATAAAATGCATTTTTTCCACGTATAAATACATTGCTACTACAAATTCTTCCGAATACACTCGAACACTAACATTGAATCAATAAACAGTGTTTTTGTGGATTGAAAGTATGATTTCATATAACGGTCATCCATGCTCCTGAATTGACGTTTGTTTGTCATCGGAGTCGATAGTAAATGCGAGATACTGTCGTTTAGAGATAATTTAACTAAGAATAAATAGTATACAAATAAATAGGTACAAATGTGAGATATAACAGTCAATATGTACCATAAATCGTGTTATTCAGGATACACGAGTTGTATTACGTATACATGTTTACAGTATTTTGTTATGTCAACAAACCGCGTATACGACGTTTGTTTATTAGTTGAAATACTCAGTATTTGAGGCATATATTTGGAAATATATTATATCATATAATAGGAAAATACCTTCTGCTGAAATTTGTGTTTTCATTGATGTAGTGTCGCTTTAAGTTGCTTTGTGTTTCATTGATAATATGTAAATAATTATGACTATGTACTATATGCATACGTCTTAATAAACTTATGTTCTGTTCTTAAATATCGGCCTCGTTAAAGGGGATGTGGTAGATGTGCATTTAAATATGCATGGGTTGCACAAGAATAGTGTGACTGGGGTCTTCTGTCACCAATAATAGCCAGAATAGCCATATGACATAAGCTTGAATTCCAGCACGAATCCGCAGGAACGAATCCCACTGGAACGAGATACATTTCCAGGATTCTCGTATCATGGCTTAAGCATACAAATGTTGGCTTAAACGTACATTTTCTGTGGGATTAAGCTGTCAATTTCTGTTGATTTAAACTTTCAATTGGTGTAGGTTTAAACTGACCATTTCGGTTGATTTAAACTTTCAATTGATGTAGGTTTAAACAGACAATTTATATCAATTTAAAATGTCAATTTATGTAGGCTTAAACTGCCAATTTCTGTTGATTTAAACTTTCAATTGATGTAGGTTTAAACTGACAATTTCAGTAAATGTGATTAAGTAGGAAAGAGTTACAATTCCGGTAAAATTTATAACTGATGGTAGAACATGCAAACACTCCGTTGCTATCAGAGGTTAAAATGTGTACTCTGTACTAATAAGGCTAAACTTTAATTAAATTACTTGTGTTGTTACTTCAGACCAACTCGTAATTCTTGTTAACTGAATAAGTGTATTCTAAGCCACAGTGCATAACTGCATTTGGATATACATGTACGTAGATAGTTCTTAGAGTTACTTTGTATATCAGCGTATCCGTTATTCTTCTAAAGTTGCAACAACTACAGCAGCGGGAAGAACTTTCATTGGATAACAAGCTTTCTGGCAGTAGTGACGAGTTCATCTTGACTATTGAAATGCGCCATTGGTTTTATGAATGGTGTAGAACTGGCACATGATATATTCTGGATAGGACAGTGGTTAGTATTAAGGTCTTTATTTACGAGATTTTAGGAGGTATGTGTTTGCATTTCCTCGAAGGATTGAATAAGCTGAATATGTCGGCTAATGTTTGAAATAACAAGAAAATGGATTAAAATGAGCTTATTTTATCAAAGCTGTTTGAGATTTAAAAAAACGATTAAATGAGTGTAATTTGTACAGAACAGAACAGAACATAAGTTTATTCATGACGTATACATAAGTACATAGTCATAATATATACATATAATTACATATAAATAAACAAGTGATCAATAAAGCTATCGTACACGGAATCTGAAATGAAGTTCAATTAAGTCTCGCTGTAGGAAATCGAGCTCATTTGCAAGAGATCGAATAGCACTAAGAATAAAATATTAGAAACACGTTTTAAATTGTGTTTTAAAAAAAAAATTAAACTTTTATTTATTTTACAACGATTGCGAAGCAAGTTCTAACAACCTATATTAATCACTCTTGTTGGCGCGGATGAAAGCGTAAATGTGGCCATTCGTGTGGGAGGAAACCGGAGTACCCGAAGAAACCCCACCTGTATGATCTGGCGACCACCGTACCATCTCACATACTTCCCGGTCCGTGGATCGAACCCGGGTTGCATTGGTGAGAAGCGAGCGCGCTAACCACTGCGCTAATCGGGCAGAAACTGTGTTTATTTAATCGAATCATTATTTACTATAGAGTAAACAAGTAATTATTATTTACTATAGAGTAAACATAACAAATATACTATCTAAGAGTGTTTGTTATAAAATACTTGCTGTAATTACCAATATAGTCAATTAATCATGCATGTTTGCATTGTCTTAGTCAACGACGTACCTCTTATCTCTGTAAATAATGCCTATTGAGTGTTTTATATGTCGTCTTCACATTTTATTACAACTGAAAAGCATTTGCTAATTAGGCTAATCCCAATCTGATTGGAATTGGTATTTGATCTTTTAAAGCATTTTTAGTTTGCGCAGTAGTGCTTATTTTGCTTTCAGTATTTTTCATTCCATAACATCTTAATAAGATTTTAAATTTCAATTAGCGACTGCTTTTCAGCTTTATCTCACACATGTATATACTATAATAGTGCAATATGTTATAGATGAATGATGTATAATTATATGCATAGTCTCTTGTAACTCTGAATTGAGTGGCAATGTACTTTTTAATATGTAAACCATATTCTATGTTTGTTATATGCTGTACATTGATGAGACTGAAATAAAGAATAAAGACTAATACATATAGATGTATATTTCATGTTACATTATCTGTCGTTATCTCTTATTGTTTTCGACATCATTGACACACAAGATGGTAGTGAATTAGTGAAGTTGTAATTGTTAATTAAAGAAATAAAAATGTCGAAATAAGTTGAAATCGTGAATTCCGTGAAATCGTGTATTTGTGAAGTTGAAATCGTGAATGAATTCGTATAATAGGGTTAGGTAGAACAGAATAAATAAAGAACCACACTGTTAGGCCTGGCATTATCGTTATACAAGTAATTCTAGTTCTAATTTTATCGCAGTGATGTTTTATATTCCAAGTTTTATTAATGTCAGACATCCCCCGTCTGACCCTAATAAAATTAACAGTCTTTCAGATGGGACGTTAAACCAAGGTCTCGTGTCGGTGCTATACACCGTGCACGTACAAGAACCAGAGGAGATTCTGGAATGGGTCTCTGTCTGTATCATGCACTATCCTCCAAAAATCTAAAATAACTAATCTCTTCAGGAGGCGTCGCTCATATGGGCAACCGGTAGCGACGATAAATAAACGTAAAAAAAGACTGACCAGGCAAAATATATCGACGCTAGGTCCCAGGCTAAGTACACTACTATTGTATATACATGTACATGTGATAACTACATGTGTGAGATAAAGCTGAAAAGCAGTCGCAAATTGAAATTTAAAATATGGATTGAAAAATACTGAAAGCAAAATAAGCACTACTGCGCAAACTAAAAATGCTTTAAAAGATCAAATACCAATTCCAATCAGATTGGGATTAGCCTAATTAGCAAATGCTTTTCAGGTGTAATAAAATATGAAGACGACATATAAAACACTCAATAGGCATTATTTACAAAGATAATAGGTTGTAAAATACTAAAGCAGGTTTTGGCAGTTAATCTAATAATGGGTGCATTTGTGAATATGAACTTAAGTTGTTCTTGACTAGACATATTCACAAGGTTGTATAAGTTGAGCTCTATCAAATAATATGTTTCTTAAATCATCAGACTCATCTTCAACTGTGTTACAGAATGTACATGTTCTGTCTTCTACTGGTAAGATTTCGTAGCTGCCAGTTTCAAGCCCTATAGTAGCCTGGGTGCCAGTCTGTCGATTTTTCACTTTTTAATTTCTGGCAAAATGACGTTGATATGATCCGAAACTCAATACGGTCCAATTAATAGTCTCCGTGTTAAAATGTATTTATTTGACTGACCAGGCAAATATATATCGACGTTCCCAGGCTAGCCTTATAGGTGCTACGCCACATCTAAACTTACTAAATGCAGCCCGTTGCGATCTAGACATAATCATTTTGACATACAATTGACCAAAGTCATTCCCATATAGTTGTATACACAATTTCCGTCACACTTTTGAGGTACATGTATAATGATACCTTTCGTCCATATTTTGGAGGAAATCTACTTGTGTGTTTTACGTTTATTTATCGTCGCTACCGGTTGCCCATATGAGCGACGCCTCCTGAAGAGATTGGTCATTTTAGATTTTTGGAGGATAGTGCAATGATACAGACAGATACCCATTCCAGAGTCTCCTCTTGTTCTTTTACATGCACGATGTAAGGCACCGACACGAGACCTCGGTTTAAAGTCCCATCTGACAGTCTGTTAATTTTATTATGGTCAGACGGGGGATCGAACCTGCGATCCCTGGATTACCAGTCCAGCGGAAATCTCCCGACGTAATATTTGCATTAAATATATCACATAAACGAGACCCTAAAATATCAATTCACTCAACAAAATATTCATTTAACCGAGACTCATTCCCGGTTGTTTTTCCAGTTTTAAGCATCTTATCTACTGACAGTACTTGTAATTGATACATCTAATTCACCAAAACAACAATCAATGTTGTCGACATTGTTATTGCTACACAAGAATTCTGCTTCATCATTAGTACATTGGAAATATCACCTTTCAGAGTAGAAAAATAATTATGAAATTCTTCTAATGAAATTCTAGTTTTATTTATTTTCATATTACATTTTGAAATACTTCCAAAACTGTTTACGCTTACATTTTCTTAATTTATCAATATGTGAACAGTTTCTCGGTTTCTCCAGCGACGTTATTAACCCATTTCATTCTGGATACCGTTCAAACAGTATTTGCAAATAACATAGAGCCAGATCAGCCGCAACGGAACGTGCCGTCTGATCAGGCTCTATGTTGTTTGCTATTCAGATGATCTTGCTAAGACACTTAGCTTAGTAGTAAACAACATAGATCCTGGTCAGCACGCAGCGTCACGCTGTTTGCAAAAGCCTTTAAATGTATCCAGAATGAAATGGGTTAATCGGTAATGTTATACAACGGCATAGAAACGCATGGGATTTGTGACGTTAAACTACAACGTTAACCAATTAGCAATGTCTCAAGTTTTATGCTTATTTATCGTCGCTACCGGTTGCCCGCATGAGCGACGCATCCTGAAGAGATTAGTCATTTTAGATGTCTGGAGGATAGTGCAATGATACAGATAGATACCCATTCCAGAGTCTCCTCTGGTTCTTTTACGTGCACGGTGTAAAGCACCGACACGAGACCTCGGTTTAAAGTCCCATCTGAAAGACTGTTAATTTTATTAGGGTCACACGGGGGATCGAACCTGCGATCCCTGGAGTACCAGTCCAGCGTGCTACCACTGAACTGTTACACTGAAACAAACACATAGTCTCTATGTATTGCTCGTTAACTGTTGATGTTTCGGTTAGTTAACAAAGAGACTGTTAGAACGTAAACTGCCTCATTAGATACCAGAAGGAAAAACATAAAACTCGGGGTTGAAAGGGTTAGCAACTGACGCAAGTATTGATATATTATATTGTGAAACAAATCAGTCAGGTATGTTTAATAGTCTTGGTAAAGGAATAAGACTGTTTTGTTCGCTTTGATCTGATAAGTCACTAATTCTGTGTGTGTTTTACGTTTATTTATCGTCGCTACCGGTTGCCCATATGAGCGACGCCTCCTAAAGAGATTAGTCATTTTAGATGTTTGGAGGGTAGTTCATTACGTTGTGTGTTGCTATGCACATATTACACTATTGTTCATTACATTGTTTGTTGCTATGCACATATTACACTATAGTTCATTACGTTGTTTGTTGCTATGCACATATTACACTATAGTTCATTACGTTGTTTGTTGCTATACACATATTACACTATAGTTCATTACGTTGTTTGTTGCTATGCACATATTACACTATAGTTCATTACGTTGTTTGTTGCTATACACATATTACACTATAGTTCATTACGTTGTTTGTTGCTATGTACATATTACACCATAGTTCATTACGTTGTTTGTTGCTATACACATATTACACTATAGTTCATTACGTTGTTTGTTGCTATGCACATATTACACTATAGTTCATTACGTTGTTTGTTGCAATGTACATATTACACTCTAGTTCATTACGTTGTGTGTTGCTATGTACATATTACACTATTGTTCATTACGTTGTTTGTTGCTATGCACATATTGCACTATTGTTCATTACGTTGTTTGTTGCTATGCATATATTACACTATTGTTCATTACGTTGTTTGTTGCTATGTACATATTGTACTATTGTTCATTACGTTGTTTGTTGCTATGCACATATTACACTATAGTTCATTACGTTGTTGGTTGCAATGTACATATTACACTATAGTTCATTACGGTGTTTGTTGCCATGCACATATTACACTATAGTTCATTACGTTGTTTGTTGCTATACACATATTACACTATAGTTCATTACGTTGTTTGTTGCTATGCACATATTGCACTATAGTTCATTACGTTGTTTGTTGCTATGCACATATTGCACTATTGGTCATTACGTTGTTTGTTGCTATGCATATATTACACTATTGTTCATTACGTTGTTTGTTGCTATGTACATATTGTACTATTGTTCATTACGTTGTTTGTTGCTATGCACATATTACACTATAGTTCATTACGTTGTTGGTTGCAATGTACATATTACACTATAGTTCATTACGTTGTTTGTTGCTATGCACATATTACACTATAGTTCATTACGTTGTTTGTTGCAATGCACATATTACACTATAGTTCATTACGTTGTTTGTTGCTATGCACATATTACACTATTGTTCATTACGTTGTCTGTTGCTATGTACATATTGCACTATAGTTCATTACGTTGTTTGTTGCAATGTACATATTACACTATTGTTCATTACGTTGTTTGTTGCAATGTGCATATTACACTATTGTTCATTACGTTGTTTGTTGCTATGCACATATTACACTATTGTTCATTACGTTGTCTGTTGCTATGTACATATTACACTATTGTTCATTACGTTGTTTGTTGCTATGCACATATTACACTATAGTTCATAATGCATTTCATTTGTTTACAGATACAGGGATGCATACATTTGAGAGCTTGTCACAAACATAGCCTCATAGAATACAACAGCGAACATAATTAACGTGCCCGGATCCTGCCAAGAACTATTTACATACAAATACTCGTCAATATATACAGGTACATGTATATGTGAGTGTAATCCACTCATAACGAATCAACATCTTAATCAAGCCATATCGCTTAATCTTAAGATGGGATACCATCTATACTTGTTTTACATCTGAGAACAATACGAGACTGTGTTTATGCGAATATATGTGTTCAAAGAGTTTTGTATTTATTAACAACAATTGCACCCTATGACACTCTTATTTCAAATCTCAAACCCAGAAAATAATTTGTGAGTCGTTCATTTAAACAAGTATCTTACATTCTTATGTGTGTGTTTTACGTTTATTTATCATCGCTACCGGTTGCCCATATGAGCGACGCTTCCTGAAGAGATTAGTCATTTTAGATTTTTGGAGGATAGTGCAATGATACACACACAGAGAGAGATACCAATTCCAGAGTCGCCTCTGGTTCTTTTACGTGCATGGGTGTAAAGCACCGACACGAAACCTCAGTATTTACATTCTTATTGTAAATTTAGACATTAAGTCTAATCTAAATATTAAGAAGCACTAACTGGGCTAACTAATTCAATATTCTATGTACATGGTAGAGTGATAGGTGTACATGTACAATCCGTAAGTTAAGGATAACTACAGTTAGACGAGTTCTACATATATGGTGGCGTGCTTCATGTTCGGCACAAAGGGTTAGAGTTAGTGTTCGGTGGAATATATCTCGTGTTATTATTGCAAATGCACGTACATTGAACACACAGATGATTGTGTGAACTGATCTAGCTAATGGTGCAGTGTCCTATACCGTAATAATAATATAAGAACAATTAAAACAGACATATCATGTATGTAAATCATATGTGTAAATTCGTTGTGGAGTGTTTTGTAGTTTTGTAAATTTAGAAACAATCATACTAGGCAGGTTGTATTGTTATTTGATACATTAAAATCGAAAGGGATTACAGTGTGCTTTATAATCTAATGTATGAACTCCGAGACGAATATAAACTAACAGATAACGTGTGAACACATTCATCGATGCACATTGTAGATGGTTGAAATTAGTACACACATCTGAAGACTATACTAGCGGGAAGAATGGCTTACAATGGTATGCACATAACTGCTCAGGTAACGGACAACGCTGTGGTTGAAATGACGGATGATGTAATCACGGGGTTGGGTGTAACAACAGCACTGCCAGGGAATGGAAGCCAAGCAAATGTTATGAATAATGGAACAAACTCGACTGACACTAAGCACTTCCTCGACAACTTCCACTTCTATCAGGTAAGAAATATCATAATTGTAATACAGTGTAATAGCACATTAGCTCTAATAACATAACTTGCATACCATGTCCTGAACAGGTCGATTAGTCACAGTGGTCATAGATAGCATTTATATCACCCGTTCGATCAATCAATATATATATGTGGTCATTAATACGCTTTCATCCGCGCCAACGAGAGTGATTAATATAAGTTGTTAGAACTTGCTTCGCAATCGTTGTAAAATAAATACAGTTTTAAACAAATTCAATATATATGATAGATAGCATTTATATTACACGTTCGATCAAACAATATATATGATAGATGACATTTATATTACCCGTTCGATCAAACAATATATATATGATAGATGACATTTATATTACCCGTTCGATCAAACAATATATATATGATAGATGACATTTATATTACCCGTTCGATCAAACAATATATATATGATAGATGACATTTATATTACCCGTTCGATCAAACAATATATATATGATAGATGACATTTATATTACCCGTTCGATCAAACAATATATATATGATAGATGACATTTATATTACCCGTTCGATCAAACAATATATATATGATAGATGACATTTATATTACCCGTTCGATCAAACAATATATATATGATAGATGACATTTATATTACCCGTTCGATCAAACAATATATATATGATAGATGACATTTATATTACCCGTTCGATCAAACAATATATATATGATAGATGACATTTATATTACCCGTTCGATCAAACAATATATATATGATAGATGACATTTATATTACCCGTTCGATCAAACAATATATATATGATAGATGACATTTATATTACCCGTTCGATCAAACAATAATTATGTGATAGATGACATTTATATTACCCGTTCGATCAAACAATATAATTATGTGATAGATGACATTTATATTACCCGTTCGATCAAACAATATATATGATAGATGACATTTATATTACCCGTTCGATCAAACAATATGTATGATAGATGACATTTATATTACCCGTTCGATCAAACAATAAAATTATGTGATAGATGACATTTATATTATCCGTTCGATCAAACAATATATATATGATAGATGACATTTATATTACCCGTTCGATCAAACAATATAATTATGTGATATATGACATTTATATTACCCGTTCGATCAATCAATATATATGATATATAAATTTATATTACCCGTTCGATCAAACAATATATGTGATAGATGACATTTATATTACCCGTTCGATCAATCAATATGTATGATATATAACATTTATATTACCCGTTCGATCAAGCAATATGTATGATAGATAGAATTTATATTACCCGTTCGATCAATCAATATGTATGATAGATAACATTTATATTACCCGTTCGATCAATCAATATGTATGATATATAACATTTATATTACCCGTTCGATCAAGCAATATGTATGATAGATAGAATTTATATTACCCGTTCGATCAATCAATATGTATGATAGATAACATTTATATTACCCGTTCGATCAATCAATATGTATGATATATAACATTTATATTACCCGTTCGATCAAGCAATATGTATGATAGATAGAATTTATATTACCCGTTCGATCAATCAATATGTATGATAGATAACATTTATATTACCCGTTCGATCAATCAATATGTATGATATATAACATTTATATTACCCGTTCGATCAAGCAATATGTATGATAGATAGAATTTATATTACCCGTTCGATCAATCAATATGTATGATAGATAGAATTTATATTACCCGTTCGATCAATCAATATGTATTATAGATAACATTTATATTACCCGTTCGACCAATCAATATGTATGATAGATATAATTTATATTACCCGTTCGACCAATCAATATGTATGATAGATAGAATTTATATTACCCGTTCGATCAATCAATATGTATGATAGATAGAATTTATATTACCCGTTCGACCAATCAATATGTATGATAGATATAATTTATATTACCCGTTCGACCAATCAATATGTATGATAGATAGAATTTATATTACCCGTTCGACCAATCAATATGTATGATAGATAGAATTTATATTACCAGTTCGATCAATCAATATGTATGATAGATAACATTTATATTACCCGTTCGACCAATCAATATGTATGATAGATATAATTTATATTACCCGTTCGACCAATCAATATGTATGATAGATATAATTTATATTACCCGTTCGACCAATCAATATGTATGATAGATAGAATTTATATTACCCGTTCGACCAATCAATATGTATGATAGATAGAATTTATATTACCAGTTCGATCAATCAATATGTATGATAGATAACATTTATATTACCCGTTCGACCAATCAATATGTATGATAGATATAATTTATATTACCCGTTCGACCAATCAATATGTATGATAGATATAATTTATATTACCCGTTCGACCAATCAATATGTATTCAGTCCAGCTCAGATCCTACAGTTTGGATACACTGAAGTGTCTTATGTTAACGCCTTTGCCATCCGAAAGATGTGCAATTTAATTTCGAATATCAGGGGTGTCTGTCTGTCTGTCTGTCTGTCTGTCTGTCTGTCTGTCTGTCTGTCTGTCTGTCTGTCTGTCTGTCTGTCTGTCTGTCTGTGTCTGTCTGTCTGTCTGTCTGTCTGTCTGTCTGTCTGTCTGTCTGTCTGTCTGTCTGTCTGTCTGTCTGTCTGTCTGTCTGTCTGTCTGTCTGTCTGTCTGTCTGTCTGTCTGTCTGTCTGTCTGTCTGTCTGTCTGTCTGTCTGTCTGTCTGTCTGTCTGTCTGTCTGTCTGTCTGTCTGTCTGTATGTCTGTCTGTCTGTCTGTCTGTCTGTCTGTCTGTCTTCATATTTTATTGATAGCATACACAGTAGTTAGATGGATTTGATTGAAAGTTAGACCTATTACCAACTCCTCTCCAATAGACCACTATCAGCTAAGATAAATTGTAGACGATTATTGCGTGCTCATATCCGCGAACTCCTTTGAATTCCGATTATTGGTTGCACAGTTTTAATATTTTCGTTGCCAAAGTAGCACGAGGTGTCCACCTATCATTTATTTGAACTTGTTTGGTAGAGGTCTGCTATAGAGATCTGTGAATATGAATATTGACCAAGAGATGCGTTGTTTGAACAAACAGTTTGTGGACGATGTGAATTGCGACGGGACAAAAACTCAAGATTAAGATTTTTACTTGAACAATATCGAGATTCCCCGGAATCTCATATATATGATTGATCTTTCTATAATTGCGTTGTCAGAATTATGTTTCAGAAGGTATCCCTGCTTTGTCTGTATAATTTACTAATGGGATTATTGCCGCGAGTTTTGTATATATTTTCCCACTAGCCTCGTTATTGGATACAGGATTACGAGCCGCTAACAGCTTGTTTATTTTAATTGGTTCTACAAGGGGATATGAAGCACATCCATCACGCTTGCCAGTTAGTTCAGGTGGAGAAATAAATCATAACCTTTCATTGTGTTTTGTGTTAGCCAACAGAAACGGAAATGGGAACTTACCTGCTCACTGAACATGTGTCGTGGTACAGAGGGATCTGCAGTCAAACGCTTGTCAAACATCACAGCGTGTGTGTGTTTTACGTTTATTT
Source organism: Archivesica marissinica (assembly GCA_014843695.1). Classification (NCBI taxonomy): domain Eukaryota; kingdom Metazoa; phylum Mollusca; class Bivalvia; order Venerida; family Vesicomyidae; genus Archivesica; species Archivesica marissinica. Next base: position 31,399,318 of record CM026392.1, on the reverse strand, counting down.
ATCGTCGCTACCGGTTGCCCATATGAGCGACGCCTCCTGAAGAGATTAGTCATTTTATATTTTTGGAGGATAGTGCAATGATACAGAGAGAGACCCATTCCAAAGTCTCCTCTGGTTTTTTTACGTGCACGGTGTAAAGCACGGACACGATACCTCAGTTTAACGTCCCATCTGAAAGACTGTTAATTTTATTAGGGTCAGACGGGAGAACATCAGAGCGTCTAACCGACAACTCGTTTGATTGGTTTGGGAGTTTAAAGTCGCACCATCAGCTTAGGTCATATGGTCAGACGGATCTGTAGTTCAGTGGTAACACGCTGGACTGGTAATCCAGGGATCGCAGGTTCGATCCCCCGTCTGACACTAATACTATTAATAGCCATTCAGGTGGGACTTTAAACCGAGGTCTCGTGTCGGTGCTTTACAAATAACCAGAGGTGATTCTGGAATGGGTCTCTGTCTGTATCATTGCACTATCCTCCAACAATCTAAAATAACTAATCTCTTCAGGAGGCGTCGCTCATATGGGCAACCGGTAGCGACGATAAATAAACGTAAAACACACAAACACAACATTTACTTCCGGGTAGTTCATAAGCAAATGGGAAGTACTGTAGTGTTGTCAAAAGCAATTTAAATAATATCTGTGTATAGATGGGTATACATGTATTGTGATTCAGAGACAGCCGTCCATCTGTTCATTACATTCATAACATAGGCTCTAGTGTATTACTTATCTAGACAGATCTTCTTCTATAGCACTTTAAGCACATGATAACCATTCCAGAATAACATTGCATCGTCTCTCCTTTCCTTCTCCTATAGGGTTAAGGTGTAGGCCGAGGTACAGGGCTAGGGTGTAGAGTGAGGTACAGGGTTAGGGTGTAGAGCGAGGTACAGGGTTATGGTGTAGGCCGAGGTACAGGGCCAGGGTGTAGAGCGATGTACAGGGTTAGTGTGTAGAGCGAGGTACAGGGTTAGTGTGTAGAGCGAGGTACAGGGTTACGGTGTAGAGTGAGGTACAGGGTTAGGGTGTAGAGCGAGGTACAGGGTTAGGGTGTAGACCGAGGTACAGGGTTAGGGTGTAGAGCGAGGTACAGGGTTAGGGTGTAGAGCGAGGTACAGGGTTATGGTGTAGAGCGAGGTACAGTGTTAGGGTGTAGAGCTAGGTACAGGGATATGGTGTAGAGCGAGGTACAGGGTTAGGGTGTAGAGCGAGGTACATGGTTAGGGTGTAGAGCGAGGTACAGTGTTAGGGTGTAGAGCTAGGTACAGGGTTATGGTGTAGAGCGAGGTACAGGGTTAGGGTGTAGAGCGAGGTACATTGTTAGGGTGTAGAGCTAGGTACAGGGTTATGGTGTAGAGCGAGGTATAGGGTTAGGGTGTAGAGCGAGGTACATGGTTAGGGTGTAGAGCGAGGTACAGGGTTACGGTGTAGAGCGAGGTACAGGGTTACGGTGTAGGCCGAGGTACACGGTTAGGGTGTATACCGAGGTACATGGTTAGGGTGTAGAGCGAGATACAGGGTTAGGGTGTAGAGCGAGATACAGGGTTGGGTGTAGAGCGAGGTACAGGGTTAGGGTGTAGGCCGAGGTACAGGGTTAGGGTGTAGGGCGAGGTACAGGGTTAGGGTGTAGGCCGAGGTACAGGGCTAGGGTGTATACTGAGGTACAGTGTTAAGGTGTGAAACGAGGTACAGGATTAAGGTGTAGACCGAGGTACAGGGTTAATGTGTAGGCCGAGGTACAGGGTTAAGGTGTAGGCCGATGTACATGATTAAGTGTGTAGAGCGAGGTAGAGGGTTAGTGTGTAGAGCGAGGTATAGGGTTAGGGTGTAGAGCGAGGTACAGGGTTAGTGTGTAGAGCGATGTACAGGGTAAAGGTGTAGAGCGAGGTACACGCACGCACGCACGCACGCACGCACGCACGCACGCACGCACGCACGCACGCACGCACGCACGCACGCACGCACGCACGCACGCACGCACGCACGCACGCACGCACGCACGCACGCACGCACGCACGCACGCACGCACGCACGCACGCACGCACGCACGCACGCACGCACGCACGCACGCACGCACGCACGCACGCACGCACGCAGCACGCACGCACGCACGCACGCACGCACGCACGCACGCACGCACGCACGCACGCACGCACGCACGCACGCACGCACGCACGCACGCACGCACGCACGCACGCACGCACGCACGCACGCACGCACGCACGCACGCACGCACGCACGCACGCACGCACGCACGCACGCACGCACGCACGCACGCACGCACGCACGCACGCACGCACGCACGCACGCACGCACGCACGCACGCACGCACGCACGCACGCACGCACGCACGCACGCACGCACGCACGCACGCACGCACGCACGCACGCACGCACGCACGCACGCACGCACGCACGCACGCACGCACGCACGCACGCACGCACGCACGCACGCACGCACGCACGCACGCACGCACGCACGCACGCACGCACGCACGCACGCACGCACGCACGCACGCACGCACGCACGCACGCACGCACGCACGCACGCACGCACCACGCACGCACGCACGCACGCACGCACGCACGCACGCACGCACGCACGCACGCACGCACGCACGCACGCAGCACGCACGCACGCACGCACGCACGCACGCACGCACGCACGCACGCACGCACGCACGCACGCACGCACGCACGCACGCACGCACGCACGCACGCACGCACGCACGCACGCACACACGCACGCACGTACGCACGCACGCACGCACGTACGCACGCACGCACGCTATACGGATTGACAGCTTAAACGTAAAGCACACACACCCTATACGGACTGACAGCTTAAACGTAAAACACACACACGCTATACGAACTGACAGCTTAAACGTAAAACACACACACGCTATAAGGACTGACAGCTTAAACGTAAAGCACACACACGCTATACGGACTGACAGCCTAAACGTAAGACACACACACACGCTATAAGGACTGACAGCTTAAACGTAAAACACACACGCTATATGGACTGACAGCTTAAACGTAAAACACACCCGCTATATGGACTGGCAGCTTAAAAGTAAAACACACACACGCTATATGGGCTGACAGCTTAAACGTAAGACACACCCTCTATAAGGACTGACAGCTTAAACGTAACACACACACACGCTATAAGGACTGACAACTTAAACGTAAAACACACACGCTATATGGACTGACAGCTTAAACGTAAAACACACTCGCTATAAGTACTAACAGCTTAAACGTAAAACACACACGCTATATGGACTGACAGCTTAAACGTAAAACACACACGATATAAGGACTGGCAGCTTAAGCGTAAAACACACACGATATAAGGACTGGCAGCTTAAACATAAAACACACCCGTTATAAGGACTGACAGCTTAAACGTAAAACACACACGCTATATGGACTGACAGCTTAAACGTAAAACACACACGCTATATGGACTGACAGCTTAAACCTAAAACACACACGCTATAAGGACTGACAGCTTAAACGTAAAACACACACGATATAAGGACTGACAGCTTAAACGTAAAACACACACGCTATAAGGACTGGCAGCTTAAACGTAAAACACACACGATATAAGGACTGGCAGCTTAAACGGAAAGCATACACACACTATATGGACTGGCAGCTTAAACGTAAAGCACACACATACTATATGGACTGGCAGCTTAAACGTAAAACACACACGCTATATGGACTGACAGCTTAAACGTAAAACACACAAACACACTATATGGACTTGTAGCTTAAACGTAAAACACACACACACTATACGGACTGATAGCTTAAACCTAAAACACACACACGCTATATGGACTTGTAGCTTAAACGTAAAACCTACACACACACTATAAGCAGCTTAAATAACGTTCGATTGAGATGTCACAAACATAACGTTGCAATGTTAAGAATGTTATTATTAACAATCAACGGAAAGCGTGACCTATTCTGTGAAACTGACTACTAGAAATGAGTTGCCTGAATCCATATTACATGTTGGAAGATCTAGAGGATGGTACCTAGCGCATTACGTATACACTATTGGTTCCTGGTACAAGATTAAATGCAAAATAATTACAAGGGATGTGTTTCTTGTTTCCTTTTTTATGTGTATGTGCGGGGGTCGGGGTGGTAGGAGGTGTGGTTTGGGGGTTCGGTGGGTCGGTTAAAGACGAACCGTCGGCATGTCTGACATACGGCAGCATATAATGCTGAGATTGGTTGTGAATGATCCCAGGCGCCGCGCCTATCCCAGGCGCCACACCAATCCCAGGCGCCACACCGATCCCAGACACCCAGCCGATCCCAGGCACCTCACCGATCCCAGGTGCAACACAGATCCCAGACGCCCCGCCGATCCCAGACGCCCCACCGATCCCAGGCGCAACACAGATCCCAGACGCCTCGCCGATCCCAGACGCCACGTAAATCAGTTGTGTCTGCAACAAGATGATACACTTTAAACAGAGTTTCAACTTTTTAAAATGAAATATAATCTATTGATAGGAGCAGAATCACCAAACTGTAAGAAACACTTACAAACACTTACATGTAGAAACACTTACAAACACTTACATGTAGAAACACTTACAAACACTTACATGTAGAAACACTTACAAACACTTACATGTAGAAACACTTACATGTAGAAACACTTACATGTAGAAACACTTACAAACACTTACATGTAGAAACACTTACATGTAGAAACACTTACAAACACTTACATGTAGAAACACTTACAAACACTTACATGTACAAACACTTACATGTAGAAAAAAATACAAACACTTACATGTACAAACACTTACATGTAGAAACACTTACAAACACTTACATGTACAAACACTTACATGTAGAAACACTTACAAACACTTTTTAAAATGAAATATAATCTATTGATAGGAGCAGAATCACCAAACTGTAAGAAACACTTACAAACACTTACATGTAGAAACACTTACAAACACTTACATGTAGAAACACTTACAAACACTTACATGTAGAAACACTTACAAACACTTACATGTAGACACACTTACAAACACTTACATGTAGAAACACTTACAAACACTTACATGTAGAAACACTTACAAACACTTACATGTAGAAACACTTACAAACACTTACATGTAGAAACACTTACAAACACTTACATGTAGAAACACTTACAAACACTTACATGTAGAAACACTTACACACACTTACATGTAGACACACTTACAAACACTTACATGTAGAAACACTTACAAACACTTACATGTAGAAACACTTACAAACACTTACATGTAGAAACATTTACAAACACTTACATGTAGAAACACTTACAAACACTTTTTAAAATGACATATAATCTATTGTTAGGAGCAGAATCACCAAACTGTAAGAAACACTTACAAACACTTACATGTAGAAACACTTACATGTAGAAACACTTACAAACACTTACATGTAGAAACACTTACAAACACTTACATGTAGAAACACTTACAAACACTTACATGTAGAAACACTTACACACACTTACATGTAGAAACACTTACAAACACTTACATGTAGAAACACTTACAAACACTTACATGTAGAAACACTTACAAACACTTACATGTAGAAACACTTACAAACACTTACATGTAGAAACACTTACACACACTTACATGTAGACACACTTACAAACACTTACATGTAGAAACACTTACAAACACTTACATGTAGAAACACTTACAAACACTTACATGTAGAAACATTTACAAACACTTACATGTAGAAACACCTACAAACACTTTTTAAAATGACATATAATCTATTGTTAGGAGCAGAATCACCAAACTGTAAGAAACACTTACAAACACTTACATGTAGAAACACTTACAAACACTTACATGTAGAAACACTTACAAACGCTTACATGTAGAAACACTTACAAACGCTTACCCCTCTGTAGGTTCGATACAATAAATACACACTATATAACCGATACCGATGGACGATACTGGAGGTACGATGACGATGGTACGATACTGGATGTACGATGACGATGGTACGATACTGGATGTATGATGACGATGGTACGATACTGGATGTACGATGAGGATGGTACGATACTGGATGTACGATGACGATGGTACGATACTGGATGTACGATGACGATGGTACGATACTGAATGTACGATGACGATGGTACGATACTGAAGGTAGGATGACGATGGTACGATACCGAATGTACGATGACGATGGTACGATACCGAATGTACGATGACGATGGTACGATACTGAATGTACGATGACGATGGTACGATACTGAATGTACGATGACGATGGTACGATACTGAAGGTAGGATGACGATGGTACGATACCGAATGTACGATGACGATGGTACGATACCGAATGTACGATGCCGATGGTACGATACCGAATGTACGATGACGATGGTACGATACTGGATGTACGATGACGATGGTACGCTACCAAATGTACGATGACGATAGTACGATACCGAAGGTAGGATGACAATGGTACGATACCGAAGGTACGATGACGATGATACGATACTGAAGGTAGGATGACGATGGTACGATACCGAAGGTAGGATGACGATGGTACGATACCGAAGGTAGGATGACGATGGTACGATACTGAAGGTAGGATGACGATGGTACGATACTGAAGGTAGGATGACGATGGTACGATACCGAATGTACGATGACGATGGTACGATACTGAATGTACGATGACGATGGTGCGATACTGAAGGTAGGATGACGATGGTACGATACTGAAGGTAGGATGACGATGGTAAAATACTGAATGTACGATGACGATGGTACGCTACCAAATGTACGATGACGATAGTACGATACCGAAGGTAGGATGACGATGGTACGTTACTGAATGTACGATGACGATGATACGATACCGAAGGTACGATGACGATGATACGATACTGAAGGTACGATGACGATGGTACGATACCGAAGGTAGGATGACGATGGTACGATACCGAAGGTAGGATGACGATGGTACGATACTGAATGTACGTTGACGATGGTACGATACTGAATGTACGATGACGATGGTACGATACTGAAGGTAGGATGACGATGGTACGATACTGAATGTACGTTGACGATGGTACGATACTGGATGTACGATGACGATGGTACGATACTGAAGGTAGGATGACGATGGTACGATACTGAATGTAGGATGACGATGGTACGATACTGAATGTAGGATGACGATGGTACGATACTGAAGGTAGGATGACGATGGTACGATATTGAATGTACGATGACGATGGTACGATACTGAATGTACGATGACGATGATACGATACCGAAGGTACGATGAAGAGAAGGTAAGATGACGCGATGGTACGATGACGAGTGGCACGATGACGCGATGGTACGATAACAAGATGATACGATTACGAGATGGTAGGATGTCGATGGTACGATTGTACGATGCCGATGGTACGATACCGATATGGCACTATGACGAGATGGTACGACGCATCATCGTACCATCGGCTACCTGAACTATTTATTATACCGCGATGACACGAACGACGGTATACAATGATAGCTAACACACATATATGGGAGGCGGAAGTAGATTAGCATAGACTATGCGAGGATTATTACGACGCAGTGTACCTTAGTGATATTATAGAATCGAGCAAATGAGTCTATTTCAGACCGGTTAATAAGCTGCTACATTCATTATAGTATTCTAAATTAAAGCTATGCTACATAATAGCAGCGAATCTCGCAATCAAATCACCTTCTATTCACGACCGTTCGTAATAATACGTTTACTTCTTTATAATAATTTAAATTAAGTACATTAATGCTTCTTTTAACAATCAATAAAAAAATAAATACAAAAAAAAGTCGTTAATAAGCAATTTAATAAGACTCTGTTTGCTTTTTATGTATTCATTTAGAAATCTAAACTGTAACTAATAGAGAATATGGTGCAATACGTTCTGTTATAATTAATGTAGTAATTATTACAGACGGATATGTAGCCCAGTGATAACACGCTGGACTGGTAATCCAGGGATCGCAGGTTCGATCCCCCGTCTGACCATAATACAATTAAACAGTCTTTCAGATGGGACGTTAAACCGAGGTCTCGTGTCGGTGCTTTACACCGTGCACATAAAAGAACCAGAGGAGACTCTGGAATGGGTCTCTGACTGTATCATTGCACTATTCTTCAAAATCTAAAATGACTAATATCTTCAGGAGGCGTCGCTCATATGGGTAACCGGTAGCGACGATAAATAAACGTAAAACACACACACATTAATAATAGTAGTATGTGATAATTATGTTATTGTATATAGTGTACATTGACGAGACTACAGTAAATAATCAATATAGAACTATGGCCCCTGGGGCCTTCCTCCACCAATACTAGCCGGAGAGTCGCCGTATTTAGTGCGACCCAAACGAAAGTCAAACAAAGTAGACGGATCTGTAGTCCAGTGGTAAAACGCTGGACTGGTAATCCAGGGATCGCAGGTTCGACCCCCATCCGCTGACCCTAATATAATGAACAGTCTTTCAGATGGGACTATAAACCGAGGTCTCGTGTCGGTGCTTTAAACCGTGCGCGTAAAGGAACCAGAGGAGATTCTGGAATGGGTCTCTGTCTGTATCATTGCAACATCCACACAAAGACAAACAAAACTGAAATGAATATGACTAACCGTCACCCGAGTAGAGTTAAATGCAGTGACAGGTTAGTCGAGTGACTTAACGTTACTGATGAAGTTGCATTTCCTCCATACTAGAAACTGTGTGGTTTACGTTTATTTATCGTCGCTACCGGTTGCACATATGAGCGACGCCTCCTGAAGAGATTAGTCATTTTAGATTGTTGGAGGAGAGTGCAATGATACAGAGGGGCCCATTCCAGAGTCTCCTCCAGTTGCTTTACGTACACGGTGTACAGCACCGACACGAGACCTCGGTTTAACGTCCCATCTGAAAGACTGTTAATTGTATTAGGGTCAGACGGGGGATCTACAATTTACAATAGGACTGCATCTATAATAACACAGCAGAGAGGTTATTGACCTTTGATACATCAGTTTGTCAGTGTTCCAGTCCTAGACATTAATTACTTTCTGATGCCATATCTACGGGATTTCCTGCTAACGTTTGTCACGTCGAACCTCTCGTGATTTCAAGTGAGAAGGCTTTGGGGATTAACATCAACTCGGTGTTTGATCAGCTCTTCTGAGATGGATCAACATTTATCATGCCGCGTATGTGGTGGATAAGAGGTTAAACCCTGTTCCTCGTGCATGTGTGGTGGATAAGAGGTTAAACCCTGTTCCTCGTGCGTGTGTGGTGGATACGAGGTTAAACCCTGTTCCTCGTGCGTGTGTGGTGGCTACGAGGTTAAACCCTGTTCCTCGTGCGTGTGTGGTGGATACGAGGTTAAACCCTGTTCCTCGTGCGTGTGTGGTGGATACGAGGTTAAACCCTGTTCCTCGTGCGTGTGTGGTGGATAAGAGGTTGAACCCTGTTCCTCGTGCGAGTGTGGTGGATAAGAGGTTAAACCCTGTTCCTCGTGCGTGTGTGGTGGATAAGAGGTTAAACCCTGTTCCTCGTGTGTGTGTGGTGGACAAGAGGTTAAACCCTGTTCCTCGTGCGTGTGAGGTGGATAAGAGGTTGAACCCTGTTCCTCGTGTTGTGTTATTGATATCGCACTGGACTGTAGTTTGCTATTAAGTTCGCCAAAAGGCACGCTTAATAGCAAAATTCAAAACTCGTTTCATAAAATATGGTATGAAATCACCACTCATGTAAGATCCTATATATATATATAATACGACGATAAATAAACGTAAAACACACACATTATCACTCGTGGCTTGTGCCGCTCCAGATAATAATATTTCCAATATCCAATCGTTGAAATATATTTTCTATCACATAACTTTGCCTGTATTCAGTGTAATACAGCTATCTCATAATTTCTTATATGTACACACGTGTAATAACACCTGGAAGGATTCTGATTGGTTGAGAGAATAATCCTTATAATTTGTGAAATAAACTTTACAGTATGCATTGTTCTATTTGAGTTGGTACGTTGAACGTTAATGGCAAGAAAAACAATGACTTAAACGAAGTCTCGACACAATTATAAACGCTGTTTAAAACATAAATATAACGCTGCCTTGCGTAGTGACGTCATGAACATTTAGTGACATCATGACAATTTCGTTTCATAAAATATGGTATGAAATCACCACTCATGTAAGATCCTATGTATATATATAATACAAAATGTAGTCACACTTGTATTAAAAAACTAGCCTGTGTGACAGTCTGTCGATATTTCAATTTTTAACTTCTGGCAAAATGACGTTGATATGTAGCCTGGGTGCCAGTCTATCGATTTTTCACTTTTTAACTTCTGGAAAAATAACGTTGATTTGATCCGAAACTCAATACGGCCCAATTAATAGTCTCAGTGTTAAAATATATGTATTTGACAAACCAGGCAAAATATATCGACGCCTGTTCCCAGGCTATATCCGCTCGCCCATATGGTTCGTCGGAGGCGAGGGTAAATAATCTCAATCATCATCATCGGCTATTAAAAGATAAACACCTGGAAGTGTCTCTCCATAGGAATTGTCGCAGGCTAATGTGTTTCTTAACACAACAAATGGGAACTGAACGTTGTCTCTTAATACTAGTGGTCTCTTCATAGATGTGGTATGTCGAGAAAGCTTGACTGTATACGTTGCCATGTTGCCGTAACTATGCTAATGCGCCGTAAAACCTACACTCACGTTCGCACTAATTCGTTGACACAACTATTCGCATGATTTTCAGTTAAGAGTTTATTCAAATATTCAGACATATCAGCTGTAGTTTTGAGTCAGTTGGGCTATGCCATTTCTCTCGAATCTATTGGTTTAATCATATTTTATTGCAAATCAATAGTTAATGTTATGCACAGAACGATACAATACATAGTATGAAAATGCAAATTGTTTGGGCCACACGTTTTAGCAACATTAGATAACGGCCCGCACCAGAATCTATCTGCCCTAAGTGGCAACTGTGTGTGTTTTACGTTTATTTATCGTCGCTACCGGTTGCCCATATGAGCGACGCCTCCTGAAGAAATTAGTCATTCCAGATTTCGGAGGACAGTGCAACGATACAGACAGAGACCCATTCCAGAATCTCCTCTGGTTCTTCTACGTGCACGATGTACAGCACCGACACGAGACATCGGTTTAAAGTCCCATCTGAAAGACTGTTAATTTTATTAGGGTCAGACGGGGGATCGAACTTGCGATCGCTGGATTACCAGTCCAGCGTGTTACCACTGGATTACAGATCCGTCTGTATAAATAACAACGTTGACTTGCCACAACTTTATATTATTCTATGGGAACACGTTGATGTCGTTAACGACATATTGCGTGATGTTGTTGATTGAAATAAAGATTTGCTTCTGATTTTGGTCTATAGTAATTTCTCGATTATTTTTCCGAATTAATCTCATGATTATAGTGGCTGACGAATCTCAGTACAATGACCAAGCGGTTATTGTTGTTGGTTTCAAATCACGTGCCCGTCATCGATGTATGTACGAATTCAATTGTTGAATTAGTTCACGTGATTAAGCTATCCAGTGCGCATGCGTGGACTGTATGTGTTTCTACTCTGATGTCGTTCGTGCATGTAACTACAAACGGATCTGTTGTCCAGTTGTAACACGCTGGACTGGTAATCCAGGGATCGCAGGTTAGACCCCCGTCTGACCCTAATAAAATTAACAGTCTTTCAGATGGGACATTAAACCGATATCTCGTGTCGGTGCTTTACACCGTGCACGTAAAAGAACCAGAGGAGACTCTGGAATGGGTCTCTGTCTGTATCATTGCACTATCCTCCGAACATATAAAATGACTAATATCTTCAGGAGGCGTCGCTCATATGGGCAACCGGTAGCGACGATAACTAAACGTAAAACACACACACGCCGTTATGAGAGTGTATGGGCCGTAGGTGGAACCGTTGACTTTCTTGAAGTCATATGCACAGTAAGCTTCCGTGAATACTTATTAATGAAAGCTGCTACAATTGTTTGGATGAATGCCATTCATTCGACTGATTATATTTAGTGTAGTGACCCATGTATTGAAATTATATATTGCCTTCGACAATATATGGTATTCGTTTTGTCCGACGAATGCGGGTTCTGCTAAGCGTACGAATCCATTTCCGGATTATGTGTATCTATAATCCAAGACAGTTCCGTACAATAAAGTACGTGCGATCGTGGTTATTATTCCCATCTACTTGTGAATATCGAGGATGACAAGACGCTATGACGGATTTCACAGACGGATATGTAGTCCAGTGGTAACACGCTGGACTGGTAATCCAGGGATCGCAGGTTCGATCCTCTGTCTGACGCTAATAAAATTAACAGTCTTTCAGATGGGACGTTTAACCGAGGTCTCGTGTCGGTGCTTTACACCGTGCACGTAAAAGAACCAGAGGAGATTCTGGAATGGGTCTCTGTCTGTATCATTGCACTATCCTCCAAAAATCTAAAATAACTAATCTCTTCAGGAGGCGTCACTCATATGGGCAACCGGTAGCGACGATAAATAAACGTAAAAATACAAATATGACGGATTGATAGCTACAAGAAACGAGTAATGAAGACTAATCTGACACAAAGGGCCTCCGTTGCCGAGTGGTTACGGTCGTTAACTTCAAATCACTTACCTATCACCGCTGCATGTTCGAATCCCACTGGGTGTGTGGAAGCTATCCAGCTGGCGTGCGGAATGTATCGGTGGTTCTATCCGGGTTTTTAAATTTAAACTTTATTTTATTTTAAGCAAGTTCTAACAACTTATATTAATCACTCTCATTGGCGCGGATGAAAGCGTAACTGTGGTCATTTGTGTGGGAGGAAACCGGAGTACCCGGAGAAAACCCACATATCCGATCTGGCGACCACCGTACCATCTCACATACATCCCGGTCCGAGGATCGAACCCGGGTTGTCCGTCCGTGCTGGGAATACTAAGTGACATAATTATTTAAATTCATACAGTTTCTAAATATACAAAACTAGAGTGGTGGTACCTATGCTTGGCGTAAATCCTACATATCATGGCCTATACAAAAAGTTAAATGAACTTGCCGTATATTATTATTTTCTTAAGTCGTGAACACAACTTTCATAAAATTGTTGTTGAACATTTTAGCTTCATTACGTAACCATGCGCCTAAATACAGCTATCGCAACGGCACCTGTTTCCATGGGGAACTAGATACTTTAGGGCACCTATGCACGGCGTACATGGATTTTTTTATTTATGCATGGGTAAATGCTGAATATATTATGTTGCCTTAGTAACATCAATAACTAACAATATTACAACTCATATAAGAAACCTTTTTCTGGTTATTTGTACATTTTTTTCCAATCCGGATAGCCACCTGAAATGCTCATAAACCGCACATTTCGGTAGGAAAAAAATTTCCCAACAAGTTGTCTGTTTATATTCGGCTACAGAACCAGCCAGGTGACAGTTGCATTAGGCTACCGGTACGCACAACGGACTGTTATTGAACCATGCTTAACCTCTGTCAGCGAAAATAGGTTAAAACTATTTAAATATTTTAAATACGGATGTAAATGGAAAAAATACGCCGAGCATAGGAATACGCCGAGCATAGGTTCCACCACTCTAAGCATAGGAATACGCCGAGCATAGGTTCCACCACTATAATATTTCCACAAGAGAAACTGTTTACTTCGTTACGATGGAAATATCAGTAGTTTATTCCATCAAATACAAACAAACACATGAAGTAGGTCAAACATGACCCATGATCAAATATGTTAAAATAGTACAGTGTATTTCGGCGGTGGTCTTAATAGTTAAACAGGTACAACTTAATAATAATACTACCGTGTACGCTGGAACTTTTAAACCTGAAAATATATTACATATTTCAAGAATACTGGAGCCGTTACGATTGTGCCCTTAGGCAAGGCATTTAAATTCCACGTTGCCTCTTCTCTCTCTCTCTCGTGGCGATAGATTCCATCAAGAATGAGGTCTCGAGAGTGATTTATATAAGTTGAAATAACTTGTTTCGCAATCGAGCTAAAATAAATTTGTATAAACTAAGGTGAGTGAAATTCAAAATATGAAATGTAACACAGATAATATTAAGAAACTAGCCGGTTCCAGTGTAGCATGAATTTACTGGTGTGAAATTGTCCTGGTTCGGTAATCGTATACTGGCTCCAGTGGGGCTCGAACTCCGGACCTTTCGTACACTGCGCTATCACGACTTCCTCACCTTCATTTGCATATGTAAAATAAGAGCAGATATTGTGTAATACTAGGAAATATAACTTAATGTCTCACATCTGTATTAGAAGAAACCCGATCATTAAAGGCATAGAGACAGCAGGATCTTTCGGAAGTCCCACATACGCAAACAGGAAGCCGTCTCTTTCAATGGTTTCAAAGAATCGTTAGTTAATGACAGCAAGTAATTATTTGGAAATTATGTCGTATTATAAATGCATAGGAATCAGATTGCGTTCATTAAAGTGAACATGATTGGATGACGAGGCAATCTTATTTCTGTTTTAAAACCAACGTATTAATGTTTCATGCAGAACATAAGCGATGTGTCAATTGCTACTAATTTGGTACTGGTAAAATTGTTATTATGGCACCATCGACATAATATTTATGGTGTACTCGTATGCTGTAGTTGCCGGTTCTAGTTTGTCCCTTGTATCTTGTGTGTTTTACGCGACGCCCCCTGAAGAGATTAGTCATTTTAGATTTTGGAGAATACAGACAGAGACCCATTCCAGAGTCTCCTCTGGTTCTTCTACGTGCACGATGCAAAGCACCGACACGAGACCTCGATTTAACGTCCCATCTGAACGACTGTTAATTTTATTAGGGTCAGACGAGGGATCGAACCTGCGATCCCTGGATTACCAGTCCAGTGTGTTACCACTGAACTAAAGATCCGTCTGTATGTTGCTCGACTAATCTGAATTAATGTATCCCTCTGGCAGAATATTGACACCAAGTTCACACTCTCAACGACAGAAGCGTACCATCAGTTGCACACACTCTTTTCGACTAGTATCAATGCTATTAAACACCGTCGTCGGAACGGGGGTTCCTGTTTTTTGACTGCGTGTGTCTGAGCGTCAGCAGGATAGCACACACGGTTGTCTAGGGGGCAGTGATTAGATTCTGGGAGAAATATGTCAAGGCACCAATAACATACTTATATAAGATATAACATGGTCAGTATCATGACTGTATGTATTGCTAGTATATTCATCTAGCTGTATTGTGTGTATATTCATCTAGCTGTATTGTATGTATATTCATCTAGCTGTATTGTGTGTATATTCATCTAGCTGTATTGTGTGTATATTCATCTAGCTGTATTGTGTGTATATTCATCTAGCTGTATTGTGTGTATATTCATCTAGCTGTATTGTGTGTATATTCATCTAGCTGTATTGTATGTATATTCATCTAGCTGTATTGTGTGTATATTCATCTAGCTGTATTGTTTGTATATTCATCAAGCTGTATTGTGTGTATATTCATCTAGCTGTATTGTTTGTATATTCATCTAGCTGTATTGTGTGTATATTCATATAGCTGTAGTGTTTGTATATTCATCTAGCTGTATTGTTTGTATATGCATCTAGCTGTATTGTTTGTATCTAACTATATTGTTTGTATATTCATCTAGCTGTATTGTTTGTATATTCATATAGCTGTATTGTTTGTATCTAGCTATATTGTTTGTATATTCATCTAGCTGTATTGTTTGTATATTCATCTAGCTGTATTGTTTATATATTCGTCTACTGTATTGTTTGTATATTCATCTAGCTGTATTGTTTGTATATTCATCTAGCTGTATTGTTTGTATATTCATCTAGCTGTATTGTTTGTATATTCGTCTATTATATTGTTTGTATATTCATCAAGCTGTATTGTTTGTATATTCATCTAGCTGTATTGTGTGTATATTCATCTAGCTGTATTGTTTGTATATTCATCTAGCTGTATTGTTTGTATATTCATCTAGCTGTATTGTTTGTATATTCATCTAGCTGTATTGTGTGTATATTCATCTAGCTGTATTGTTTGTATATTCATCTAGCTGTATTGTTTGTATAATCATCTAGCTGTATTGTTTGTATATTCATCTAGCTGTATTGTTTGTATATTCATATAGCTGTATTGTTTGTATATTCATATAGCTGTATTGTTTGTATCTAACTATATTGTTTGTATATTCATCTAGCTGTATTGTTTGTATATTCATATAGCTGTATTGTTTGTATCTAGCTATATTGTTTGTATATTCATCTAGCTGTATTGTTTGTATATTCATCTAGCTGTATTGTTTATATATTCGTCTAGCTGTATTGTTTGTATAGTCATCTAGCTGTATTGTATGTATATTCATCTAGGTGTATTGTGTGTATATTCATCTAGCTGTATTGTTTGTATATTCATCTAGCTGTATTGTGTGTATATTCATCTAGCTGTATTGTTAGTATAATCATCTAGCTGTATTGTTTGTATATTCATCTAGCTGTATTGTTTGTATATTCATATAGCTGTATTGTTTGTATATTCATATAGCTGTATTGTTTGTATCTAACTATATTGTTTGTATATTCATCTAGCTGTATTGTTTGTATATTCATATAGCTGTATTGTTTGTATCTAGCTATATTGTTTGTATATTCATCTAGCTGTATTGTTTGTATATTCATCTAGCTGTATTGTTTATATATTCATCTAGCTGTATTATGTGTATATTCATCTAGCTGTATTGTTTATATATTCGTCTAGCTGTATTGTTTGTATATTCATATAGCTGTATTGTGTGTATATTCATCTAGCTGTATTGCTAGTATATTCATCTAGCTGTATTGTGTGTATATTCATCTAGCTGTATTGTGTGTATATTCATCTAGCTGTATTGTGTGTATATTCATCTAGCTGTATTGTGTGTATATTCATCTAGCTGTATTGTTTGTATATTCATCTAGCTGTATTGTGTGTGTATTCATCTAGCTGTATTGTGTGTATATTCATCTAGCTGTATTGCTAGTATATTCATCTAGCTGTATTGTGTGTATATTCATCTAGCTGTATTGTGTGTATATTCATCTAGCTGTATTGTTTGTATATTCATCTAGCTGTATTGCTAGTATATTCATCTAGCTGTATTGTGTGTATATTCATCTAGCTGTATTGTGTGTATATTCATCTAGCTGTATTGTGTGTATATTCATCTAGCTGTATTGTTTGTATATTCATCTAGCTGTATTGCTAGTATATTCATCTAGCTGTATTGTTTGTATATTCATCTAGCTGTATTGTGTGTATATTCATCTAGCTGTATTGTGTGTATATTCATCTAGCTGTATTGTTTGTATATTCATCTAGCTGTATTGTTTGTATATTCATCTAGCTGTATTGTTTGTATATTCATCTAGCTGTATTGTGTGTATATTCATCTAGCTGTATTGTGTGTATATTCATCTAGCTGTATTGTTAGTATAATCATCTAGCTGTATTGTTTGTATATTCATCTAGCTGTATTGTTTGTATATTCATATAGCTGTATTGTTTGTATATTCATATAGCTGTATTGTTTGTATCTAACTATATTGTTTGTATATTCATCTAGCTGTATTGTTAGTATAATCATATAGCTGTATTGTTTGTATAATCATCTAGCTGTATTGTTTGTATATTCATCTAGCTGTATTGTTTGTATATTCATATAGCTGTATTGTTTGTATCTAACTATATTGTTAGTATAATCATCTAGCTGTATTGTTTGTATAATCATCTAGCTGTATTGTTTGTATAATCATCTAGCTGTATTGTTTGTATAATCATCTAGCTGTATTGTTTGTATATTCATCTAGCTGTATTATGTGTATATTCATCTAGCTGTATTGTTTGTATCTAGCTGTATTGTTTGTATATTCATATAGCTGTATTGTGTGTATATTCATCTAGCTGTATTGTTAGTTTATTTGTTTAGTCTAAACTTTATTTATTTTACAACGATTGCGAAGCAAGTTCTAACAACTTATATTAATCACTCTCGTTGGCGCGGATGAAAGCGTAAATGTGGTCATTCGTGTGGGAGGAATCCGGAGTACCCGGAGAAAACCCACCTGTCCGATCTTGCGACCACCGTACCATCTCACATATTTCCCGGCCCGAGGATCGAACCCGAGTTGCATTGGTGAGAAGTTTGTTTATCTAGTCGTATTGTTAGTATATAGAGTGGTGGAACCTATGCTCGGCATAAATCCTACTTATAGAGTGGTGGAACCTATGCTTGGCGTAAATCCCACGTATGGAGTGGTGGAACCTATGCTTGGCGTAAATCCCACGTATAGAGTGGTGGAACCTATGCTCGGCGTAAATCCCACGTATAGAGTGGTGGAACCTATGCTCGGCGTAAATCCCACGTATAGAGTGGTGGAACCTATTCTCGGCGTAAATCCCACGTATAGAGTGGTGGAACCTATTCTCGGCGTAAATCCCACGTATAGAGTGGTGGAACCTATGCTCGCCGTAAATCCCACGTATAGAGTGGTGGAACCTATGCTCGGCGTAAATCCCACGTATAGAGTGGTGGAACCTATGCTCGGCGTAAATCCCACGTATAGAGTGGTGGAACCTATGCTCGCCGTAAATCCCACGTATAGAGTGGTGGAACCTATGCTCGGCGTAAATCCCACGTATAGAGTGGTGGAACCTATTCTCGGCGTAAATCCCACGTATAGAGTGGTGGAACCTATTCTCGGCGTAAATCCCACGTATAGAGTGGTGGAACCTATGCTTATTCACATATTTAGATTCATCACGTAACCTTGGTGCTCAATACAGCTATCGCAACGCTGTCGGTCGGTACCCGTTTATATGGGGAACTGAAGACTTCAGGACACCTATGCATGGCGTACTTGTTATCTTTTTATTTATCCAACATAACTTGTTAAATATCTTATTTTGATATAGTACATCATTAAATAAAAACACTTATTGGTCTTAATCAAAAATGGTATAGAAACTATTTTTCGGGTTAGTTGTAGATTTTTTTAATTCGGATAGCTACCTGAACTGCTCACACACCGTATCAGGTTCGGTGGAAATATTCTCCCACTAATTCGTCTGCTGGACAAGTCACGTGGCAGTTGTATCAGCCTACCGATACACTCAACGGAATGCTACTGAACCGTGCTTCAGCTCTGTCAGCGAAATTAGCCTAGAACTATATAAATATTTTAAATACGGATGAAAAATGAAAATACGCCGAGCATAGGAATACGCCGAGCATAGGTTCCACCACTCTATATGTATGGACGTCCACGAATAACCGCTGTATGTTGGAATCCCATTAGGGGACAGACGGATCTGTAGTCCAGTGGTAACACGCTGGACTGGTAATTCATGGATCACAGGTTCGATCCCCCGTCTGACCCTAATAAAATTAACAGACTTTCAGATGGGACGTTAAACCAAGGTCGCGTGTCGGTGCTTTACACCGTGCACGTAAAAGAACCAGAGGGGATTCTGGAATTGGTCTCTGTCTGTATCATGCACTATCCTCCAAAATCTAAAATAACTAATCTCTTCAGGAAGCGTCGCTCATATGGGCAACCGGTAGCGACGATAAATAAACGTAAAAACACTGAATAACCGGTTATGCATATTGTGTACGAGGATTACCCATTATAGCTCGACTTATTCCGTCCTCCCGGTAATATGTGATGCAAGTTGTATGCATAGATCACTTGAACGAGACTAGCAGACAATAGAGTATAAGTAGAAACAACTTGTATATTAAGATGGATCTCCGTAGATGAGTTCCTGCCACTCCTTACATTCAACAATCTACGGGCATATACTGTCAGCAGAAAGAAGACATAATGATTTCAGTCAGCAATAGTAGTGAATGTGTTGTTTTCAATAGTCATTCAGACGGATATGTAGTCCAGTGGTAACACGCTGGACTGGTAATCCAGGGATCGCAGGTTCGATCCTCTGACGCTAATAAAATTAACAGTCTTTCAGATGGGACTTTCAACCGAGGTATCGTGTCGGTGCTGTACACCGTGCACGTAAATGAACCAGAGGAGACTGCATGGGTATTATAAACTCAGTAATATGCGCCTGCGTGGGTATTATAAACTCAGTAATATGCGCCTGCGTGGGTATTATAAACTCAGTAATATGCCCTGCGTGGATATTATAAACTCAGTAATATGCGCCTGCGTGGATATTATAAACTCAGTAATATGCCCTGCGTGGATATTATAAACTCAGTAATATGCGCCTGTATGGGTATTATTAACTCAGTAATATGGGCCTGCATGGGTATTATTAATTCCGTAATATGGGCCTGCATGGGTATTATTAACTCAGTAATATGGGCCTGCATGGGTATTGTAAACTCAGTAATATGCGCCTGCGTGGGTATTATAAACTCAGTAATATGGGCCTGCATGGGTATTGTAAACTCCGTAATATGGGCCTGCGTGGGTATTGTAAACTCCGTAATATGGGCCTGCGTGGGTATTATAAACTCAGTAATATGCGCCTGCGTGGGTATTATAAACTCCGTAATAT
>CM026392.1:31357593-31377532 GCA_014843695.1 Archivesica marissinica | reverse complement strand
CGGCTGAATGGGCATTATATGAAGGTTGAGCAAGGCTGAATGGGCATTATATGAAGGTTGAGCAAGGCTGAATGGACATTATATGAAGGTTGAGCACGGCTGAATGGACATTATATATAGGTTGAGCAAGGCTGACTGGGCATTATATATAGGTTGAGCAAGGCTGACTGGACATTATATGAAGGTTGAGCAAGGCTGACTGGACATTATATGAAGGTTGAGCAAGGCTGACTGGGCATTATATATTGGTTGAGCAAGGTTGACTGGGCATTATATATAGGTTGAGCAAGGCTGACTGGACATTATATGTAGGTTGAGCAAGGCTGAATGGACATTATATGAAGGTTGAGCACGGCTGAATGGACATTATATATAGGTTGCGCACGGCTGACTGGGCATTATATATAGGTTGAGCAAGGCTGAATGGGCATTAAATGTAGGTTGTGCACGGCTGAATGGACATTATATATAGGTTGAGCAAGGCTGACTGGGCATTAATATAGGTTGAGCAAGGCTGACTGGGCATTATATATAAGTTGATCAAAGCTGACTGGGCATTATATATAGGTTGAGCAAGGCTGACTGGACATTATATGTAGGTTGAGCAAGGCTGAATGGGCATTATATGAAGGTTGAGCAAGACTGACTGGGCATTATATGAAGGTTGAGCACGGCTGAATGGGCATTATATGAAGGTTGAGCACGGCTGAATGGGCATTATATATAGGTTGAGCAAGGCTGACTGGGCATTATATATAGGTTGAGCAAGGCTGAATGGACATTATATATAGGTTGAGCACGGCTGACTGGGCATTATATATAGGTTGAGCAAGGCTGAATGGACATTATATATAGGTTGAGCAAGGCTGAATGGACATTATATGTAGGTTGAGCGAGGCTGACTGGGCATTATATATAGGTTGAACAAGGCTGACTGGGCATTATATATAGGTTGTGCACGGCTGACTGGGCATTATGTATAGGTTGAGCAAGGTTGACTGGGCATTATATATAGGTTGAGCAAGGCTGACTGGACATTATATATAGGTTGTGCACGGCTGACTGGGCATTATATATAGGTTGAGCACGGCTGACTGGGCATTATATATAGGTTGAGCAAGGCTGACTGGGCATTATGTATAGGTTGAGCAAGGTTGACTGGGCATTATATATAGGTTGAGCAAGGCTGACTGGGCATTATATATAGGTTGAGCACGGCTGACTGGGCATTATATATAGGTTGAGCAAGGCTGACTGGGCATTATATATATAGGTTGAGCAAGGCTGAATGGGCATTATATATAGGTTGAGCAAGACTGACTGGGCATTATATGAAGGTTGAGCACGGCTGAATGGGCATTATATGAAGGTTGAGCACGGCTGAATGGGCATTATTTGTAGGTTGTGCACGGCTGAATGGACATTATATATAGGTTGAGCAAGGCTGACTGGACATTATATATATGTTGAGCAAGGCTGACTGGGCATTATATATAGGTTGAGCAAGGCTGAATGGGCATTATATATAGGTTGAGCAAGGCTGACTGGGCATTATATATATAGGTTGAGCAAGGCTGAATGGGCATTATATGAAGGTTGAGCACGGATGAATGGGCATTATATGAAGGTTGAGCACGGATGAATGGGCATTATATATAGGTTGTGCACGGCTGAATGGACATTATATGAAGGATGAGCACGGCTGAATGGGCATTATATGAAGGTTGAGCACGGCTGAATGGACATTATGTGAAGGTTGAGCAAGGCTGAATGGACATTATATATAGGTTGAGCAAGGCTGACTGGACATTATATATATGTTGAGCAAGGCTGACTGGGCATTATATGAAGGTTGAGCACGGCTGAATGTGCATTATGTGAAGGTTGAGCACGGCTGCATGGACATTATATGAAGGTTGAGCAAGGCTGACTGGGCATTATGTGAAGGTTGAGCAAGGCTGACTGGGCATTATATATAGGTTGAGCGAGGCTGAATGGACATTATGTGAAGGTTGAGCACGGCTGACTGGACATTATATGAAGTTTGATCAAGGCTGAATGGACATTATATATAGGTTGAGCAAGGCTGAATGGGCATTATATGAAGGTTGAGCACGGCTGAATGGACATTATGTGAAGGTTGAGCAAGGCTGACTGGGCATTATATGAAGGTTGAGCACGGCTGAATGGCATTATTAGGTTCAGCTGATGGACATTATATAAGGTTGAGCAAGGCTGACTGGGCATTATATGTAGGTTGAGCAAGGCTGACTGGACATTATATGAAGGTTGTGCACGGCTGAATGGACATTATATATAGGTTGAGCAAGGTTGACTGGGCATTATATATAGGTTGAGCAAGGCTGACTGGACATTATATGAAGGTTGAGCAAGGTTGACTGGGCATTATATATTGGTTGAGCAAGGCTGACTGGACATTATATGAAGGTTGAGCAAGGCTGACTGGGCATTATATATTGGTTGAGCAAGGTTGACTGGGCATTATATATAGGTTGAGCAAGGCTGACTGGACATTATATGTAGGTTGAGCAAGGCTGAATGGACATTATATGAAGGTTGAGCACGGCTGAATGGACATTATATATAGGTTGCGCACGGCTGACTGGGCATTATATATAGGTTGAGCAAGGCTGAATGGGCATTAAATGTAGGTTGTGCAAGGCTGACTGGGCATTAATATAGGTTGAGCAAGGCTGACTGGGCATTATATATAAGTTGATCAAAGCTGACTGGGCATTATATATAGGTTGAGCAAGGCTGACTGGGCATTATATATAGGTTGAGCAAGGCTGACTGGGCATTATATATAGGTTGAGCAAGGCTGACTGGGCATTATATATAGGTTGAGCACGGCTGAATGGGCATTATATATAGGTTGAGCAAGGCTGACTGGGTATTATATATAGGTTGAGCAAGGCTGAATGGACATTATATATAGGTTGAGCACGGCTGAATGGGCATTATATATAGGTTGAGCAAGGCTGAATGGACATTATATATAGGTTGAGCAAGGCTGACTGGGCATTATATATAGGTTGAACAAGGCTGACTGGGCATTATATATAGGTTGTGCACGGCTGACTGGGCATTATATATAGGTTGAGCAAGGCTGACTGGGCATTATATATAGGTTGAGCAAGGCTGACTGGGCATTATATATAGGTTGAGCACGGCTGAATGGACATTATATATAGGTTGAGCAAGGCTGACTGGGCATTATATATAGGTTGAGCAAGGCTGACTGGGCATTATATATAGGTTGAGCAAGGCTGACTGGGCATTATATATAGGTTGAGCACGGCTGAATGGACATTATATATAGGTTGAGCAAGGTTGACTGGGCATTATATATAGGTTGAGCAAGGCTGACTGGGCATTATATATAGGTTGAGCAAGGCTGACTGGGCATTATATATATGTTGAGCACGGCTGAATGGACATTATATATAGGTTGAGCACGGCTGAATGGGCATTATATGAAGGTTGAGCACGGCTGAATGGGCATTATATGTAGGTTGAGCACGGATGAATGGGCATTATATATAGGTTGAGCAAGGCTGACTGGACATTATATGAAGGTTGAGCAAGGCTGACTGGGCATTATATATAGGTTGAGCAAGGCTGACTGGACATTATATGAAGGTTGAGCAAGGCTGAATGGACATTATATATAGGTTGAGCACGGCTGACTGGGCATTATATATAGGTTGAGCAAGGCTGAATGGGCATTATATATAGGTTGAGCAAGGCTGAATGGGCATTATATATAGGTTGAGCACGGCTGAATGGGCATTATGTATAGGTTGAGCAAGGCTGACTGGGCATTATATATAGGTTGAGCAAGGCTGACTGGACATTATATATAGGTTGTGCACGGCTGACTGGGCATTATATATAGGTTGAGCAAGGCTGACTGGGCATTATATATAGGTTGAGCAAGGCTGACTGGGCATTATATATAGGTTGAGCAAGGCTGACTGGGCATTATATATAGGTTGAGCACGGCTGACTGGACATTATATATAGGTTGAGCAAGGCTGAATGGGCATTATATATAGGTTGAGCAAGGCTGACTGGGCATTATATATAGGTTGAGCACGGCTGAATGGGCATTATATATAGGTTGAGCACGGCTGAATGGACATTATATATAGGTTGAGCACGGCTGAATGGGCATTATATGAAGGTTGAGCAAGGCTGAATGGGCATTATATGTAGGTTGTGCACGGCTGAATGGGCATTATATATAGGTTGAGCAAGGCTGACTGGGCATTATATATAGGTTGAGCAAGGCTGAATGGGCATTATATGAAGGTTGAGCACGGCTGACTGGGCATTATATATTGGTTGAGCAAGGCTGACTGGACATTATATGAAGGTTGAGCAAGGCTGACTGGGCATTATATATAGGTTGAGCAAGGCTGACTGGACATTATATGAAGGTTGAGCAAGGCTGACTGGGCATTATATATAGGTTGAGCAAGGCTGACTGGACATTATATGAAGGTTGAGCAAGGCTGACTGGGCATTATATATTGGTTGAGCACGGCTGACTGGGCATTATATATAGGTTGAGCAAGGCTGAATGTGCATTATATATAGGTTGAGCAAGGCTGAATGGGCATTATATATAGGTTGAGCACGGCTGAATGGGCATTATATATAGGTTGAGCAAGGCTGACTGGGCATTATATATAGGTTGAGCAAGGCTGACTGGGCATTATATATAGGTTGAGCAAGGCTGACTGGGCATTATATATAGGTTGAGCAAGGCTGACTGGGCATTATATATAGGTTGTGCAAGGCTGACTGGGCATTATATATAGGTTGAGCAAGGCTGACTGGGCATTATATATAGGTTGAGCAAGGCTGACTGGGCATTATATATAGGTTGAGCAAGGCTGACTGGGCATTATATATAGGTTGAGCAAGGCTGACTGGGCATTATATATAGGTTGAGCAAGGCTGACTGGGCATTATATATAGGTTGAGCAAGGCTGACTGGGCATTATATATAGGTTGAGCAAGGCTGACTGGGCATTATATATAGGTTGAGCAAGGCTGACTGGGCATTATATATAGGTTGAGCAAGGCTGAATGGGCATTATATGTAGGTTGAGCAAGGCTGACTGGGCATTATATATAGGTTGAGCAAGGCTGACTGGACATTATATGTAGGTTGAGCAAGGCTGACTGGGCATTATATATAGGTTGAGCAAGGCTGACTGGGCATTATATATAGGTTGAGCAAGGCTGACTGGGCATTATATATAGGTTGAGCAAGGCTGACTGGACATTATATATAGGTTGAGCAAGGCTGAATGGGCATTATATATAGGTTGAGCAAGGCTGAATGGGCATTATATATAGGTTGAGCACGGCTGACTGGGCATTATATATAGGTTGAGCACGGCTGAATGGGCATTATATATAGGTTGAGCAAGGCTGACTGGGCATTATATATAGGTTGAGCAAGGCTGAATGGGCATTATATATAGGTTGAGCAAGGCTGAATGGGCATTATATATAGGTTGAGCAAGGCTGAATGGGCATTATATGAAGGTTGAGCACGGCTGACTGGGCATTATATGAAGGTTGAGCAAGGCTGACTGGACATTATATATAGGTTGAATGGGCATTATATATAGGTTGAGCACGGCTGACTGGGCATTATATATAGGTTGAGCAAGGCTGAATGGGCATTATATATAGGTTGAGCAAGGCTGAATGGGCATTATATGAAGGTTGAGCACGGCTGACTGGGCATTATATATAGGTTGAATGGGCATTATATATAGGTTGAGCACGGCTGACTGGGCATTATATATAGGTTGAGCAAGGCTGAATGGGCATTATATATAGGTTGAGCAAGGCTGAATGGGCATTATATGAAGGTTGAGCACGGCTGACTGGGCATTATATGAAGGTTGAGCAAGGCTGACTGGGCATTATATATAGGTTGAGCAAGGCTGACTGGGCATTATATATAGGTTGAGCAAGGCTGACTGGGCATTATATAAAGGTTGAGCACGGCTGACTGGGCATTATATGAAGGTTGAGCAAGGCTGACTGGGCATTATATATAGGTTGAGCAAGGCTGACTGGGCATTATATATAGGTTGAGCAAGGCTGACTGGGCATTATATATAGGTTGAGCAAGGCTGACTGGGCATTATATGAAGGTTGAGCACGGCTGACTGGGCATTATATATAGGTTGAGCAAGGCTGACTGGGCATTATATATAGGTTGAGCAAGGCTGAATGGGCATTATATATAGGTTGAGCAAGGCTGACTGGGCATTATATATAGGTTGAGCACGGCTGACTGGGCATTATATGAAGGTTGAGCAAGGCTGACTGGGCATTATATATAGGTTGAGCAAGGCTGACTGGGCATTATATATAGGTTGAGCAAGGCTGACTGGGCATTATATGAAGGTTGAGCAAGGCTGACTGGACATTATATATAGGTTGAATGGGCATTATATATAGGTTGAGCAAGGCTGACTGGGCATTATATATAGGTTGAGCAAGGCTGAATGGGCATTATATATAGGTTGAGCAAGGCTGAATGGGCATTATATGAAGGTTGACCACGGCTGACTGGGCATTATATATAGGTTGAGCAAGGCTGACTGGGCATTATATATAGGTTGAGCAAGGCTGAATGGGCATTATATGAAGGCTGAGCACGGCTGACTGGGCATTATATATAGGTTGAACAAGGCTGACTGGGCATTATATATAGGTTGTGCACGGCTGACTGGGCATTATGTATAGGTTGAGCAAGGTTGACTGGGCATTATATATAGGTTGAGCAAGGCTGACTGGACATTATATATAGGTTGTGCACGGCTGACTGGGCATTATATATAGGTTGAGCAAGGTTGACTGGGCATTATATATAGGTTGAGCACGGCTGAATGGACATTATATATAGGTTGAGCAAGGTTGACTGGGCATTATATATATGTTGAGTAAGGCTGACTGGGCATTATATATAGGTTGAGCAAGGTTGACTGGGCATTATATATAGGTTGAGCATGGCTGAATGGACATTATATATATGTTGAGCAAGGTTGACTGGGCATTATATATATGTTGAGCAAGGCTGACTGAGCATTATATATAGGTTGAGCAATGTTGACTGGGCATTATATATAGGTTGAGCACGGCTGACTGGACATTATATGTAGGTTGTGCAAGGCTGACTGGACATTATATATAGGTTGAGCAAGGCTGAATGGGCATTATATATAGGTTGAGCACGGCTGACTGGGCATTATATATAGGTTGAGCACGGCTGAATGGGCATTATATATAGGTTGAGCACGGCTGACTGGGCATTATATGTAGGTTGTGCAAGGCTGACTGTGCATTATATATAGGTTGTGCAAGGCTGACTGGGCATTATATATAGGTTGAGCAAGGTTGACTGGGCATTATATGAAGGTTGAGCAAGGCTTGACTGGACATTATATATAGGTTGAGCAAGGTTGAATGGGCATTATATATTGGTTGTGCACGGTTGAATGGGCATTATATGTAGGTTGAGCAAGGCTGAATGGGCATTATATATAGGTTGTGCACGGATGACTGGGCATTATATGTAGGTTGAGCAAGGCTGAATGGACATTATATATAGGTTGAGCAAGGCTGAATGGACATTATATATAGGTTGAGCAAGGTTGAATGGGCATTATATATAGGTTGAGCAAGGCTGAATGGACATTACATATAGGTTGTGCACGGTTGAATGGGCATTATATGTAGGTTGAGCACGGCTGAATGGGCATTATATATAGGTTGAGCAAGACTGACTGGACATTATATATAGGTTGAGCAAGACTGACTGGACATTATATATAGGTTGAGCAAGACTGACTGGACATTATATATAGGTTGAGCAAGACTGACTGGACATTATATATAGGTTGAGCAAGACTGACTGGACATTATATATGTTGAGCAAGGCTGAATGGGCATTATATGAAGGTTGAGCACGGCTGACTGGACATTATATATAGGTTGAGCACGGCTGACTGGACATTATATATAGGTTGAGCAAGTCTTATTCGTTTATAAAATATTGGTCAGTTATCTAGGAATTCATGTAAGAGTTTTCACAAGGAATCTGTTTAGCTACTTATTGCGTACACGTCAATCATGCGGCCAACAAACAAGCTCGAATTGCACAAAGGCAAATATCCAATATATTTGTTCTAAGGTCTGGAAGAATGTAATATATATTCCATTCTAAGCTGACTTCATTTATTTCAACTTCGCCCTGGATCTAGTATAATACAGAGGGATCTATTGCAACCTAGCCCTGGATCTAGCATAATACAGACGGATATATTGCAGCTTCGCCCTGGATCTAGCTAGCATAATGCAGACGGATCTATTGCAATTTAGCCCTGGATCTAGCATAATACAGCCGGATCTATTGCAATTTAGCCCTGGATCTAGCATGATTCAGACGGATCTATTGCAACCTAGCCCTGGATCTAGCATAATACAGACGAATATATTGCAGCTTCGCCCTGGATCTAGCTAGCATAATGCAGACGGATTTATTGCAATTTAGCCCTGGATCTAGCATAATACAGCCGGATCTATTGCAACCTAGCCCTGGATCTAGCATAATACAGACGGATATATTGCAGCTTCGCCCTGGATCTAGCTAGCATAATGCAGACGGATCTATTGCAATTTAGCCCTGGATCTAGCATAATACAGCCGGATCTATTGCAATTTAGCCCTGGATCTAGCATAATACAGACGAATATATTTCAATTTAGCCCTGGATCTAGCATAATACATACGGATCTATTGCAATTTAGCCCTGGATCTAGCATAATACAGACGGATCTATCGCAATTTAGCTCTGGATCTAGCATAATACAGGCGGATCTATTGCAGCTTCGCCCTGGATCTAGCATAATACAGCCGGATCTATTCGCCCTGGATCTAGAATAATACAGACGGATCTATTGCAACTTATCCCTGGATCTAGCATAATACAGCCGGATCTATTGCAATTTTGACCTGGGTCTAGCATAATACAGACGGATCTATTGCAGTTTAGCCCTGGATCTAGCATAATACAGACGGATCTATTGCAATTTAGCCCTGGATCTAGCATAATACAGACGGATCTATTGCAATTTAGCCCTGGATCTAGCATAATACAGACGAATATATTGCAATTTAGCCCTGGATCTAGCATAATACAGACGGATCTATTGCAACTTCACCCTAGACCTAGAATAATACAGCCGGATCTATTGCAATTTAGCCCTGGATCTAGCATAATACAGACGGCTCTATTGCAACTTCGCCCTGGATCTAGCATAATACAGACGGATCTATTGCAATTTAGCCCTGGATCTAGCATAATACAGACGGATCTATTGCAACTTCGCCCTAGATCTAGCATAATACAGACGGATCTATTGCAATTTAGCCCTGGATCTAGCATAATATAGACGGATCTATTGCAACTTCGCCCTGGATCTAGCATAATACAGACGAATCTATTGTAATTTAGCCTTAGATCTAGAATAATACAGCCGGATCTATTGCAACTTAGCCCTGGATGCTTAGTCAATCAACCCGCCAATCAACCATTCACCTTCATTTAGTCAACCAACCTGCCAATCAATCATTCGCTCTCATTTAGTCAATCAATCATTCATTCACCCTCATTTAATCGAATCAACCCGCCAATCAATCATTCACCCTCATTTATTCAATCAATCGGCTAATCAATCATTCACCTTCAGTTAGTCAGTCAACCCGCCAATCAATCACTCACCCTTATTTAGTCAATCAACCCACCAATCAATAATTCACCCTCTTTTAGTCAATCAACCCACCAATCAATAATTCACCCTCTTTTAGTCAATCAACCCACCAAACAATAATTCACCCTCTTTTAGTCAATCAACCCACCAATCAATAATTCACCCTCTTTTAGTCAATCAACCCACCAATCAATAATTCACCCTCTTTTAGTCAATCAACCCACAAATCAATCACTCACCCTCATTTAGTCAATCAACCCACAAATCAATCAATCACCCTCATGTTAAATATAGCTGTATATCCTATATATATATCAGAGCAAACGCAAGAACTCCAGCTTGCTGTTATCTCTCTATAGTATAGTGTCTTCATGTTTCATCGAGATAATAATGAGATAGCCAATAACAATAAACAGAATAATACTTCAAACATTTATTACTATGTAAATAAACATGTACATACACTATTTACATATTTATGCTGTTAATAAGGCAAATATTATGTTTATAAATACATGCATGTGCGCAAGCGGCGTGGGGGGGGGTGGTGATGGGTTGTGGTGGTGGGGTGGTATAAGCGTGGACACTTGAGAGCCTAGCTCGTCCATAATGAGCGACCTCGTTGGCCTTTCTTTCCCTTGGCAGATAAAGTCTGATTTATCCCGAAATGTGTTATTGGTCACTCTAGTCGGAATGTTTTGTTTTTACTGTCGTTACTGTTTCAATATGATATATGTGATTTTATCAACACATGTTAACCCTTTCCCTCATACAAGCACCTCTTGTCGCCATTACCAATACAACATACATTAACCCTTTCCCTCATAGAAGCACCTCTTGTCGCCATTACCAATACAACATACATTAACACTTTCCCTCATAGAAGCACCTCTTGTCGCCATTACCAATACAACATACATTAACACTTTCCCTCATAGAAGCACCTCTTGTCGCCATTACCAATACAACATACATTAACACTTTCCCTCATACAAGCACCTCTTGTCGCCATTACCAATACAACATACATTAACACTTTCCCTCATAGAAGCACCTCTTGTCGCCATTACCAATACAACATACATTAACACTTTCCCTCATAGAAGCACCTCTTGTCGCCATTACCAATACAACATACATTAACACTTTCCCTCATACAATCACCTCGTGTCGCCATTACCAATACGACATACATCAACACTTTCCCTCATACAAGCACCTCTTGTCGCCATTACCAATACTACATGCATTAACACTTTCCCTCATACAAGCACCTCTTGTCGCCATTACCAATAAGACATACATTAACACTTTCCCTCATAGAAGCACCTCTTGTCGCCATTACCAATACTACATACATTAACACTTTACCTCATAGAAGCACCTCTTGTCGCCATTACCAATAAGACATACATTAACACTTTCCCTCATAGAAGCACCTCTTGTCGCCATTACCAATACTACATACATTAACACTTTACCTCATAGAAGCACCTCTTGTCGCCATTACCAATAAGACATACATTAACACTTTCCCTCATAGAAGCACCTCTTGTTACCATTATTACTACAACATACATTAACCCTTTACCTCATAGAAGCACCTCTTGTCGCCATTACCAATAAGACATACATTAA
This sequence comes from Archivesica marissinica, assembly GCA_014843695.1. Classification (NCBI taxonomy): domain Eukaryota; kingdom Metazoa; phylum Mollusca; class Bivalvia; order Venerida; family Vesicomyidae; genus Archivesica; species Archivesica marissinica. The sequence goes on along the minus strand of CM026392.1, from coordinate 31,366,067 downwards.
CACTTTCCCTCATAGAAGCACCTCTTGTCGCCATTACCAATACGACATACATTAACACTTTCCCTCATACAAGCACCTCTTGTCGCCATTACCAATACGACATACATTAACACTTTCCCTCATACAAGCACCTCTTGTCGTCGTTACCAATACGACATATATTAACACTTTCCCTGATAGAAGCACCTCTTGTCGCCATTACCAATACGACATACATTAACACTTTCCCTCATAGAAGCACCTCTTGACGCCATTACAAATACGACATACATTAACCCTTTCCCTCATAGAAGCACCTCTCGATGTCATTACCAATATGACATACATTAACCCTTTCCCTCATAGAAGCACCTCTCGATGTCATTACCAATACGACATACATTGACAAGCCAATGTTCATAACAAAGGCCAGAATCTCATGTAGTCCCACTAATATCTATGGAGGTGGGATAGATATGGCGACTACTTATCCACTGCATGATAGCTAAATGGCGGTTGTTTGTATGGAGATATAATAGTATATTAACCTAAATCTCTATGTAGTCCCAGTAATATCTATGGACGTGGGATAGATATGGCGACTACTTATCCACTGCATGATAGCTAAATTGCTGTCGTTTGTATGGAGCTATAATAGTATATTAGCCTAAATCTCATGTAGTCCCAGTAATATCTATGGAGGTGGGGTAGATATGGCGACTACTTATCCACTGCATGATAGCTAAATGGCTGTTGTTTGTATGGAGATATAATAGTATATTAACCTAAATCTCTATGAATGAAAGTGTTAATTAATTGATAACATGTGTATATATAAGTACAAATTGGATATACTATAGGATATATGACGAGATATAGTAATTTAATAATTATAAGATGAGAAAGTGGATGGAAAAAAGATGGCATATTGTGCAAAGGAAACAACGATAAAAACAAAGGCAGCTACTGAAGAGATATATCTACTTTTAGAGAGTAAACAGGGGCAGTAACTGACCGATGACTTTCATTCGTACCATATTCAGGTACAATTTTACAGAGCGTATGCGATAGAGGATATTTGTGTTTATTAGTGTAAAATAGTAATTTATCGTCACCGAGTGATCACCGACATTTGTATTTCCACAAGTGACGTTACGAGATGAAATACAATCACATCTTACACTAATAAACACAACTCGTTGCGTTGTTTTGTGATTTCCAATGATTTTGCTAATATAATATTATTATTCATTTCATCTGCCACTGTAGGGAGACTCATGTCACTACCACAGGGATTCGGCACGTTTGGGGGTACTAGTATATATATATTTAAGTTATACTAGTACCCCCAAACGTGCCGAATCCCTGTGGTCACTACAATACGCAACCACACAACCACTGTTAGTGTGAACGTTCGGGGGAAAAAATAGTTCCTGTATACTTATCAAGTTAATTTCAGTTATTTGTCAAAATCAAAAACTACAGCCAAAACAAATCCATTAGAACATATAACTGTTGAGGATTGTCAGAACATAGCTAAACTACATAAGTATATCCAGCCGAGTAGGAATACGAAGCACAAGCAGTAACAGTGAAAATACTAGCATGGGAACAGGCGTCGATATATTTTGCCTGGTCAGTCAAATAAATATATTTTAACACCGAGACCATTAATTGGGCCGTATTGAGTTTCTGATAATATCAACGTCATTTTGCCAGCCGTTAGTTTAAACTTTATTTATTAAAGTATACATTTTACAAATACGTATATATAATATACACAAATTACATAATGTAAGTATTGGATTGGAAAACAAGTTTTAACAACTTATATTAATTCCTTTCCAGAGTGGAGTTTTTAGTTATATCGTGTATTACGGTAGCGATCAGTACAACGACCGAGTTGTTGTCGGATTAAGACAGCGACTTACGAGTTGTGAGATGCATTGACGAGTTATTAAATATACTAAGATATAGATACATACTATGAATTGGTTGATAGTTATATATTGGTTTCAAAATACAGAGTGTTGGAGTTACTCTATGATTTATTCGTTGCCTGAATGTAGTTTAACAATTATTCAATAGATAAGAAACGGGGTCACACTCTTCAATGGGGGCGAGGGGCAACGACACTGTGCACACACAATCGCAAACTAAGTGTTGAATCGTTCTGTGGCTTCGATGTAACTCTGGACGCGCAGAAAGATTATACTGTTCTGCTCGAATGGTAGGTGTTCGTCTCCAAATAAGAGGTTATTCACAGTTAGGGCACATGGAAGATTGACAAGGAAGCGTTGACGAAAAGGGATATAATGATGACACTGGAGGAGATAGTGATTGGTAGATTCGATGGCTCCACACTCGCAAACTGGTGATTCGACTATGTTCTTCCTATGGAGGTCGTGATTTAAGGAGCTGCCAGCCGTTAAAAAGTGAAATATCGACAGACTGGAACCCAGCAATACCATCTTCCACTGTTTCAGAACAGTGAAATGTAGCGTTTTCTTTCACTGAGAACATCCGACCATTAATTGGAAGGCATGCAATAAAACAGTATATTTCTTGAAGCAAGTTTCATTCAAAATATTTAAATAATTTAAAAATAATAACAGGAGGCAATTCAGAAATTGATGTTCAACGGTAAAATTTTGATGAAAATATCATATTACCCATCATATTTTCATATACGTCGACAAAATCACCTAATGAAACAATAAATAACCGCGCAAACAATATCCATGATAAATTTGAACAACATTCCGCTATATCGAGCATTCAACGATTCCATTGGCAATTTAAGAGCAAGTTATCCCATAAAAGTAGACCACACTTAGAAGGAAATGAAACAAAGTTGTAGTTTGTATCTGGTTCCCGTCACTGATTCCCGTCACTGGTTCCCGTCAAATGTGAGTATAACTGTTGCTATGATTGTACAGTCAAACCCGTGCTAAAGGCCACCTCCGAATAAAGGCCGCATATGAAAAACCTGTCTCTAAAGACCACCATTTTTCTCTCCCATCGAGCTATCAATGCATTTTAACCCTGTATTGAGAGGCCACCTGCCCACAAAGGTCACTTTTTGACTTTCCCGAGGGTGGCCTTTATTAGACAGGTGTGACTGTACTTGTGAAGACGAAACCGCCGTGGTTTAATGTAGAAGCCAAGGAAATCCGTAGATGTAAAATTTAGATGAAATTGCTATGTTGATTTTCTATCACTATGAACTGTGATCAGTATGAAATCACACATTTCTACATTGTTCTCTCTATGCGGAGCTCCTTTGTACTCATCAAACGCTATAAATCTCGGGGATCGTTCGGTGAAATCATTATTAATAGTCCTCGGTGTTTTCTGTATGAAATCTTTGGAACTTCTCGGTGATTTCCGTAAGTAGTCTTCGGAATTTCTCGGCGATCTTCGTGGGTAATTGTTTCTGGGTGATCGTCTGATATAATCACCACATAGATCTGTAGTGTTGGAAAAATCTGAAAACCCGGAGGTTTTCGGTGTCGGGCCGTCTTCACAACAAAATAGTCTTGAACAATAACGAAATATTCTTAATTGTCTGAAAACAGAAGTAAAAGAAATGATGCCTAATATACTGTTATACTAACACAATCACAGAGGGTACAATGTATACATACTATGGTTGTTGATATATGTTTCACTGTAGGCCTACTGTCTTATGGTGAGATTTAGTCGTATTATACCTTATTAGTCTGGCGATTCGGAAAATGGGTTTAAGATCGCATACGACAACACCAGTTTTACATGATTTTATGTTTCTTGAAAGAATACGTATTGTATAAGGACAAGGGAATAGGCCCCTACATGTATTCGTATATAATTATAACGTTGAAAATACCAAGCAAAGGTAACGTACATTTATTCCGCAATAAATAGGAATGGATTTGGAACACGTGCCTTTAAACCTTTATATGAATTCATCTCCAAATATAAATGTCTTTAGTAATTCTTTGTAAATAACACTTTCTTACACATTAGTTTGTAAGAACTGCATAAGGTATGATATAAAATTAATTAGTGTGACCCATATAACAAGGTGTCGACATCTACAACAAGGATTAGTTATAAGTGTGAGCTTTCTGAAACATTGGAGTATTTGTTCACTGCATTTCATTCCCATCCACTATCATATAACATATGGTTAGTTCACACAGTCACATGCATTCACATGCAGCACACAGTCACCAGCACACAGACACATGCAGCACACAGTCACATGCATCACACAGTCACATGCAGCACACAGTCACCAGCACACAGACACATGCAGCACACAGTCACATGCAGCACACATACACATGCAGCACACAGACACATGCAGCACACAGTCACATGCAGTACACAGCCACCAGCACACAGACACATGTAGCACACAGTCACATGCAGCACACAGTCACATGCAGCACACATTCACATGTAGCACACGGTCACATGCAGCACAGAGTCACACGCAGCACACACAGACACATGCAGCACACGGTCACATGCAGCACACAGTCACACGCAGCACACATTCACATGTAGCACACGGTCACATGTAGCACACAGTCACATGTAGCACACAGACACATGTAGCACACGGTCACATGTAGCACACAGACACATGTAGCACACACAGACACATGTATCACACATAGTCACATGTAGCACACACAGTCACATGTAGCACACACAGTCACATGTAGCACACACGGTCACATGTAGCACACACAGTCACATGTAGCACACACAGTCACATGTAGCACACAGTCACATGTAGCACACACAGACACATGTATCACACATAGTCACATGTAGCACACACAGTCACATGTAGCACACACAGTCACATGTAGCACACACGGTCACATGTAGCACACACAGTCACATGTAGCACACACAGTCACATGTAGCACACACAGTCACATGTAGCACACACAGTCACATGTAGCACACACAGTCACATGTAGCACACACAGTCACATGTAGCACACACAGTCACATGTAGCACACACAGTCACATGTAGCACACACAGACACATGTAGCACACACAGTCACATGTAGCACACAGTCACATGTAGCACACACATACACATGTAGCACACACAGTCACTGTAGCACACACAGTCACATGTAGCACACACAGTCACATGTAGCACACACATACACATGTAGCACACACATACACATGTAGCACACACAGTCACATGTAGCACACACGGTCACATGTAGCACACACGGTCACATGTAGCACACACAGTCACATGTAGCACACACAGACACATGTAGCACACACAGTCACATGTAGCACACACAGTCACATGTAGCACACACAGTCACATGTAGCACACACAGTCACATGTAGCACACAGTCACATGTAGCACACACAGACACATATAGCACACACAGTCACATGTAGCACACAGTCACATGTAGCACACACAGACACATGTAGCACACACATACACATGTAGCACACACAGTCACATGTAGCACACACAGTCACATGTAGCACACACAGTCACATGTAGCACACACAGTCACATGTAGCACACACATACACATGTAGCACACACATACACATGTAGCACACACGGTCACATGTAGCACACACAGTCACATGTAGCACACACATACACATGTATCACACACGGTCACATGTAGCACACACAGTCACATGTAGCACACGGTCACATGTAGCACACACGGTCATGTGTATTTTAGTTTATATAACTTTATTTTAGCTCGATTGTGAAACAAGTTCTTTCAACTTATATTAATCACTCTCGAGACCTCATTCCTGATGGAATCCATCGCCACGAGGGAGAGAGAAGAGCCAACGTGGAATTTAAATGCCTTGCCTAAGGGCACAATCGTAATGGCTCCAGCTGGGCTCGAACTCCTGACCTTTCGCACCTGAAGCGAACGCCCATCCACTTCGCTATCACGACTTCCACTGTGCTACAATACAGACATTTTGTTGTATTGAAATACACCGTACAGACATTTTGTTGTATCAACATTTCACATTTTGTTATATCAACATTTCAGAGTTTGTTGTATCGGATTACAGATGATATACATGATGTTAGGTAATTAGTGTTAGTTAGACACACATAGCGATCGATGTATATAACTTTACCATCCTTTCTTGCAATGAACGTACGCTGCCGCATAACAACCGTTTCCATTGCGGAACTACTTTTCCTCGTCTCCTTTCTCCTGATTAGGAATGAGTTACATAGTGTCAATTGGTTGTCCATTATCGCAGTGGTTAGTACCCTGGCTTCTCACCAATGCAACCCGGATTAGATGCTCAGACGGATCTGGAGGTATGCGAGATTGTACAGTGGTCGCCAGATCGGACAGGTGTGGGATATCTTTTAATCTGGCATACGTATATTGTAGCCGCTCTCAGCCTGGGTAGGTTGACATGTCTCGGCCAGCCAGGCAGATACTGTTAATGGGTGGGGTAACAGTCGACGCACGCTCACCACATACTCGCTGCATGGGCATCGACATATCACCGAGGGCATTGAGCTCGCGGATAAGTGGGACTGCAGACCGGAACTAATAATGGAGTTACCACGTACCCGGAAATCAACCCAGAAGAATAGAATAGTACAGATGCATACGTATCTATCAGTTCACATAAAGTGGTTAACACGCTGGACTGGTAATCCAGGGATCGCAGGTTCGATCCCCCTTCTGACACTAATAACATTAACAGTCTTTCAGATGGGACTTTAAACCGAGGTTTCGTGTCGGTGCCTTACATCGTGCATGAAAAACAACCAGAAGAGACTCTAGAATGGGTCTCTGTCTGTATCATTGCACTATCCTCCAATGTAAATCTAAAATGACTAATCTCTTTAGGAGACGTCGCTCATATGGGCAACCGGTAGCGACGATAAATAAACGTAAAACGCACACAACAAACAAAATCACTTCCGTGGTCGAGTGATAGGGTCGCTGACTTGTATGCTACTTCAACCTATCATCACTGGTGGTCACGGGTTCGAGGTCAGCCTAGTGTCTCTTTATATGAAAAAGTTGGCAGTTTCGTACGGAGGTTGGTGCACCAGGTACTGGTTAACTGCTGGAGCCAGCCCATGAAAGGTGTTGTTAGGTAATCTTTGAGGAGACTCTGGAATGGGTCTCTGTCTGTATCATGCACTATCCTCCAACAATCTAAAATTACTAATCTCTTCAGGAGGCGTCGCTCATATGGGCAACCGGTAGCGACGATAAATAAACGTAAAACACATAAAGTTAATAGTTAAACAGGGATCCATCTTAAAACTTGAACTTTAAGTATAGGTTAAAGTTTATTAGTACGTATTTACAAAATTAAATTGGTCAGGTACGGCGCAAAATTAAATTGGTCAGGTACGGCGCAAAATTAAATTGGTCAGGTACGGCGCAAAATTAAATTGATCAGGTACGGCGCAAAATTAAATTGGTCAGGTACGGCGCAAAATTAAATTGATCAGGTACGGCGCAAAATTAAATTGATCAGGTACGGCGCAAAATTAAATTGGTCAGGTACGGCGCAAAATTAAATTGATCAGGTACGGCGCAACATTAAATTGATCAGGTACGGCGCAAAATTAAATTGATCAGGTACGGCGCAAAATTAAATTGGTCAGGTACGGCGCAAAATTAAATTGATCAGGTACGGCGCAAAATTAAATTGGTCAGGTACGGCGCAAAATTAAATTGGTCAGGCACGGCGCAAAATTAAATTGGTCAGGCACGGCGCAAAATTAAATTGGTCAGGCACGGCGCAACATTAAATTGGTCAGGCACGGCGCAACATTAAATTGGTCAGGCACGGCGCAAAATTAAATTGGTCAGGCACGGCGCAAAATTAAATTGGTCAGGCACGGCGCAAAATTAAATTGGTCAGGCACGGCGCAAAATTAAATTGGTCAGGCACGGCGCAAACTTAAATTGGTCAGGTACGGCGCATGCCGTGCGACCAATTTAATTATGTACATAGGTACTAATAAACTTTAACCTGCTTAGTGTTTTAAAGCTGATTTTCTAAAATAAATTCGTTCAAAGTTTGAAAAATGCTGCCATCTCATTGGACCAAAAATAATTTCAAACACTAATAATGAATGAATGAATGAATGAATGAATGAATGAATGAATGAATGAATTACAGCAGCGAAGAACAATCTTGAGCGAAATAAGTGCACACGGTGTCTTAATCAGGGCTCTCTTCCCCAGTCACTTCATATATGTATATATGTGTCATATGTTTGTTGTATTATTAAATTGTTGTAAATATTGTACTCTATGTTGGGGTATTCTTCATAGTGGTTGATCACAACTATATGATGATCTTGTGTCGTTCTGTCTCATGTTTTACCAAGTGTCAATTATATTTACCTATAGTCTCTCATATCCCATTAATGAGTGGCTTTGTATTTTATTTGATAATACATGTATAATATCACGCCCTTTGCGTATACTATT
>CM026392.1:31300093-31352593 GCA_014843695.1 Archivesica marissinica | reverse complement strand
GGCATTAACGTGACATATATACCATAAATAACTGTAAAACAGTACTGTGACAGAACACATAGATAATATATCTTAAATAAATACAACATAGTAACGTGACAGCGGCATTAACGTGACATATATACCATAAATAACTGTAAAACAGTACTGTGACAGAACACATAGATAATATATCTGAAATAAATACAACATAGTAACGTGACAGCGGCATTAACGTGACATATATACCATAAATAACTGTAAAACAGTACTGTGACAGAACACATAGATAATATATCTGAAATAAATACAACATAGTAACGTGACAGCGGCATTAACGTGACTGAAATAAATACAACATATTAACGTGACAGCGGCATTAGCGTGACATATATACCATAAATAACTGTAAAACAGTACTGTGACAGAACACATAGATAATATATCTGAAATAAATACAACATAGTAACGTGACAGCGGCATTAGCGTGACATATATACCATAAATAACTGTAAAACAGTACTGTGACAGAACACATAGATAATATATCTGAAATAAATACAACATAGTAACGTGACAGCGGCATTAACGTGACTGAAATAAATACAACATAGTAACGTGACAGTGGCATTAACGTGACATATATACCATAAATAACTGTAAAACAGTACTATGACAGAACACATAGATAATATATCTGAAATAAATACAACATAGTAACGTGACAGCGGCATTAACGTGACTGAAATAAATACAACATAGTAACGTGACAGCGGCATTAACGTGACATATATACCATAAATAACTGTAAAACAGAGACACTTAGAGCATATATATGAGGTAGATATAAACTGTACCGTGACATCTGCTATAGCACTTAGAGCATATATATGAGGTAGATATAAACTGTACCGTGACATCTGCTATAGCACTTTGAGGTAGATATCAACTGTACCGTGACATCTGCTATAGCACTTAGAGCATATATCTGAGGTAGATATAAACTGTACCGTGACATTCTGCAATAGAGCATATATCTGAGGCAGATACAAACTGTACGTGATAGTGGCCACAACCCATAGTACAACACAAAATAAACGAATACTCTGATTCAACAAAGTATTTGTGACAAGGGTTGCAGTAATGGGTCTCGTATGTATCATAACGTATTCCTCGTGTATTTAGTGTCGTTATTAATCGACGTGCCTTTCATGTACAAATGTAAACTTAAATTGGCAGTACTGTAAGGTTTAACAATGAATGCAGTTACTGGAAAACTGTATCCAATGTACCTCAGGGATGTTTCATATATTTTACTAACAATGGAAAACTGTATCCAATGTACCTCAGGGATGTTTCATATATTTTACTAACAATGGAAAACTGTATCCAATGTACCTCAGGGATGTTTCATATATTTTACTAACAATGGAAAACTGTATCCAATGTACCTCAGGGATGTTTCATATATTTTACTAACAATGAAAAACTGTATCCAATGTACCTCAGGGAAATCTCATATATTTTACTAACAACATATCTTTGATTGTTTGTAGATTAAAATAATATTTTCCAAACGATAACATATTCGTACTCAGTTTTACGATATATTGCATGATACTCATAACGATAACGAATCTGAATTCAATTCGATTTTAACATTTAAATCAATATGGAAACCCGTTCATAGATCTCATTCCCGAAACTATTCCAATTTGAATAGCGAAATTGCTTGCGAAGCAATCTAAGCCTAGCTTAGAACTGACGATCAATCGAACCATATCACATGACCAAGCACGCACTCACAGTCATGTGATCATCTTTATATGCACCAATAATTCGCACACATACACTTTTGTGCCAAGTATTTTTAAGACATACGTTCTGAGATATACTATCGTAACGTGTGTGTGTGTGTTTTACGTTTATTTATCGTCGCTACCGGTTGCCCACATGAGCGACGCCTCCTGAAGAGATTAGTCATTTTATATGTGTGGAGGATAGTGCAATGATACAGTCAGAGAGCCATTCCAGAGTCTCCTCTGGTTCTTTTACGTGCACGGTGTACAGCACCGACACGAGACCTCGGTTTAATGTCCCATCTGAAAGACTGTTAATTTTATTATGGTCAGACGGGGGATCGAACCTGCGATCCATGGACGTAGCGTACAGCACTTGAAAATATACGTACTAGCCAATGATAATGTTCGGTAAATGACATCCAACATTCCATTGACCCGTCCTCAACACTCGATACAAACAGTAATGGCGTCGCGAAAAGTGCAGACAGTCCCCAGGCTATTGCTACAAGTACTTTACAACGAGTCCCTGCAATACGATAAATAACATGATGGAATAAACAACTATATAGGCGCAATCTAGGTCTCTAGATAAAAGACAGTTTAAAGCGAAACTACATCGGTGAACATGCAAATGTCTGCAGGATGTAATTTCCTATTATATGATATATCCCCCCCCCACCCCATCCAATATGTGCCTCAAAAACTGAGTATTTCAACAAATAAACAAACGTGGTATACGCGGTTTGTTGACATAGCAAAATACATGTAATGTAAATAGGTCGACATTCATGCGTAATACAGTGCGTGTATCCTGAATAGCACGATGTGTCGAACAGATTAACCGTTATATCTCACATTTGTGCTTATGCATATTTATTTGTAGACTAATCTTAGTTAAATAATCTCTAAACGAAAGTATCGCGAGTTTAGCATTGACTCCAATGACAAACACACGTCATTTCCGGAGCGTGGATGACCGTTATATGAAATCCTATCAACCAAATAAAATGCATTTTGTTCACGTATAAATGCATTGCTACTACAAATTCTTCTGATTACATCGAACACTAACATTGAATTAATTTAGCAGTGTTTTAGTGGTATACAACCTTTCAAACGTGAAAGTAGGATTTCATATAACAGTCATCCAGGCTCCTGAATTGACATTTGTTGTCATTGAAGTCAATATTAAACACGCGATACTTTCGTTTAGAGATAATTTAATTAAGATTAGTCTACAAATAAATATGCATAGGCACTCATGCGAGATATCACGGTAAATATGGTATTATTTTGTTATGTCAACAAATCGCGTATACGACGTATGTTTATTTGTTGAAATACTCAGTTTTTGAGGCAAATATTTGGAAATATATTATAACATATAATAGGAAAATACATTCTGTTGAAATTTGTGTTTTCATTGATGTAGTGTCGCTTTAAGTTGCTTTGTGTTTCAATGATCACGTGTAAATAGTATGTATAATATGTACATAATTATGACTATTTTATTATATAATAGCAAATTACATTCTGCAGACAGTTGCGTTTTCACCGATGTAGTGTCGCTTTAAACACTGAAACATTATATTCTAGGACTGTGACTGAGATTAAAGACATCTTAGAGAGACAAACATATAGTGCACATTTAGATTGTAGAACGCTTTCATTAAATCATTTGGTGGTCCAAACAAACACCATCCACAAACTCTTGTAGATTTCAAAATCCAGTCAGGAAAATAATAGAAGTTGAATAGAAAAGTGTGTCCAACTTACTTACTTACCAACTTACTTACTTACCAACTTACTTACTTACCAACTTACTTACTTACCAACTTACTTACTTACTTACTTACCAACTTACTTACTTACCAACTTACTTACTTACCAACTTACTTACTCGTTTAAATGAAAGAAGCAATATTGTATGTTACATTTGGTATAGGATACATCTGTGTGAAAATATTAGAAAACAATTGGAACGCTCGACTAGAAAAGAACACGACGTACGTAATGTTCTATATACTTATTTAAAATGTTACCTTCCCTATCATAACACCGTATGTACGTTCGTTGAAACGTGAGCATGTTTCGCAATGTAGAGTACAAGTTCTCCTTCTTTCCAAGAACAATCTATCATTGGAACCACCTCCCTCCTGACATTGTCCATCTCCCTACCATAGAGCAATTCAATACGGCAGTTTGCCATATTGAACATACCAGTCCCTAGTTGTTCTGCGTAGCTGCTTTTAAACTTTTACCACAACTTATTTTCATACCTTTTTAAATTATACTTTTAACTACTCATACTTTTAACTTCTTAGCGGTTTTTGACGCGCAACATGTCTACGTCCCCGCGAGGGGTTCGACATTAAAGGAAGATAGATAGATAGATAGATAGATAGATAGATAGATAGATAGATAGATAGATAGATAGATAGATAGATAGATAGATAGATAGATAGATAGATAGATAGATAGATAGATAGATAGATAGATAGATAGATAGATAGATAGATAGATAGATAGATAGATAGATAGATAGATAGATAGATAGATAGATAGATAGATAGATAGATAGATAGATAGATAGATAGATAGATAGATAGATAGATAGATAGATAGATAGATAGATAGATATATAGAGTATCTCTTGTTCTTGTTGTAGTACGGACGTAAGTCATACTTTGTGAGATCGTGTGTAAGCGGGACGCTAGCTTAGTTGGTAAAGCGTCTGACTGATACATTTATTTAAAGTCGCCATCACATAAATGCGTTTTCTAAGAAGAGAGGTAGAGCGTTCGACCTGTAAGCAAACTTATCACACATTTCTCACCTCGTAACAGTTGACACCTAACGTGGACCGAGACTGAACATAAATTATTCTCTAGATCAAGTTTACCTTGTTCTATATCTCCTTGACATTCAGTCAATACTTCATTTCTCACCTCGTAACAGTTGACATCCAACGTGTACCGAGACTGAACATAAATTATTCTCTAGATCAAGTTTACCTTGTTCTATATCTCCTTGATATTCAGTCAATACTTCATTTCTCACCTCGTAACAGTTGACACCTAACGTGGACCGAGACTGAACATAAATTATTCTCTAGATCAAGTTTACCTTGTTCTATATCTCCTTGATATTCAGTCAATACTTCATTTCTCACCTCGTAACAGTTGACACCTAACGTGGACCGAGACTGAACATAAATTATTCTCTAGATCAAGTTTACCTTGTTCTATATCTCCTTGATATTCAGTCAATACTTCATTTCTCACCTCGTAACAGTTGACACCTAACGTGGACCGAGACTGAACATAAATTATTCTCTAGATCAAGTTTACCTTGTTCTATATCTCCTTGACATTCAGTCAATACTTCCAATTTGGTGGGGAAGTATGTCGCCGTTCGGACTAAGTCACCAGGGAGATGATGTGTATGCAGCCTGGCTAGTTCAGTTGGCATAGCGAAGACCATGAAAGCGAAATGTTGGTCGCACATGTTACATACCCTGTTCCATTCTGATGCGTGTGTGTGTGTTTTACGTTTATTTATCGTCGATACCGGTTGGCCATATTAGCGACGTCTCCCGAAGAGATTAGTAATTTTAGATTTTGGAGGATTGTGCAATGATACAGACAGAGACCCATTACAGAGTCTCCTCTGGTTCTTTTACGTGCACGGTGTTCAGCACCGACATGAGGTCTCGGTTAAACGTCCCATCTGAAAGACTGTTAATTTTATTAGGGTCAGACGGGGGATCGAACCTGCGATCCCTGGATTACCAGTCCAGCGTTTTACCACTGGACTACAGATCCGTCTGTAAATTCTGATGCAACATACTGTGCTTATATTTGATTGTCAGTTGAAAGTGTATATGGCGCACTTGAAATGGATGTTTGCGTGTATTGTGACGATGACACGTCTGCACGGATGCTTATCAATTTCCTGTTCATTTATGGATACGAATAAAGGAGAGTGTATTCTATATACATTGCTAATGCGCATAACTGTACTTACATGTTGTTGAAAAGTTGAGCGGTCGAGCAATGGCAATATAGCGGTCTATGCTGAGAGCAACCAGCATGTAGGTCGAGGCAAACATCACACATGCCTGTATTGGTATAAATATGTATTTACTATTTCAAGATAAGATATATTATATGAAATACCTGGGACCATGCTGCTCCCAATTCAGTAGTGGGGCGACCATCCCCTACCCAGCGGGTCATCAGGTGGCGGATAGGGGAACGGCCCTCAGATATGGCGGTTTGCTGTGAATTAAATAAGCAGTCCCGGACCATATGGCGGTGTACCTACCAGGACGGGGCAGGATAGCACATGGCAAAGCTACTCCTATTAAATACTCCACGTGTCCTACAACGGGTGCATCAGGCGAATATATGGGCCGCCTTAAAAGTCCTAGCCTAAGGGTGAGGTAACCCCAACAGAAACCTCGAATGCTGAAGCCGGAAGTACTGGGCCGCACGGCGCATTCTAATAAACCACGGTACTACGCATACACGCAAAATGAATCACAATGACAGAAAGAGTAAACCGAGATGGTGCTGGACCTATGAAGACCCGCCAGGCAGGTACAGTGAACGCGAACGACAAGAAGAAGATATGAAATATAAAGCGAAATGAACATGCATAGCCATTAGTCAACAATCTACGCATGCACTCAACCCCCATACCATCCTATTTCAAACATATTACGTACTATATCAGATGCACACGTATTTTCCACATCTCCACATGCCACCTCATTTGCCAAGTCGATGTCACATGACCATCTGTATTTCTAGATAACGCACGATGGTGATTGGGCTTATTCCCCCCCCCCCACCAACGCCCGCCGGCGAACCATATGGGCGAGCGATAACCAACGACAAAACGATGCACATGCCATTATAAGTCATACCAACTCGATGTTTCTAAAACATGATGTAATACCTACTGTGTCATTCTAAATATAGCCAAGGGTTGCCAGAGGTCTATGTGCATCTGCGCGGTTGCAATTTCTCACCAAACACGGTTAACTCCAATTGACTGATTCGGATTGAAAATCAAATTCCTTCAAGTGACTGTACAGTTGTCACTGGTCGAGTTTCTTATGTATTCGTATTATAAGGCTGGTGTGGCGTTCCATATGTTAACGCGCATGCGTCGTATTAACGGATAGCTCCATGTCTTATTGTTGTCTGTTCATGGTGACGATCGGCAATGTTCGTCTGTGACGGAAATTGACAAACTTTCATCTAATCAAACCCAGGTGAACACTTGTCACGGTGTTGTATTGTACATGTCCAATCGTTTCATCTGTTGTATGTACAGGCATGAGAGTTGTATGGAAGGTTTGAATGCATTGGCTCCTTGCAAAATATAATCCCGTCTCTGGACTTCCGTAGCTGTCTCTCAGGACACAACAAATTGTTAGCTCCTATGAGTTATACTTATTTGTGTTGTGGTTAAATGTATTACGATTGTTTCTATCAAAACACTCTTTCAATTTATGTTGATCTATTTATTCATACACTGTTGCCCTATACCTAATCTATAGATAAACATTCTTCGAACCTGCCTGACCTGGAGGTTATAAAGCGTTTCTCCAATCTCAAACTAATTCTCAAGCGTCTGATTGGTTCACCCTAGTTAGATATCAGAATCAACCAATCATATTACGAAGAGCTCGAGTTTGAGATCAGAGAAAGGTTTTATGTGTGTGTGTTTTACGTTTATTTATCGTCGCTACCGGTTGCCCATATGAACGACGCCTCCTGAAGAGATTAGTTATTTTAGATTTTGGAGGATAGTGCATGATACAGACAGAGACCCATTCCAGAGTCTCCTCTGGTTCTTTTACGTGCATGGTGAGAAACACCGACACGAGACCTCGGTTTACGTCCCATCTGAAAGACTGTTAATTTTATTAGGGTCAGACGGGGGATCGAACCTGCGATTACCAGTCCAGCGTGTTACCACTGGACTACAGATCCGCCTCGAAACCAGGTTTTATATTCCAAGTGCGACCTGTTACACAGTGTTGACATACTATTGAGAATGCGTTTGATTAATTGGGTGAATCATAATAAATTATATGATTACTATTTTGAGAAATTGGCTGTTGGTTTATATAGTTAATATAATAATTAACGACTTTCAATTCGGTCAATCTGGTGTTCTATGGACCCAGTAGTGTGATATTGACCTCCGGGCCCCTGCTGCGTCCATAACGTATTGACCTCATTGAACGAGCGTACTTGTATAACGTCAACTATATATTTAATCCTATGCTTGTGGAAGTCGTGATAGCGCAGTGGATACGCGTTCGCTTCAGGTGCGAACGGTCCGTAGTTCGAGCCCCGCTGGCCTTAGGCAAGGCATTTAAATGCCACGTTGCCTCTTCTCTCTCCCTCGTGGCGATGGATTCCACCAGGAATGAGGTCTCGAGAGTGATTGATATAAGTTGCAAGAACTTGTTTCGCAATCGAGCTAAAATAAATGTGTATAAACTAATCCTATTCTTTAGAGGTGTTCACATACTTTACACAGCGCATTAACGGGATACCATTTCACGTGTATTAAGATATGATATCAACAATTATAGGTTGTATATACGTAAATAGGCAGAAGTGCATCCGCGGTCCACTCGAATATAATCCCAATAACTAATATAGTACATTTTTCGTTTTGGTAAAAATGCATTTTCATGACGGCAGTGTTTGTGTTTTTTGAGAAATTATGTGACTTGAGAATACTTCAGACTAGTTGAGGTGTAGAACAGATGTGGTATAAGAATTCAAGCCATTGCAAGGTGAAGGTTGGTATACAGTATTATTTGGCGGAGGAATACAGTGTGTAAACACAGGGACGTTATTCACAGGTGAGCACTGACTATTTCAAACTTAAAATGTGAAATATTCTTGGTGTGTTTCAGGCGGATTTGAATACCTCTTCACAGTGGATGTGGTATCAGAAGAAATGAAAGATTGGACATATAAATGAACAGACCGTATGGTTTTACTTTTTACTATGTATTACATAGGCAATTTATTTGTTGTTTTACAACCATAAGGTGAACATACTTGCGAGTATTTCACAACTCTACACATGACGTCCCCGGCGTACCACTTCACTGTGATTTTCCAGATGAGATCACTCAACACGGTCACTAACCCAACCGACAAGTCTGAAAAATAGTATATGGAACATTGTGTCGCATTGTTGTTCAAATTATTCTATCGGTTGTTAAATAGATGTGAGAAATTTCCTTTATCGCTTGGAAATATTAATTATTTCTTGCTATTGTCTTTTATCAAAATGACCATACTAACTAGAATATTGCATTCTATTCTGATATACCACTTGGTTATAAAATCGATTGTGTTGAATGTTTTTTGGCTTGAGAGATTTATTGGCATATGACAATACATAGACAGACATACACACAGTATACATGTATTTCAAAACCATTAGGCTAATGTCCATGATGCCTAATGCTAATGCAAGAAAGAGAGAGGGAGCGAGAAGGAAGAGAGAGAGAGGGGGGATAGCGAGAGGGAGATAGAGAGAGAGGGGGGATAGAGAGAGGGAGATAGAGAGAGAGGGAAGAGAGGGGGGAACATAGAGATGGAAGAAAGAGAGAGAGAGATGAGAGAGAGGGAAGAGCGAGAGGCAAAAGAGAGAGGGGAGAGAGGTGGAAGGTAGAGAGGGAAGAGAAGGAAGAGAGAGAAGAGAGAGAAGAGAGAGAAGAGAGAGGGAGACGGGTTGGGAAACGATAACGAATAGTTATTACCTGCCAGTGCTAAATGCATGATGAAGAAGTGCATTCTGGAGTGCCTTCGCCTTGACAAACCAACCGCCAATAAAACGATAGAGTTGCCGAGAACGATGCAGACAAACAGGAATGACAAGAACACAATCTCTTCTGTCTGAAAAGTTGAAGTATATCGTTTATAGTGTCCATTGTAAGTGCATCTATATCTTCTACATTGACAATTACATGTTCAACTACATTATCTATGCTGACTATTATAGGTTCCGCTATGTATGCTATGTTGACAATTACATGTTCAACTACCTTATCTATTCTGACTATTATAGGTTCCGCTCTGTATTCTACATTGACAATTACATGTTCAACAACCTTATCTATTCTGACTATTATAGGTTCTGCTCTGTATTCTACATTGACAATTACATGTTCAACTACCTTATCTATTCTGACTAGTATAGGTTCCGCTCTGTATTCTACATTGACAATTACATGTTCAACAACCTTATCTATTCTGACTATTATAGGTTCTGCTCTGTATTATACATTGACAATTACATGTTCAACTACCTTATCTATTCTGACTATTATAGGTTCCGCTCCGTATTCTACATTGACAATTACATGTTCAACTACATTATCTATTCTGACTATTATAGGTTCCGCTCTGTATTCTACATTGACGATTACATGTTCAACTACATTATCTATTCCGACTATTATAGGTTCCGCTCTGTATTCTACATTGACAATTACATGTTCAACTACCTTATCTATTCTGACTATTATAGGTTCCGCTATGTATGCTATGTTGACAATTACATGTTCAACTACATTATCTATTCTGACTATTATAGGTTCCGCTCTGTATTCTACATTGACAATTACATGTTCAACAACATTATCTATTCTGACTATTATAAGTTCCGCTATGTATGCTATGTTGACAATTACAAGTTCAGCCATGTGTTATATAGTGACCAATTATACATTACCCATTATGTGCGAAAGGTCCGGAGTTCGAGCCCCGCTGGAGCCGTTACGAGTGTGCCCTTAGGCAAGGCATTTAAATTCCACATTGCCTCTTCTCTCTCCCTCGTGGCGATGGATTCCATCAGGAATGAGGTCTCGAGAGTGATTAATATAAGTTGAAATAACTTGTTTCGCAATCGAGCTAAAATAAATTTGTATAAACTACCCATTATGTTGATTATTGCACTATGTCACTATATCGCTATGGCACTATATCACTATATCACTATGTCACTATATCGCTATGGCACTATATCGCTATATCACTATGTCGCTATATCAACTATATCGCTATGTCACTATATCACTAGTCCGCCTCCGTGGTCGAGTGGTTAAGGTCGCTGACTTGTATACCACTGTAACCTATCATCACTGATGGTCACGGGTTCGAGCCCCGCTCAGGCCGTGTCTCATTTATATGAAAAAGTTGGCAGTTTCTTACGGAGGTTGGTGCACCCAAGTACTGGTTAACCGCTGGAGCCTGCCCAGGAAAGGTGTTGTTAGGAAAACTGCCCGCCGGCGATATAGCCCAAAATGGTGCTGATGCAGGCGTAAAACCCGAATCATAACATAACACTATATCACTATGCCACTATATCACTATGCCACTATATCTCTATATCACTATGCCACTATATCGCTATATCACTATATCACTATGTCACTATATCACTATGCCACTATATCACTATGTCGCTATATCAACTATATCACTATGTCACTATATCACTATGTCACTATATCACTATGTCACTATATTACTATGTCACTATATCACTATGTCACTATATCCCTATGGCACTATATCACTATATCACTATATCACTATGTCACTATATCACTATATCACTATGTCACTATATCACTATATCACTATATCACTATGTCACTATATCACTATGTCACTATATCACTATGTCACTATATCACTATGTCACTATATCACTATATCACTATGTCACTATATCACTATATCACTATGCCACTATATCACTATATCACTGTCACTATGTCACTATATCGCTATGTCTCTATATCACTATATCACTATGTCACTATATCACTATATCACTATATCACTATGCCACTATATCACTATATCACTGTCACTATGTCACTATATCTCTATATCACTATATCACTATATCACTATATCACTATGTCACTATATCACTATATCACTATATCACTATATCACTATATCACTATGTCCTATATCACTATATCACTATGTCGCTATACACTATATCACTATCTACACTATATCACTATGTCGTATATCACTATAGTCTATGTCACTATATCACTATATCACACTATATCACTGACTATATCACTATAATGTCACTATGTCACTATATCACTATATCGCTATGTCACTATATTGCTATGTCACTATATCACTATATCACTATATCACTATATCACTATATCACTATATCACTATATCACTATGTCACTATATCACTATATCACTATATCGCTATGTCACTATATCACTATGTCACTATATCACTATATCACTATGTCACTATATCACTATATCACTATATCACTATGTCACTATATCGCTATGTCACTATATCGCTATGTCGCTATATCACTATATCACTATGTCGCTATGTCACTATATCACTATATCACTATATCACTATATCGCTATATCACTATATCACTATGTCACTATATCACTATATCACTATATCACTATATCACTATATCACTATGTCGCTATATCACTATGCCACTATATCACTATGTCACTATCACTGTCACTATATCACTGTCACTATATCACTATGTCACTATATCACTATATCACTATGTCACTATATCGCTATATCACTATATCACTATGTCGCTATATCACTATATCACTATGTCACTATATCACTATGTCGCTATATCACTATATCACTATGCCACTATATCACTATATCACTATGTCACTATATCACTATATCACTATGTCACTATATCGCTATGTCACTATATCACTATGTCGCTATATCACTATATCACTATGCCACTATATCACTATGCCACTATATCACTACATCACTATATCACTATGCCACTATATCACTATATCACTATGTCACTATGCCACTATATCACTATATCACTATGTCACTATATCACTATGCCACTATATCACTATGCCACTATATCACTATATCACTATGCTATATCACTATATCACAGCACTATATCACTATATCACTATGCCACTATATCACTATATCACTATGTCACTATATCACTATATCATTATGTCACTATATCACTATGCCACTATATCACTATGCCACTATATCACTATATCACTATGCCACTATATCACTATATCACTATGTCACTATATCACTATGCCACTATACACACTATAACACTATGTCACTATATCACTATATCACTATGCCACTATATCACTATATCACTATGTCACTATATCACTATATCATATCCACTATATCACTATGCCACTATATCACTATGCCACTATATCACTATGCCACTATATCACTATATCACTATGCCACTATATCACTATATCACTATGTCACTATATCACTATATCACCTTCAATCTTGATCAATGCAAATGCAATCATACATTCTATATTCACCATTACTTCTTCGCCACATATATCTTTCATAGTTATCATTATACGTTCATTTATATCTAACGCACTATATTGTCCATTGAAATTGTTGAACGTATCGATTTTATTTGACAATTACAAGTTCACCTATATCTTGTGTTCTTCACATGGCGACTATACAGCGATAATTGGTGGATGTCGACACCAAGTACCCGTCTGTGCTTTATTACCTATGCAGAACCACAGACCTCCCGCAAGCCATATGGAGAGCCTCCATACTGGAAATTCGACACCACATTGGGATCGAACGAGTGGGAAAGGGCAAGCGGACGACAGAAACTACTCTACCACGGAGATCCCCAGGTTTCATTTGAAAATGTATCAGTATGATTTGGTAGTGTTAACCATCGTCATTCCGCAAGCCAGCCGGGTAGTTTCCTTACATGAATTCGTTCGACGCCTTATTTACAATTGAACCTACATCAGTTAGGGACAAGTTAATTGAAGTGAGCTACTGTAACCACTGGACCACGAACGGAGGCCCTTTCAACGAGGTCAATCAGCATATATTTAACAGCATGTCTAACTACAACTGATTCCATAACATAGTATATGTAGTTTCTCTACTTTTCAGACATAAAAACTGCTGCAGATAATAGAATGTCTGAGTTTATTCCCGAGGAAATGCATACATCATCGTTTATCCCAATGGATTAGTAAAATAGTACGCTGTCACCTGATCGTAATACGATTGAAACTATTGAATGATGGTTGGGAATACAATATCTTCTCCTGGGCCTTCAATTATTACGGAATATGAATGGGAATATGCAGAAAGCGTCACTTTCTTCCCCGTAATCGACAAACTGATTCAATAAGTAAATATTGCTTTCAATCCGGCGTATAGAAACCCGTAACATAACGATCAATGAGTCCGCTGTGCCACTTAACCCGCCCGCATCAGAACATGATTAGAACAGATTATTTTGAATAGAAAAACGTCTTTTTCTTGTTTTTGGAATGGCTTAGGATACCTTAGTGCGGCGATTAGTTGTCCTTTTTTATAAATGTGAACACTCTCCGAGTGCTATTCTCTAGCTATATTATGTATGTGTGTGTGTGTTTTACGTTTATTTATCGTCGCTACCGGTTACACATATGAGCGACGCCTCCTGAAGATATTAGTCATTTTAGATTTTGGAGGATAGTGCAATGATACAGACAGAGACCCATTCCAGAGTCTCCTCTGGTTCTTTTACGTGCACGGTGTAAAGCACTGACACGAGACCTCGGTTTAACGTCCCATCTGAAAAACTGTTAATTTTATTATGGTCAGACGGGGGATCCTACCTATTGTGTATTGTAGCCATGTGTTGTTTTATACATCAATTGGTAAATGCAATCAAACATAATTAAACAAAGTAAATACTTATTATGAATTTTATTTATAGAGGGTTAACCAATTACCAAGAGACATAAATGTAGACCAAACACAGACATGACTAATAAATGTAGACCAAACACAGACATGACTAATAAATGTAGACCAAACACAGACATGCATTATAAATGTAGACCAAACACAGGCATGACTAATAAATGTAGACCAAACACAGGCATGACTAATAAATGTAGACCAAACACAGGCATGACTAATAAATGTAGACCAAACACAGGCATGCATTATAAATGTAGACCAAACACAGGCATGACTAATAAATGTAGACCAAACACAGGCATGCATTATAAATGTAGACCAAACACAGACATGACTACTAAATGTAGACCAAACACAGACATGACTACTAAATGTAGACCAAACACAGACATGAATTATAAATGTAGACCAAACACAGGCATGACTAATAAATGTAGACCAAACACAGGCATGACTAATAAATGTAGACCAACACACAGGCATGACTAATAAATGTAGACCAAACACAGGCATGCATTATAAATGTAGACCAAACACAGGCATGACTAATAAATGTAGACCAAACACAGGCATGCATTATAAATGTAGACCAAACACAGGCATGCATTATAAATGTAGACCAAACACAGGCATGCATTATAAATGTAGACCAAACACAGGCATGCATTATAAAAGTAGACCAAACACAGACATGACTAATAAATGTAGACCAAACACAGACATGACTAATAAATGTAGACCAAACACAGACATGACTAATACATGTAGACCAAACACAGACATGACTAATAAATGTAGACCAAACACAGACATGCATAATAAATGTAGACCAAACACAGACATGCATTATAAATGTAGACCAAACACAGACATGCATTATAAATGTAGACCAAACACAGATATGCATTATAAATGTAGACCAAACACAGGCATGCATTATAAATGTAGGTCAAACACAGGCATGCATTATAAATGTAGGTCAAACACAGACATGCATTATAAATGTAGACCAAACACAGACATGCATTATAAATGTAGACCAAACACAGATATGCATTATAAATGTAGACCAAACACATATACAAACTTGTTTATCTGTATACACATATACAAACTTGTTTATCTGTATACACATATACAAACTTGTTTATCTGTATGTACATATACAAACGTGTTTATCTGTATGTACATATACAAACTTGTTTATCTGTATGTACATATACAAACGTGTTTATCTGTATGCACATATACAAACTTGTTTATCGGTATGCACATATACAAACTTGTTTATCTGTATGTACATATACAAACTTGTTTATCTGTATACACATATACAAACTTGTTTATCTGTATGTACATATACAAACTTGTTTATCTGTATGTACATACACAAACTTGTTTAGCTGTATACACATATACAAACTTGTTTAGCTGTATACACATATACAAACTTGTTTAGCTGTATACACATATACAAACAATAACCAAGTAAATAATAAAGTCAACAGTCAACATTTACACAATTCAAGATAAAGAACTGTACAATGATGATCTGGAACACTACCCCGTGTGACGCCCCAACATAGTGAGGCACCAGAACCCAAATAATACGGACAACATGTCGCAACTTGATCCCCGTTGAAAGCAAACGTAAACACATATAGCGAATGACATGCCATTTTACAAACACTATAAAATTGCTATAATTCTCCAAGGGTAGCGTATATGTATTGTTCTTATCATTTAGTCACGTGCAATAATACACGAGCATCATGGGAAATTAAAGTAAGCGAATGAGCAACATCATGATGAGAATTAAATACTATATGCTTCGTCATGTTCTTCAATGACAAAACAATATGAAATTACATCACTGGTGATGGATTTACAAATAATGATATGTAAAACCTCCCTGACAAACTATATAAACCTCCCTGACAAACTATATAAACCTCCCTGACAAACTATATAAACCCCCCTGATAAACTATATAGACCTCCCTGACAAACTATATAAACCTCCCTGACAAACAATATAACCGCCCTGACAAACTATATAAACCTCCCTGACAAACTATATAAACCTCCCTGACAAACTATATAAACCTCCCTGACAAACTATATAAACCTCCCTGACAAACTATATAAACCACCCTGACAAACTATATAAACTGCCTGACAAACTATATAAACCTCCCTGACAAACAATATAAACCGCCCTGACAAACTATATAAACCTCCCTGACAAACTATATAAACCGCCCTGACAAACTATATAAACCGCCTTGATAAACTATATAAACCTCCCTGATAAACTATATAAACCACCCTGACAAACTATATAAACCTCCCTGACAAACTATATAAACCTCCCTGACAAACTATATAAACCTCCCTGACAAACAATATAAACCGCCCTGACAAACTATATAAACCTCCCTGACAAACTATATAAACCTCCCTGACAAACTATATAAACCTCCCTGACAAACAATATAAACATCCCTGACAAACTATATAAACCTCCCTGACAAACTATATAAATCTCCCTGACAAACAATATAAACCTCCCTGACAAACTATATAAACCTCCCTGACAAACAATATAACACTCCCTGACAAACTATATAAACCTCCCTGACAAACAATATAAACCTCCCTGACAAACTATATAAACCTCCCTGACAAACTATATAAACCTCCTGACAAACTATATAAACCTCCATGACAAACAATATAAACCTCCTGACAAACTATATAAACCTCCCTGACAAACTATATAAACCCCCCTGACAAACTATATAAACCTCCATGACAAACTATATAAACCTCCCTGACAAACTATATAAACCTCCTGACAAACTATATAAACCTCCATGACAAACTATATAAACCCCCCTGACAAACTATATAGACCGCCCTGACAAACTATATAAACCTCCCTGACAAACTATATAACCCCCCCTGACAAACATATAAACCCCCTGACAAACAATATAAACCGCCCTGACAAACATATAACCCCCCTGACAAACTATATAAACCTCCCTGACAAACAATATAAACCTCCATGACAAACTATATAAACCCCCCTGACAAACTATATAAACCACCCTGACAAACTATATAAACCTCCCTGACAAACAATATAAACCTCCATGACAAACTATATAAACCCCCTGACAAACAATATAAACCCCCTGACAAACTATATAAACCTCCATGACAAACTATATAAACCTCCTGACAAACTATATAAACCTCCATGACAAACTATATAAACCTCCATGACAAACTATATAAACCCCCCTGACAAACTATATAAACCCCCCTGACAAACTATATAAACCTCCCTGACAAACTATATAAATCAATTCGAAACGTGGGTTCGAACTTTGGATCTACACATTACCTTTCCAATACGCCAACAATTGAGCTACACGTGCGACCACTACCGGAACTGTTACAGTATTCATTCCTTTTTAATAATAATAATAATAATAATAATAATAATAATAAAGACTTTATTTAACGAGAGAACTCATTTAAACAATTAAGTCAATCTACCATGAGGCCCTCAACAAATTAAAACATGAAATAGCATAAAGAAACATGTAAACAGTAACCAGTAAAACTTTCATAGGAAATAAGATATAAGCTGCAAGAACTAATATTTATATTCATGTACAATTGTAAATTATCAGTTTATTAGGTTATTGGTCTGTTCTGTGCGCCACCTGATATATAAAGCTTTGAAGTGTGGAACAGAATGTGCTGTTTTGATGTGATAAGGGAGGGAATTCCACAAGTGTGACCCTGAATATAAGAAATATTTTCTAAAAACTTCAATAGTTGACTTAGGAGGGTAACGTTGGAGATTGGCGGATGATCGCACGTTTTGAGTTCGAACATCGGAAGTAAATCTGAATGACTCTTGTAGATAGACAGGTGATAGGCCATTGCGTGTTCTAAACATTTAGACTGCTTTTTAAAAGCTAACGCTTTCTGGGAAAGTCCTCCAATTGAGAGTTGAGAAAAGTTCGGAAGTAAATATCTTTGTCAAGAATTAGTCTTACAGCTCGTTTTTGGAATCTAAGAATTGTATCATCTAAATATGCATTAGAGTTCCCCCAAATGACTCAACAGTAGTCTCGGTGGGGTACAATGTAGGAATTAAAAACACATTGCGCATATGTATAGAAAGGAATGGTTTGATATGAGACAATAAATATAACAAGGAATTACATTTCTTGATACCATTATCAATTTGAGAGTTCCAAGACAGTGCATTGTCTATTGTTATCTCAAGAAGTCTATCTTCTGAGTTACATGATAGTATGCCATTTTTAAAATGAATATTACGAGCATCGGTACAGATATGACTAGACTTCGACCTTGAAGAAATATACATGACTTTAGTTTGTGTTGCATTGATTGACATGCGATTCAAATCACACCAATTATCAACATTTTGAAGATCATTAGCAATAGAAGTCACTATAGTATCTATTGATTGCCTAGTAGTTGAAAGAGTCGTGTCATCTGCAAATATATCTGCCACAGAGTTTTGTGTTGATAATGGCAGGTCATTTATAAAAAGTAGAAACAACAGCGGACCTAATACAGATCCTTGGGGAACACCGGATAAGTAAAATGCTATGATTTACCAAATCAAATGCTTTTGATAGGTCAAGGAAAAGAGTGCCTACTATTTCGTTGTTGTCTATGGCAGTAATTCAGTCATCAATCATTTTAATGAGTGACAACAACAGCAACACGAGACCTGACTAATATAGCACAGTCATTGCTAGCCAACATAAACCACGGTAACAAATACAATATGAGAGGACTGATCTGTAGTCCAGTGGTTAAAACATTGGACTGGTAATCCAGGGATCGCTGGTTCGATCCCCCGTCTGACCCGTCTTTCAGATGGGACTTTAAACCGAGGTCTCGTGTCGGTGCTATGCACCGTGCACATAAAAGAGCCAGGTGTATCATTGCACTATCCTCCAAAAATCTAAAATGACTAATATCAGCAGGAGGCGTCGCTCATATGGGCAACCGATAGCGACGATAAATAAAACGTAAAACACGCACGCACGGCACACGACACGCACGCACGCACGTGAACAGCGGAGATGATCACACGGGAGATAACTGCTACACATTGTTGCATTACATTGTAAAGAAACGCTTAGTCTTACAGAGTGATAGCGAAAATTGCAATTAACGGCGTTGTGATTATATGTCAACAAACAAAATATTATTACGCTGAAAACATTGTTAATTCACCTTAACAACAATGTTTGCAGTCTGCTATTTTGTTTTACTATAGTCTTACTGTGTGTTAAGAAATTGAACATAGTTAAATGGTGTAAAATTTAATTGTCGAAACATTACCACAATATTTATTTCCACGCACCGCGCAATTGCGCATTACCGTACCGAACGCGCAGCTTCCCGTTTTATTTTAAGAAATCGCGAGGCACGCGAGTGGTTAGCCTGGGAACAGGCGTCTATATATTTTGCCTGGTTAGTCAAATAAATATATTTTAACACCGATACTATTAATTGGGCCGTATTGAGTTTCTGAACATATCAACGCCTGGGGGAACTGGCGGGGTTTCCCGTGACATTATTAATCCTATTCATAGGCCTATTAGCACGTGACTTACGTAATGACGTACTTGAATCGAAAGCGAGGCACTGCAATGCTGATAAAACTTTATAATTGGCCGCCATTGTGTATGGGTCAATGGAACGATAAATAGTTTTAAAAAGTACAATGTGCGTTTGATTTGATATATGTACTCAATATTTAAGTCGTCCTTAGTTCAATTACGCAGAATCGATCCATTACCATCTAAATGTAATATTTAAATTCCGTCATCTCGAAGATATAACACAGAAACGGGACATTATATGTAAATGAGTCTACGTGAACATTCGTGTATATTCGGAAATGATCGTGTATAATCGTGCCTGTTCGGCGATTTCCGATAGAATTCCGTTTCTATATTTAGCGATATTATCTTGTAGAGAAGAGTTGTCGTTCTTCAAATCTACACCCTCAAAAATGCGGGTGTAAGAAGATGGCGATACGATCGGAAATCCAGTTTCCCCAGGCTGTCATTTGGCTAGAAATTAAAAAGTGAAAAATCGACAGACTGGAACCCAGGCACGCGAGAGGTATGTATTTAAGGGGTATGTACCATACCGAAATCAGAAATGTCACAATTTATTTACGGCAGCTTTATCCATTCTAAGATTATTCCCTTAAACTGGGAGTCTATTGAAGATGTCTATCCAAGGATACAATTCAATCAAATACTAGTAGTCACCACGGTGACTATGATTTTGATAGACTGTTTAATATTAACTGTAGGCAATAGTAAGAATAGAAACTCTGTAAGAAATGCCTGGAGACACCCGCAACTCGTCACTTGTCCTCTAAATTATGAGCATGCTCTATTTTCGTCGAAGAAAATTATCTTGCTTTGAGCATCGACAAATCTTATTAAAGTAACTTACAGATTGATGTCTATGTAACTACGTTCCGTCATATTTTCTCAATTCCAATTATTGAGCCGCGTCTTTCATAAGTATATATATATCCTGCTTAGCGTACCTCGTTTAAAACTAGCCAATCACTAGCATAATTACGTTCCTGATTTACTTGAAATCGCAGAATGCCAAACACATATAACTTCGAGACCTTATAAATCTCAGGTTAGTTAACTACTATTCTACTTCGCATATATTGTTTAAAGTCCCATGGCGTTAATTTCTAACTACCGAACGATAATTCGTTATTCAATTGCTACATTTACAAGTGTTATTTTTAAAGCATCCATATGCATCGCTAAACAAAGAACCATAGATAGGGGTAATGTACAAATACGTATTTCACAAAACAAGTTTGTGGACGGTTAAATATCTTCTAGACTTCACTTAAAGCAGCATTACATCGTAATAAAGGATGTTTTGGGTAAAATATAAATACTAATGTGTGTGTGTTTACAAAAATCGAAATAGTCGCTCAGAAACGATACAATTCCAATAAATTTAAACCGTAGTATACGCGAATTTGTTTTTCAACACACGAAATGTAAACACGCACAACGCGCATGTGTGAAACAACAGAGGATGTAGAAAACAACGTATATATGAAAGACTATAATGTCGAACCCCTCGCGTGGATGTATACATGTCCCTAAAAGACTTAGCTAACAGAGGTAGTTTATAGTTTATACAAATTTATTTTAGCTCGATTGCGAAACAAGTTATTTCAACTTATATAAATCACTCTCGAGACCTCATTCCTGATGGAATCCATCGCCACGAGGGAGAGAGAAGAGGTAACGTGGAATTGAAATGCCTTGCCTAAGGGCACAATCGTAACGGCTCCAGTGGGGCTAGAACTCCGGACCTTTCGCACCTGAAGCGAACGCGCATCCACTGCGCTATCACGACTTCCACAGAGGTATGAATCAGCATATCAAGTAATGTAATTAAAAAAGACAACTTGGGACAAATGGGGACGATGCATTCAGAATGTAAACAACTGCGGACGATGCGTTCCGTTGTAAACAAGTGCGTGACCGATCGACTCGGAAAGTCCTACTTTCGGTTTCGAGTTTGTTTTATTGCAAAAAAACACAGTATACCAAATGAACATAAGCATACAAAGTATACTGTTAGACTGTGTAGCAGCATTGCTACCCATACGTAAAATTGAATTTTTCAAATAGCTTTTTATTTCAAACGATGTAATGCTGCTTTAATCTAAATACTTTACTATTGAAAACTGGAAATATATAGATGCATTCCGTTTTTTGGTGTATGATGCCGAATGTACAGATAAAGCAATAGTATCGCCAATGACGCAGCAGGGAGTTCAATGTTCATCCAATTAAACACATGTATTTCGTATTTTGGCTGGAGAGTTGTTATTTATAATAGAAATTGATGCTAGCATACGCTAAATTGCAATACAAATGTCACGTTTAGATTGACGAAGTGCATCCGAAAGCGTTCGCGTTGTCAATACTGTAAACTACAGGGTCTGTGTTAAGGAATGAATTGCGGGTTAATAGTATCCATCGGGGTATGAACTATATCGGGCGTGGCTAAAGTATGTGAGGCCGAAGGCATCCATGCTAACGTTAAGCACGGCCAATATAGTTCATACCCCGATGGAAACTATTAACCCGCGATTCATTACTTATATTTACATTAATTATTCTTTTTTAATGACACAACGAAAATATACCAAACTTTGTATTTAAAATGTTTTTAGTCCAGATTTGCAACTTACCGTGTCACGGAACAGGAAAATAGATCATTCTTGGAACAGCGTAAACTATAAGACACGCCTTTTCTCGCGTCGAACGTTGCCTAATAATGTGAATGCGCATGCCCGTAGCTTCAAGTGCGCGTGTAAGCTACATATCATTAGTTGGACACCCTCATGTGAAATCGTATATAATCAGGGCACATACGTTCATCTAAGGAAGCACAATAGCGATGCAAACATTGTCCTATAAACCATAAGCAAAGAGAATGAAATGTTTATTTCCTCTTTTTCCAAGAGATGAAATAGTACATTTATATAATTCACACAATTCTATACTTCATTGGAAAAGTACACAATAAGAAACGGTGATCATTAGTTCTAATCTGTCTTTGAATATCTCGGTGTGTGGAGCACATTGCTAGTAATCGGATTATTGGGCTTTAAATGTCATTTAGATTTGCTAAGAACTCCCATTTCTTCTAGTTAATGATGTATCTAGTCCAGCTGTATTTCAATGGCGTATCTATTTCGGTGGATATTTTATAACAACACACAAATGTATGATTGGTAGCCGACGTGAGCTGAGATTAGCTACAAATAATTATTTTCTTGTCAACTAGGATTTCTTCGAGTCTGGTTTCCTGTTCCACAAATAAGATCAAACTTTACATTTCCGCCAAAAGCGAATACGTGATTGATATACATGTATACATATATTAGGGATGGGTCCGAATAGCTAAATAGTATTCGAATATTCGAAAGTGGTATTCGAATAGTATTCGAATATTCGATGAATAGTACAAATCAAATCCTAACTTTTTTCAATCTGACCTATTCACCGGTTCACCGGTACACGCGTGTAGTTTACACGTCGTGAAATTGGCTTATATTAACATGGATTTAGTTACGGCTTGTGGAGGTCTATATCAACTAAGAACGGGCTGTTTCTATGGAAACAATCCAATAGCTACACGTGTCGATGGTGAGGATCAGCAGTACGGGGATTAACTGTTGGTTTGTTTCTTTGTTTATGTTTAAGGTATATTTGGTGAATCTCCCGCTATTATTGGCGGAGGAAGACCCAGGGTGCCCATTGCACCGGTATTTCAGACGCGGACTATAACCCGAGATCCCATGTATCGATGCTGCGCGCTGTGGAATATAACCCGAGATCCCATGTATCGATGCTGCGCGCTGTGGACTATAACCCGAGATCCCATGTATCAATGCTGCGCGCTGTGGACTATAACCCGAAATCCCATGTATCGATGCTGCGCGCTGTGGAATATAACCCGAGATCACATGTATCGATGCTATATATATGCATGCATCTGGAATTAAGATCTGAATTAAGTCTGAAATTCTGTCACAGGAATTTTAGTTGTAACGTTTCTAACATTGGTCCAGTTTTGATCAGCATTTTTATTCCATGTAGACTTTATTCCAGCACCCATACAGATATGTCTGGCGAACATTATTAGAATGCGACCGATTATAGAAAATGCAGTGTACATTATATAAAGTGCGTGTTTATGTACAGTTCTTGCAATGCCACGTCTATTAACATACTCATTTGGGGAACTGCTTAGTAATACAAACACCTCTGGAGTCTGGACAGAACAAATCTAATTAGTTGATATTTTCTCATTTCCGATTTCAATAGTTCGCTTTTTCTGTGGGGTAAATGGAGTGGTAATCAACTGAAAGCAGCGATAATTTCAAATTAGCATCATTATATGACGCTATTTGTTCCTGTTATGGCAGCTCATCCTTGTCTACTAACATGTATATTGAGGTGCTCAACTGAACATAGAACGTGGTGGCCTACTGTCAGTGCACTTTCTAATGTTGTACGTGGGTGAGGGTGAGTGGTGTTCGCATGGTGGGGCATTGAATTGCATTCGGGTATGTGGGGGAAAACGGTAACATTTGTATGATGGGATTTTTATTGTTTCGTAGAGCTTAGTTTGGTTGATGCATTTATTATGAAACATTGTTTACATACAGCACAATAACAACAGTGACTGGAGGCACTTGCCCCTCATCGCTGTAGGTTCGATGTGGGGGGGGGGGGTCATTGCATGTTAGTAAGCTATATCAGCTGACCTGTGGTAGGTCGGTGGTTAAACCCTAGTCTGGGAACAGGCGTCGATATATTTTGCCTGGTCAGTCAAATAAATATATTTTAACACCGATACTGTTAATTGGGCCGTATTGAATTTCTGATCATATCAACTCCTGAGGAAACTTGGGGGATTGTCCGTGTAATTATTGACTCGCATTAATCCTATTAATAGGCCTATTAGCACGTGACTTAATTAATGATGTACTTGAATCGAAAGCGAGGCACTGCAATGTTGATAACACTTTAAACGATAAATGGTTTTAAAAAGTACAATATGCGTCTGATTTGACATATTTACTCAATA
Source organism: Archivesica marissinica (assembly GCA_014843695.1). Taxonomy (NCBI): domain Eukaryota; kingdom Metazoa; phylum Mollusca; class Bivalvia; order Venerida; family Vesicomyidae; genus Archivesica; species Archivesica marissinica. The sequence continues at coordinate 31,327,227 of CM026392.1, read as the reverse complement.
TTTAAGTCGTCCTTAGTTCAATTACGCCGACTCGACCCATTACCATCTAAAGGTAATATTTAAAATTCCCCATCTCATCAATATAACACAGAAACGGGACATTATATGTTTGCAATGTAAATGAGTCTACGGGAGCATTCGTGTATATTCGGAAATGATCGTGTATAATTGTGCCTGTTCGGCGATTTCCGATAGAATTCCGTTTCTATATTTAGCGATATTATCTTGTAGAGAAGAGTTGTCGTTCTTCAAATATACACCATCAAGATGGCGCTACGATCGGAAATCAAGTTTCCCCAGGCTAGTTAAACCCGGGTGCCCGATAATATCAGCACTACTGCAAGACGGGGCACATGAATCTGTATCCACCAATACTAGCCTACGAGTCGCCGCATGACCTTAGCTGACAAACAAACATAGCCTAGGAAAGAGGTAGCCATATAAGCAAGTTGCTTTCTCCTCAATCCTACATGTATTTTCTTATTGTGATCATTATACTATGTATATTCATTGAAATAAAATATTGTTTAAACTAAACAAACATAATATTAATTGGAAATACTGTAAAACATAAGGTAATCGATCAGGAATTTCGTTGAGTGTAATATTGATTCAAATACACTAGCGGTTTTTGACTCAGCACACACACGCCACAGTACTGCCCCCTTTGATCCCTGCTAACACGCACCAAGATTCCCTTCCCACAGTACTACCCATTGGGTCCCTGCTAACACGCACCAAGATTGCCACAGTACTACCCCTTGGTTCCCTGCTAACACGCACCAAGATTCCCACAGTACTACACCTTGGTTCCCTGCTAACAGGCACCAAGATTCCCACAGTACTACACCTTGGTTCCCTGCTAACACGCACCAACATTGCCACAGTACTACACCTTGGTTCCCTGCTAACACGCACCAAGATTGCCACAGTACTACCCCCTTTGATCCCTGCTAACACGCACCAAAATTGCCACAGTACTACACCTTGGTTCCCTGCTAACACGCACCAAGATTGCCACAGTACTACCCCCTTTGATCCCTGCTAACACGCACCAAGATTGCCACAGTACTACACTTGGTTCCCTGCTAACACGCACCAAGATTCCCACAGTACTACACATTGGTTCCCTGCTAACACGCACCAAGATTCCCACAGTACTACACATTGGTTCCCTGCTAACACGCACCAAGATTGCCACAGTACTACACCTTGGTTCCCTGCTAACACGCACCAAGATTCCCGCAGTACTACCCTTGGTTCCTGCTAACACGCACCAACCACACCTGCTAACACGCACCAAGATTCCACAGTACTACATGTTCCCTGCTAACACGCACACAGATTCCCACAGTACTACACCTTGGTTCCCTGCTAACACGCACCAAGATTCCAACAGTACTACCCCTTGGTTCACTGCTAACACGCACCAAGATTCCCACAGTACTACACCTTGGTTCCCTGCTAACACGCACCAAGATTCCCACAGTACTACCCTTTGGTTCCCTGCTAACACACACCAAGATTCCCACAGTACTATCCCTTGGTTCCCTGCTAACACGCACCACGATTCCCACAGTACTACATCTTGGTTCCCTGCTAACACGCACCAAGATTGCCACAGTACTACCCCTTGGTTACCTGCTAACACGCACCAAGATTGCCACCGTACTACACCTTGGTTCCCTGCTAACACGCACCAAGATTCCCACAGTACTACCCCTTGGTTCTCTGCTAACACGCACCAAGATTGCCACAGTACTACACCTTGGTTCCCTGCTAACACGCACCAAGATTCCCACAGTACTATCCATTGGTTCCCTGCTAACACGCACCAAGATTCCCACAGTACTACTCATTGGTTCCCTGCTAACACGCACCAAGATTCCCACAGTACTACCCCTTGGTTCCCTGCTAACACGCACCAATATTCCCACAGTACTACTCATTGGTTCCCTGCTAACACGCACCAAGATTCCCACAGTACTACCACTTGGTTCCCTGCTAACACGCACCAAGATTGCCACAGTACTACACCTTGGTTCCCTGCTAACACGCACCAAGATTCCCTTCCCACAGTACTACCCATTGGTTCCCTGCAAACACGCACCAAGATTGCCACAGTACTACACATTGGTTCCCTGCTAACACGCACCAAGATTCCCACAGTACTGCATCCTTGGGTCCCTGCTAACACGCACCAAGATTCCCACAGTACTACCACTTGGTTCCCTGCTAACACGCACCAAGATTCCCACAGTACTACCCATTGGTTCCCTGCTAACACGCACCACGATTCCTACAGTACTACACCTTGGTTCCCTGCTAACACGCACCAAGATTCCCACAGTGCTACACCTTGGTTCCCTGCTAATACGCACCAAGATTCCCACAGTGCTACACCTTGGTTCCCTGCTAATACGCACCAAGATTGCCACAGTACTACACATTGGTTCCCTGCTAACACGCACCAAGATTCCCACAGTACTGCATCCTTGGGTCCCTGCTAACACGCACCAAGATTCCCACAGTACTACCCATTGATTCCCTGCTAACACGCACCAAGATTCCCACAGTACTACACATTGTTTCCCTGCTAACACGCACCAAGATTCCCACAGTACTACACCTTGGTTCCCTGCTAACACGCACCAAGATGCCCACAGTACTACACCCTTTGATCCCTGCTAACACGCACCAAGATTCCCACAGTACTACCCATTGATTCCCTGCTAACACGCACCAAGATTCCCACAGTACTACACCTTGGTTCCCTGCTAACACGCACCCAGATTCCCACAGTACTACCCATTGGTTCCCTGCTAACACGCACCAAGATTGCCACAGTACTACACCTAGGTTCCCTGCTAACACGCACCCAGATTCCCACAGTACTACACTTTGGTTCCCTGCTAACACGCACCAAGATTGCCACAGTACTACACCTTGGTTCCCTGCTAACACGCACCAAGATTGCCACAGTACTACCCCTTGGTTACCTGCTAGCACGCGCCAGATCCCTGCTAACACGCACCAAGATTGCAACAGTACTACACCTTGGTTCCCTGCTAACACGCACCAAGATTCCCACAGTACTACCCCTTGGTTCCCTGCTAACACGCACCAAGATTCCCACAGTACTACACCTTGGTTCCCTGCTAACACGCACCAAGATTCCCACAGTACTACCCATTGGTTCCCTGCTAACACGCACCAAGATTGCCACAGTACTACACATTGGTTCCCTGCTAACACGCACCAAGATTCCCACAGTACTACACCTTGGTTCCCTGCTAACACGCACCAAGATTCCCACAGTACTACACCTTGGTTCCCTGCTAACACGCACCAAGATTCCCACAGTACTACCCATTGGTTCCCTGCTAACACGCACCAAGATTCCCACAGTATTACCCCTTGGTTCCCTGCTAACACTCACCAAGATTGCCACAGTACTACACCTTGGTTCCCTGCTAACACGCACCAACATTCTCACAGTACTACCCATTGGTTGCCTGCTAACACGCACCAAGATTCCCACAGTACTACCCCTTGGTTCCCTGCTATCACGCACCAAGATTGCCACAGTACTACACCTTGGTTTCCTGCTAACATGCACCAAGATTCCCACAGTACTTCACCTTGGTTCCCTGCTATCACGCACCAAGATTGCCACAGTACTACACCTTGGTTTCCTGCTAACATGCACCAAGATTCCCACAGTACTTCACCTTGGTTCCCTGCTATCACGCACCAAGATTGCCACAGTACTAACCATTGGTTCCCTGCTAACATGGACCAAGATTCCCACTGTACTACACATTGGTTCCCTGCTAACACGCACCAAGATTGCCACAGTACTACACCTTAGTTCCCTGCTAACACGCACCAAGATTGCCACAGTACTACACATTGGTTCCCTACTAACACGCACCAAGATTCCCACAGTACTACACCTTGGTTCACTGCTAATACGCACCAAGATTCCCACAGTACTACCCATTGGTTCCCTGCTAACACGCACCAAGATTCCCACAGTACTACACCTTGGTTCCCTGCTAACACGCACCAAGATTGCCACAGTACTACACCTTGGTTCCCTGCTAACACGCACCAAGTTTGCCACAGTACTACCCCTTGGGTCCCTGCTAACACGCACCAAGATTCCCACAGTACTACACCTTGGTTCCCTGCTAACACGCACCAAGATTGCCACAGTACTACCCCTTGGTTCCCTGCTAACACGCACCAAGATTCCCACAGTACTACCCCTTGGTTCCCTGCTAACACGCACCAAGATTGCCACAGTACTACCCCTTGGTTCCCTGCTAACACGCACCAAGATTCCCACAGTACTACACCTTGGTTCCCTGCTAATACGCACCAAGATTCCCACTGTACTACACATTGGTTCCCTGCTAACATGCACCAAGATTGCCACAGTACTACACCTTGGTTCCCTGCTAACACGCACCAAGATTGCCACAGTACTACCCCTTGGTTCCCTGCTAACAGGCACCAAGATTGCCACAGTACTACACCTTGGTTCCCTGCTAACACGCACCCAGATTGCCACAGTACTACACCTTAGTTCCCTGCTAACACGCACCAAGATTGCCACAGTACTACACATTGGTTCCCTACTAACACGCACCAAGATTGCCACAGTACTACACCTTGGTTCCCTGCTAATACGCACCAAGATTCCCACAGTGCTACCCATTGGTTCCCTGCTAACACGCACCAAGATTCCCACAGTACTACACCTTGGTTCCCTGCTAACACGCACCAAGATTGCCACAGTACTACACCTTGGTTCCCTGCTAGCACGCACCAAGATTGCCACAGTACTACCCCTTGGGTCCCTGCTAACACGCACCAAGATTCCCACAGTACTACCCCTTGGTTCCCTGCTAACACGCACCAAGATTGCCACAGTACTACCCATTGGTTCCCTGCTAACACGCACCAAGATTGCCACAGTACTACACCTTGGTTCCCTGCTAACACGCACCAAGATTGCCACAGTACTACCCCTTGGGTCCCTGCTAACACGCACCAAGATTGCCACAGTACTACCCCTTGGTTCACTGCTAACACGCACCAAGATTCCCACAGTACTACCCATTGGTTCCCTGCTAACACGCACCAAGATTCCCACAGTACTACCCATTGGTTCCCTGCTAACACGCACCAAGATTCCCACAGTACTACCCCTTGGTTCCCTGCTAACACGCACCAAGATTGCCACAGTACTACCCCTTGGTTCCCTGCTAACACGCACCAAGATTGCCACAGTACTACCCCTTGGTTCCCTGCCAGGGCCGTCGCTGGAGCTATTTTGATGATACGCACGGTCACATTTGTTTGTCAATTGAACATAGCGTGCGATTACGCTAGGGGGGTCTCCCCACCCCACCGGGATATTTTTGGAAATGAGGAAGCAATTTCCTGCATTTCAATGCATTTTGTAACATAGAATTGCAGGACTATTGCTCTGATCAATTAATCAAGCACGTAAAATAGCACAAACTATTTCGAGATGTACCATATTTGCAATGGGCTCACTTATTCCACCACTCCACACATCACGGCGCCTATGTATCCCTACTACCCCCCCCCCTGGCGTTTTAATTCATTTTTGGAGTTTTAATTTATTTTTCATTTTCTCAGACCAATGATACGCACGTGCGTACTTGCGTATGCCCAGCGACGGGCCTGCCTGCTAACACGCACTAAGATTCCCACAGTACTACCCCTTGGTTCCCTGCTCAATTTAGCGATGTTCAGTAGATTTGCTTTCTGTATTACATTATTGGCAACTCCAGTCATGCAATCAATGTGTTGCTTGATGAAATGAGCATGTTTACAGATTCCTCAGACTGGGGGAACTTCTTAATATGGTTGCATATAGAACGACTGGAACAAATCAATGGTGAAATGTCATGAACTATTATGTTTAAAGAGCTGGTAGTAGTGTGTGATAGGGGTTCTCTGTCAAACACCACACATATATGTGCCCTGAGATTGATAGTCTAATTATAAATTCATTTTTAATTCGATTGCGAAACAATTTCTCTCTCAACCATCGACTGATAGTTGGTAGCAAAATAAAATTGCAGCACACCTGGAATCCAAGAAAAGATTACATAAATAAAGCATTTTCACTAAAACTAATACGGTCTGTACTAAAGTCTACACGTGTGTGCGACTATCAAATATAACAGGTCATCTTTATACCCAACTGGTCAATGCATTGCACATGATATCGGCATAGAGCGAGTAGTAGTGTGAGATAGGGGTAATCTACCAAACACGGCACAAATTTTTATTTTTATTCGATTGCGAAACAATTTCTCTCAACCATCGACTACTCGTTCTCGTGATCACATTCGCCATGAGAGAGAGAGAGGGGGGAATCGCATTCGCTATGAGAGAGAGAGAGAGAGAGAGAGAGAGTCACATTCGCCATGAGAGAAAGAGAGAGTCACATTCGCCATGAGAGAGAGAGTCACATTCGTCATGAGAGAGAGAGTCACATTCGCCATGAGAGAGAGAGAAAGAGAGAGAGAGAGTCACATTCGCCATGAGAGAGAGAGAGAGTCACATTCGCCATGAGAGAGAGAGTCACATTCGTCATGAGAGAGAGAGAGTCACATCTCGCCATGAGAGAGAGAGAGAGTCACATTCGCCATGAGAGAGAGAGAGAGAGAGAGTCACATTCGCCATGCGAGAGAGAGAGTCACATTCGCCATGAGAGAGAGAGAGAGTCACATTCGCCATGAGAGAGAGAGAGTCACATTCGCCATGCGAGAGAGAGTCACATTCGCCATGAGAGAGAGAGAGAGAGAGAGAAGAGAGTCACATTCGCCATGAGAGAGAGAGAGAGAGAGTCACATTCGCCATGAGAGAGAGAGAGAGAGTCACATTATCCATGAGAGAGAGAGAGAGAGAGGAGTCACATTCGCCATGAGAGAGTCACATTCGCCATGAGAGAGAGAGAGTCACATTATCCATAAGAGAGAGAGAGTCACATTCGCCATGAGAGAGTCACATTCGCCATGAGAGAGAGAGAGTCACATTCGCCATGAGAGAGAGAGAGTCACATTCGCCATGAGAGAGAGAGAGAGAGAGAGTCACATTCGTCATGTGAGAGAGAGAGAGAGAGAGAGAGAGAGAGTCACATTAGCCCTGAGAGAGAGAGTCACATTCGCCATGAGAGAGAGTCACATTCGCCATGAGAGAGAGAGAGAGAGTCACATTCGCCATGAGAGAGAGAGAGAGTCACATTCGCCATGAGAGAGAGTCACATTCGCCATGAGAGAGAGTCACATTCGCCATGAGAGAGAGTCACATTCGCCATGAGAGAGAGAGAGTCACATTCGCCATGAAGAGAGAGAGAGAGTCACATTCGCCATGAGAGAGAGAGAGAGTCACAATCGCCATGAGAGAGAGAGAAAGAGAGAGAGAGTCACATTCGCCATGAGAGAGAGAGAGAGAAAAGAGTCACATTCGCCATGAGAGAGAGAGTCACATTCGCCATGAGAGTCACATTCGCCATGAGAGAGAGAGAGTCACATTCGCCATGAGAGAGAAGAGAGTCACATTCGCCATGAGAGAGAGAGAGTCACATTCGCCATGAGAGAGAGAGAGAGAGTCACATTCGCCATGAGAGAGAGAGTCACATTCGCCATGAGAGAGAGAGAGAGAGTCACATTCGCCATGAGAGAGTCACATTCGCCTGAGAGAGAGAAGAGAGTCACATTCGCCATGAGAGAGAGTCACATTCGCCATGAGAGAGAGAGAGAAGAGTCACATTCGCCATGAGAGAGTCACATTCGCCATGAGAGAGTCACATTCGCCATGAGAGAGAGAGAGAGAGAGAGAGAAAGAGAGAGAGAGGGTCACATTCGCCATGAGAGAGAGAGAGTCCATTCGCCATGAGAGAGAGTCGCCATGAGAGAGAGTCACATTCGCCATGAGAGAGAGTCCATATGAGAGAGAGAGAGTCACATTCGCCATGAGAGAGAGTCACATTCGCCATGAGAGAGAGAGTCACATTCGTCACATTCGCCATGAGAGAGAGAGAGAGTCACATTCGCCATGAGAGAGAGAGAGAGAGAGAGTCACATTCGTCATGTGAGAGAGAGAGAGAGAGAGAGAGAGAGAGTCACATTAGCCCTGAGAGAGAGAGTCACATTCGCCATGAGAGAGAGTCACATTCGCCATGAGAGAGAGAGAGAGTCACATTCGCCATGAGAGAGAGAGAGAGTCACATTCGCCATGAGAGAGAGTCACATTCGCCATGAGAGAGAGTCACATTCGCCATGAGAGAGAGTCACATTCGCCATGAGAGAGAGAGAGTCACATTCGCCATGAGAGAGAGAGAGAGAGTCACATTCGCCATGAGAGAGAGAGAGAGAGTCCAATCGCCATGAGAGAGAGAGAAGAGAGAGAGAGTCACATTCGCCATGAGAGAGAGAGAGAGAAAGAGAGTCACATTCGCCATGAGAGAGAGAGTCACATTCGCCATGAGAGTCACATTCGCCATGAGAGAGAGAGAGTCACATTCGCCATGAGAGAGAGAGAGAGTCCATTCGCCATGAGAGAGAGAGAGTCACATTCGCCATGAGAGAGAGAGAGAGAGAGTCACATTCGCCATGAGAGAGAGAGTCACATTCGCCATGAGAGAGAGAGAGAAAGAGTCACATTCGCCATGAGAGAGTCACATTCGCCATGAGAGAGAGAGAGAGAGTCACATCGCCATGAGAGAGAGTCACATTCGCCATGATAGAGAGAGAGAAAGAGTCACATTCGCCATGAGAGAGTCACATTCGCCATGAGAGAGTCACATTCGCCATGAGAGAGAGAGAGAGAGAGAGAGAAGAGAGGAGAGAGGGTCACATTCGCCATGAGAGAGAGAGAGTCACATTCGCCATGAGAGAGAGTCACATTCGCCATGAGAGAGAGAGTCACATTCGCCATGAGAGAGAGAGAGTCACATTCGCCATGAGATAGAGAGAGAGAGTCACATTCGCCATGAGATAGAGAGAGAGAGTCACATTCGCCATGAGAGAGAGAGTCACATTCGCCATGTTGCATATAATTCTATGTTCACAACCAGTTTGGGCGCCATGTTGTGGTCTGTGTTTGTGTGTGTAATACATATGAGTGTCTGATTGACCTGGTCTTTTTTCCGTTTCTGTCAGCTCTTTCTTTCTGTCCATCAATTGCTTCTAACAACAAAGTTATCTAACTTGTAACACCATTGCATACAATTATCTTTAATATATTCCATAGTTCACTGCAATAATCCAAGTTTTTAAAGGCAACAAAGATGTTCCGCCATACCTGAAATCACGTGACTGTATCTCACCGTATGCTAGGGTTCTGTTCTAATTGTTGGTACCAGCAGCATTAATAATATACATTCAAGTGACGTAAGCACATTAATTGTTCTGCTATTACCATGTGCTAAGCGGAACCGGGATGAAACTGGACATATAATAACAACATTCTATTGTGCAGCCAATATCGTTCGTATTCGTGGAAGTACGGAAAAGACCAGTTGTACTAACTTGAATTCGGCATTTTAACGTCCACAAGAGACACCGTGTGAAGCTACGTCACTAAACTGGTGTTTGCTTGTTTGTTCGTATTTGGTGTTTAATGTCTTACCAAATAAAAGCACCGGTCATATGGCGACTCCAGGTAGCATTGGTGGAGGGAGAACCCCCGAGTACCTCACTCATGTGAGTAAGCTATGGAGGTGGCTTGTGAGAGGTCGGTGTATACCCCAGTATCCGTCCGTAGCTTACACTTCCCGGAGGCGCATTCGGGATCATGGCAATACTCGTATTGTAAATAGTAACTTTATAACTTGGTTAATACTCGTTTTGTAACTATTGCAGTTACCTGGCAATGCGCTTTGTAACTAGTACAGTTACATGGCAATGCACTTTGTAACTAAAGCAGTTACCTGGCAATGCGCTTTGTAACTAGAGCAGTTACATGGCAATGCGTTTTGTAACTAATGCAGTTACATGGCAATGCGTTTTGTAAATAGTGCAGTTACATTGCAATGCGCTTTGTAACTAGAGCAGTTCAATTGCAATGCGATTTGTAACTAGTGCAGTTAAATTGCAATGCGTTTTGTAACTAGAGCAGTTACATGGCAATGCGTTTTGTAACTAATGCAGTTACATGGCAATGCGCTTTGTAACTAGTGCAGTTACATGGCAATGCGTTTTGTAACTAGAGCAGTTACATGGCAATGCGTTTTGTAGCTAGAGCATTTACCTGGCAATGCGCTTTGTAACTAATGCAGTTACATTGCAATGCGCTTTGTAACTAGGGGAGTTAAATTGCAATGCGTTTTGTAACTAGAGCAGTTACATGGCAATGCGTTTTGTAACTAGTGCAGTTACCTGGCAATTGGTTTTGTAACTAGTGTAGTTACATGGCAATGCGCGTAGTAACTAGTACAGTTACCTGGCAATTGGTTTTGTAACTAGTGTAGTTACATGGCAATGCGCGTTGTAACTAGTACAGTTACATGGCAATGCGTTTTGTAACTAGTGTAGTTACATGGCAATGCGCTTTGTAACTAGAGCAGTTACATGGCAATGCGCTTTGTAACTAGTGCAGTTACCTGGCAATGGGTTTTGTAACTAATGCAGTTACATGGCAATGCGTTTTGTAACTAGTGCAGTTACATGGCAATGCGTTTTGTAACTAGTGCAGTTACCTGGCAATGGATTTTGTAACTAGTGTAGTTACATGGCAATGCGCGTTGTAACTAGTACAGTTACATGGCAATGCGTTTTGTAGCTATAGCATTTACCTGGCAATGCGCTTTGTAACTAATGCAGTTACATTGCAATGCGCTTTGTAACTAGGGCAGTTAAATTGCAATGCGTTTTGTAACTAGAGCAGTTACATGGCAATGCGTTTTGTAATTAGTGCAGTTACATGACAATGCGTTTTGTAACTAGTGTAGTTACATGGCAATGTGTTTTGTAATTAGTGCAGTTACATGGCAATGCGTTTTGTAACTAGTGCAGTTACATGGCAATGCGTTTTGTATCTAGTGCAGTTACATGGCAATGCGTTTTGTAACTAGTGCAGTTACATGGCAATGCGTTTTGTAACTAGAACAGTTACATGGCAATGCGCTTTGTAACTTGTGCAGTTACATGGCAATGCGTTTTGTAACTAGAACAGTTACATGGCAATGCGTTTTGTAACTAGTGCAGTTACATGGCTATGCGTTTTGTAACTAGAACAGTTACATGGCAATGCGTTTTGTAACTAGTGCAGTTACATGGCAATGCGTTTTGTAACTAGTGCAGTTACATGGCAATGCGTTTTGTAACTAGTACAGTTAAATGGCAATGCGTTTTGTAACTAGTGCAGTTACCTGGCAATGCGTTTTGTAACTAGTGCAGTTACATGGTAATGCGTTTTGTAACTAGTGCAGTTACATGGCAATGTGTTTTGTAACTAGTGCAGCTACATGGCAATGCGCTTTGTAACTAGAGCAGTTACCTGGCAATGCGCTTTGTAACTAGAGCAGTTACCTGGCAATGCGTTTTGTAACTAGAGCAGCTACATGGCAATGATTTTTGTAACTAGTGCAGTTACATGGTAATGCGTTTTGTAACTAGTGCATTTATATGGCAATGCGTTTTGTAACTAGAACAGCTACATGGCAATGCGCTTTGTAACTAGTGCAGTTGCCTGGCAATGCGCTTTGTAACTAGTGCAGTTACCTGGCAATGGGTTTTGTAACTAGTGTAGTTACATGGCAATGCGCGTTGTAACTAGTACAGTTACATGGCAATGCGTTTTGTAACTAGAGCAGTTACATGGCAATGCGCTTTGTAACTAGTGCAGTTACATGGCAATACGTTTTGTAACAAGTGCAGTTACATGGCAATGCGTTTTGTAACTAGTGCAGTTACCTGGCAATGGGGTTTGTAACTAGAGCAGTTACATGGCAATGCGCTTTGTAACTAGTGCAGTTACATGGCAATGCGTTTTATAACAAGTGCAGTTACATGGCAATGCGTTTTGTAACTAGTGCAGTTACCTGGCAATGGGTTTTGTAACTAGTGCAGTTGCCTGGCAATGCGTTTTGTAACTAGTGCAGTTACATGGTAATGCGTTTTGTAACTAGTGCAGTTACATGGCAATGTGTTTTGTAACTAGTGCAGCTACATGGCAATGCGCTTTGTAACTAGAGCAGTTACCTGGCAATGCGCTTTGTAACTAGAGCAGTTACCTGGCAATGCGTTTTGTAACTAGAGCAGCTACATGGCAATGCGTTTTGTAACTAGTGCAGTTACATGGTAATGCGTTTTGTAACTAGTGCAGTTATATGGCAATGCGTTGTGTAACTAGAACAGCTACATGGCAATGCGTTTTGTAACTAGAGCAGTTACATGGCAATGCGCTTTGTAACTAGTGCAGTTGCCTGGCAATGCGCTTTGTAACTAGTGCAGTTACATGGCAATGCGTTTTGTAACTAGTGCAGTTACCTGGCAATGGGTTTTGTAACTAGAGCAGTTACATGGCAATGCGCTTTGTAACTAGTGCAGTTACATGGCAATGCGCTTTGTAACTAGTGCAGTTACATGGCAATGCGTTTTGTAACTAGTGCAGTTACCTGGCAATGGGTTTTGTAACTAGTGCAGTTGCCTGGCAATGCGCTTTGTAACTAGTGCAGTTACCTGGCAATGGGTTTTGTAACTACTGTAGTTACATGGCAATGCGCGTTGTAACTAGTACAGTTACATGGCAATGCGTTTTGTAGCTAGAGCATTTACCTGGCAATGCGCTTTGTAACTAATGCAGTTACATTGCAATGCGCTTTGTAACTAGGGCAGTTTAATTGCAATGCGTTTTTTAACTAGTGCAGTTAAATTGCAATGCGTTTTGTAACTAGAGCAGTTACATGGCAATGCGTTTTGTAATTAGTGCAGTTACATGACAATGTGTTTTGTAATTAGTGCAGTTACATGACAATGTGTTTTGTAATTAGTGCAGTTACATGGCAATGTGTTTTGTAATTAGTGCAGTTACATGGCAATGCGTTTTGTAACTAGAGCAGTTACATGGCAATGCGCTTTGTAACTAGTGCAGCTACATGGCAATGCGTTTTGTAACTAGTGCAGTTACATGGCAATGCGTTTTGTATCTAGTGCAGTTACATGGCAATGCGTTTTGTAACTAGTGCAGTGACATGGCAATGCGTTTTGTAACTAATGCAGTTACATGGCAATGCGCTTTGTAACTAGTGCAGTTACATGGCAATGCGTTTTGTAACTAGAGCAGTTACATGGCAATGCGTTTTGTAGCTAGAGCATTTACCTGGCAATGCGCTTTGTAACTAATGCAGTTACATTGTAATGCGGTTTGTAACTAGGGGAGTTAAATTGCAATGCGTTTTGTAACTAGAGCAGTTACATGGCAATGCGTTTTGTAACTAGTGCAGTTACCTGGCAATTGGTTTTGTAACTAGTGTAGTTACATGGCAATGCGCGTTGTAACTAGTACAGTTACCTGGCAATTGGTTTTGTAACTAGTGTAGTTACATGGCAATGCGCGTTGTAACTAGTACAGTTACATGGCAATGCGTTTTGTAACTAGTGTAGTTACATGGCAATGCGCTTTGTAACTAGAGCAGTTACATGGCAATGCGCTTTGTAACTAGTGCAGTTACCTGGCAATGGGTTTTGTAACTAATGCAGTTACATGGCAATGCGTTTTGTAACTAGTGCAGTTACATGGCAATGCGTTTTGTAACTAGTGCAGTTACCTGGCAATGGATTTTGTAACTAGTGTAGTTACATGGCAATGTGCGTTGTAACTAGTACAGTTACATGGTAATGCGTTTTGTAGCTATAGCATTTACCTGGCAATGCGCTTTGTAACTAATGCAGTTACATTGCAATGCGCTTTGTAACTAGGGCAGTTCAATTGCAATGCGTTTTGTAACTAGAGCAGTTACATGGCAATGCGTTTTGTAATTAGTGCAGTTACATGACAATGCGTTTTGTAATTAGTGTAGTTACATGACAATGCGTTTTGTAATTAGTGCAGTTACATGGCAATGCGTTTTGTAACTAGTGCAGTTACATGACAATGCGTTTTGTATAGTGCAGTTACATGACAATGTGTTTTGTAATTAGTGCAGTTACATGACAATGCGTTTTGTAACTAGAACAGTTACATGGCAATGCGCTTTGTAACTAGTGCAGTTACATGGCAATGCGTTTTGTAACTAGAACAGTTACATGGCAATGCGTTTTGTAACTAGTGCAGTTACATGGCAATGCGTTTTGTAACTAGAACAGTTACATGGCAATGCGTTTTGTAACTAGTGCAGTTACATGGCAATGCGTTTTGTAACTAGTGCAGTTGCATGGCAATGCGTTTTGTAACTAGTACAGTTAAATGGCAATGCGTTTTGTAACTAGTGCAGTTACCTGGCAATGCGTTTTGTAACTAGTGCAGTTACATGGTAATGCGTTTTGTAACTAGTGCAGTTACATGGCAATGCGTTTTGTAACTAGTGCAGCTACATGGCAATGCGCTTTGTAACTAGAGCAGTTACCTGGCAATGCGCTTTGTAACTAGAGCAGTTACCTGACAATGCGTTTTGTAACTAGAGCAGCTACATGGCAATGCGTTTTGTAACTAGTGCAGTTACATGGTAATGCGTTTTGTAACTAGTGCAGTTATATGGCAATGCGTTTTGTAACTAGAACAGCTACATGGCAATGCGTTTTGTAACTAGAGCAGTTACATGGCAATGCGCTTTGTAACTAGTGCAGTTGCCTGGCAATGCGCTTTGTAACTAGTGCAGTTACCTGGCAATGGGTTTTGTAACTAGTGTAGTTACATGGCAATGCGCGTTGTAACTAGTACAGTTACATGGCAATGTGTTTTGTAACTAGAGCAGTTACATGGCAATGCGCTTTGTAACTAGTGCAGTTACATGGCAATGCGTTTTGTAACAAGTGCAGTTACATGGCAATGCGTTTTGTAACTAGTGCAGTTACCTGGCAATGGGTTTTGTAACTAGAGCAGTTACATGGCAATGCGCTTTGTAACTAGTGCAGTTACATGGCAATGCGTTTTGTAACAAGTGCAGTTACATGGCAATGCGTTTTGTAACTAGTGCAGTTACCTGGCAATGGGTTTTGTAACTAGTGCAGTTGCCTGGCAATGCGCTTTGTAACTAGTGCAGCTACATGGCAATGCGTTTTGTAACTAGTGCAGTTACATGGCAATGCGTTCTGTATCTAGTGCAGTTACATGGCAATGCGTTTTGTAACTAGTGCAGTGACATGGCAATGCGTTTTGTAACTAATGCAGTTATATGGCAATGCGCTTTGTAACTAGTGCAGTTACATGGCATTGCGTTTTGTAACTAGAGCAGTTACATGGCAATGCGTTTTGTAGCTAGAGCATTTACCTGGCAATGCGCTTTGTAACTAATGCAGTTACATTGTAATGCGGTTTGTAACTAGGTGAGTTAAATTGCAATGCGTTTTTTAACTAGAGCAGTTACATGGCAATGCGTTTTGTAACTAGTGCAGTTACCTGGCAATTGGTTTTGTAACTAGTGTAGTTACATGGCAATGCGCGTTGTAACTAGTACAGTTACCTGGCAATTGGTTTTGTAACTAGTGTAGTTACATGGCAATGCGCGTTGTAACTAGTACAGTTACATGGCAATGCGTTTTGTAACTAGTGTAGTTACATGGCAATGCGCTTTGTAACTAGAGCAGTTACATGGCAATGCGCTTTGTAACTAGTGCAGTTACCTGGCAATGGGTTTTGTAACTAATGCAGTTACATGGCAATGCGTTTTGTAACTAGTGCAGTTACATGGCAATGCGTTTTGTAACTAGTGCAGTTACCTGGCAATGGATTTTGTAACTAGTGTAGTTACATGGCAATGTGCGTTGTAACTAGTACAGTTACATGGTAATGCGTTTTGTAGCTATAGCATTTACCTGGCAATGCGCTTTGTAACTAATGCAGTTACATTGCAATGCGCTTTGTAACTAGGGCAGTTCAATTGCAATGCGTTTTGTAACTAGAGCAGTTACATGACAATGCGTTTTGTAATTAGTGCAGTTACATGGCAATGCGTTTTGTAACTAGTGCAGTTACATGGCAATGTGTTTTGTAATTAGTGCAGTTACATGACAATGCGTTTTCTAACTAGAACAGTTACATGACAATGCGTTTTGTAATTAGTGCAGTTACATGGCAATGCGTTTTGTAACTAGTGCAGTTACATGACAATGTGTTTTGTAATTAGTGCAGTTACATGACAATGCGTTTTCTAACTAGAACAGTTACATGGCAATGCGCTTTGTAACTAGTGCAGTTACATGGCAATGCGTTTTGTAACTTGAACAGTTACATGGCAATGCGTTTTGTAACTAGTGCAGTTACATGGCAATGCGTTTTGTAACTAGAACAGTTACATGGCAATGCGTTTTGTAACTAGTGCAGTTACATGGCAATGCGTTTTGTAACTAGTGCAGTTACATGGTAATGCGTTTTGTAACTAGTGCAGTTATATGGCAATGCATTTTGTAACTAGAACAGCTACATGGCAATGCGTTTTGTAACTAGAGCAGTTACATGGCAATGCGCTTTGTAACTAGTGCAGTTGCCTGGCAATGCGCTTTGTAACTAGTGCAGTTACCTGGCAATGGGTTTTGTAACTAGTGTAGTTACATGGCAATGCGCGTTGTAACTAGTGCAGTTACCTGGCAATGGGTTTTGTAACTAGTGTAGTTACATGGCAATGCGCGTTGTAACTAGTACAGTTACATGGCAATACGTTTTGTAACTAGTGTAGTTACATGGCAATGCGCTTTGTAACTAGAGCAGTTACATGGCAATGCGCTTTGTAACTAGTGCAGTTACCTGGCAATGGGTTTTTTAACTAATGCAGTTACATGGCAATGCGTTTTGTAACAAGTGCAGTTACATGGCAATGCGTTTTGTAACTAGTGCAGTTACCTGGCAATAGGTTTTGTAACTAGTGCAGTTGCCTGGCAATGCGCTTTGTAACTAGTGCAGTTACCTGGCAATGGGTTTTGTAACTAGTGTAGTTACATGGCAATGCGCGTTGTAACTAGTACAGTTACATGGCAATGCGTTTTGTAGCTATAGCATTTACCTGGCAATGCGTTTTGTAACTAGTGCAGTTACATGACAATGCGTTTTGTAACTAGTGCAGTTACATGACAATGCGTTTTGTAATTAGTGCAGTTACATGGCAATGCGTTTTGTAACTAGTGCAGTTACATGACAATGCGTTTTGTAATTAGTGCAGTTACATGGCAATGCGTTTTGTAATTAGTGCAGTTACATGACAATGTGTTTTGTAATTAGTGCAGTTACATGACAATGCGTTTTGTAACTAGAACAGTTACATGGCAATGCGCTTTGTAACTAGTGCAGTTACATGGCAATGCGTTTTGTAACTAGAACAGTTACATGGCAATGCGTTTTGTAACTAGTGCAGTTACATGGCAATGCGTTTTGTAACTAGAACAGTTACATGGCAATGCGTTTTGTAACTAGTGCAGTTACATGGCAATGCGTTTTGTAACTAGTGCAGTTACATGGTAATGCGTTTTGTAACTAGTGCAGTTACATGGCAATGCGTTTTGTAACTAGTGCAGCTACATGGCAATGCGCTTTGTAACTAGAGCAGTTACCTGGCAATGCGCTTTGTAACTAGAGCAGTTACCTGACAATGCGTTTTGTAACTAGAGCAGCTACATGGCAATGCGTTTTGTAACTAGTGCAGTTACATGGTAATGCGTTTTGTAACTAGTGCAGTTATATGGCAATGCGTTTTGTAACTAGAACAGCTACATGGCAATGCGTTTTGTAACTAGAGCAGTTACATGGCAATGCGCTTTGTAACTAGTGCAGTTGCCTGGCAATGCGCTTTGTAACTAGTGCAGTTACCTGGCAATGGTTTTGTAACTAGTCAGTTACCTGGCAATGGGTTTTGTAACTAGTGTAGTTACATGGCAATGCGCGTTGTAACTAGTACAGTTACATGGCAATGGGTTTTGTAACTAGTGTAGTTACATGGCAATGCGCTTTGTAACTAGTGCAGTTACATGGCAATGCGTTTTGTAACTAGTGCAGTTACATGGCAATGCGCTTTGTAACTAGTGCAGTTACATGGCAATGCGTTTTGTAACTAGTGCAGTTACATGGCAATGCGTTTTGTAACTAGTGCAGTTACCTGGCAATGGGTTTTGTAACTAGTGCAGTTGCCTGGCAATGCGCTTTGTAACTAGTGCAGTTACCTGGCAATGGGTTTTGTAACTAGTGTAGTTACATGGCAATGCGCGTTGTAACTAGTACAGTTACATGGCAATGCGTTTTGTAGCTATAGCATTTACCTGGCAATGCGCTTTGTAACTAATGCAGTTACATTGCAATGCGCTTTGTAACTAGGGCAGTTCAATTGCAATGCGTTTTGTAACTAGAGCAGTTACATGGCAATGCGTTTTGTAATTAGTGCAGTTACATGACAATGCGTTTTGTAATTAGTGCAGTTACATGACAATGTGTTTTGTAATTAGTGCAGTTACATGACAATGCGTTTTGTAACTAGAACAGTTACATGGCAATGCGCTTTGTAACTAGTGCAGTTACATGGCAATGCGTTTTGTAACTAGAACAGTTACATGGCAATGCGTTTTGTAACTAGTGCAGTTACATGGCAATGCGTTTTGTAACTAGAACAGTTACATGGCAATGCGTTTTGTAACTAGTGCAGTTACATGGCAATGCGTTTTGTAACTAGTGCAGTTGCATGGCAATGCGTTTTGTAACTAGTACAGTTAAATGGCAATGCGTTTTGTAACTAGTGCAGTTACCTGGCAATGCGTTTTGTAACTAGTGCAGTTACATGGTAATGCGTTTTGTAACTAGTGCAGTTACATGGCAATGCGTTTTGTAACTAGTGCAGCTACATGGCAATGCGCTTTGTAACTAGAGCAGTTACCTGGCAATGCGCTTTGTAACTAGAGCAGTTACCTGACAATGCGTTTTGTAACTAGAGCAGCTACATGGCAATGCGTTTTGTAACTAGTGCAGTTACATGGTAATGCGTTTTGTAACTAGTGCAGTTATATGGCAATGCGTTTTGTAACTAGAACAGCTACATGGCAATGCGTTTTGTAACTAGAGCAGTTACATGGCAATGCGCTTTGTAACTAGTGCAGTTGCCTGGCAATGCGCTTTGTAACTAGTGCAGTTACCTGGCAATGGGTTTTGTAACTAGTGTAGTTACATGGCAATGCGCGTTGTAACTAGTGCAGTTACCTGGCAATGGGTTTTGTAACTAGTGTAGTTACATGGCAATGCGCGTTGTAACTAGTACAGTTACATGGCAATGCGTTTTGTAACTAGTGTAGTTACATGGCAATGCGCTTTGTAACTAGAGCAGTTACATGGCAATGCGCTTTGTAACTAGTGCAGTTACCTGGCAATGGTTTTTTTAACTAATGCAGTTACATGGCAATGCGTTTTGTAACAAGTGCAGTTACATGGCAATGCGTTTTGTAACTAGTGCAGTTACCTGGCAATGGGTTTTGTAACTAGTGCAGTTGCCTGGCAATGCGCTTTGTAACTAGTGCAGTTACCTGGCAATGGGTTTTGTAACTAGTGTAGTTACATGGCAATGCGCGTTGTAACTAGTACAGTTACATGGCAATGCGTTTTGTAGCTATAGCATTTACCTGGCAATGCGCTTTGTAACTAATGCAGTTACATTGCAATGCGCTTTGTAACTAGGGCAGTTAAATTGCAATGCGTTTTGTAACTAGAGCAGTTACATGGCAATGCGTTTTGTAATTAGTGCAGTTACATGACAATGCGTTTTGTAATTAGTGCAGTTACATGGCAATGCGTTTTGTAACTAGTGCAGTTACATGGCAATGCGTTTTGTAACTAGTGCAGTTACATGGCAATGCGCTTTGTAACTAGTGCAGTTACATGACAATGCGTTTTGTAACTAGAGCAGTTACATGGCAATGCGTTTTGTAACTAGTGCAGTTACATGGCAATGCGTTTTGTAACTAGTGCAGTTACATGACAATGCGTTTTGTAATTAGTGCAGTTACATGGCAATGCGTTTTGTAACTAGTGCAGTTACATGACAATGCGTTTTGTAATTAGTGCAGTTACATGGCAATGCGTTTTGTAATTAGTGCAGTTACATGGCAATGCGTTTTGTAATTAGTGCAGTTACATGGCAATGCGTTTTGTAACTAGAACAGTTACATGGCAATGCGCTTTGTAACTAGTGCAGTTACATGGCAATGCGTTTTGTAACTAGAACAGTTACATGGCAATGCGTTTTGTAACTAGTGCAGTTACATGGCAATGCGTTTTGTAACTAGAACAGTTACATGGCAATGCGTTTTGTAACTAGTGCAGTTACATGGCAATGCGTTTTGTAACTAGTGCAGTTACATGGTAATGCGTTTTGTAACTAGTGCAGTTACATGGCAATGCGTTTTGTAACTAGTGCAGCTACATGGCAATGCGCTTTGTAACTAGAGCAGTTACCTGGCAATGCGCTTTGTAACTAGAGCAGTTACCTGACAATGCGTTTTGTAACTAGAGCAGCTACATGGCAATGCGTTTTGTAACTAGTGCAGTTACATGGTAATGCGTTTTGTAACTAGTGCAGTTATATGGCAATGCGTTTTGTAACTAGAACAGCTACATGGCAATGCGTTTTGTAACTAGAGCAGTTACATGGCAATGCGCTTTGTAACTAGTGCAGTTGCCTGGCAATGCGCTTTGTAACTAGTGCAGTTACCTGGCAATGGTTTTGTAACTAGTCAGTTACCTGGCAATGGGTTTTGTAACTAGTGTAGTTACATGGCAATGCGCGTTGTAACTAGTGCAGTTACCTGGCAATGGGTTTTGTAACTAGTGTAGTTACATGGCAATGCGCTTTGTAACTAGTGCAGTTACATGGCAATGCGTTTTGTAACTAGTGCAGTTACCTGGCAATGGGTTTTGTAACTAGTGCAGTTACATGGCAATGCGTTTTGTAACTAGTGCAGTTACATGGCAATGCGTTTTGTAACTAGTGCAGTTACCTGGCAATGGGTTTTGTAACTAGTGCAGTTACCTGGCAATGCGCTTTGTAACTAGTGCAGTTACCTGGCAATGGGTTTTGTAACTAGTGTAGTTACATGGCAATGCGCGTTGTAACTAGTACAGTTACATGGCAATGCGTTTTGTAGCTAGAGCATTTACCTGGCAATGCGCTTTGTAACTAATGCAGTTACATTGCAATGCGCTTTGTAACTAGGGCAGTTCAATTGCAATGCGTTTTGTAACTAGAGCAGTTACATGGCAATGCGTTTTGTAATTAGTGCAGTTACATGACAATGCGTTTTGTAATTAGTGCAGTTACATGACAATGGTTTTGTAATTAGTGCAGTTACATGACAATGCGTTTTGTAACTAGAACAGTTACATGGCAATGCGCTTTGTAACTAGTGCAGTTACATGGCAATGCGTTTTGTAACTAGAACAGTTACATGGCAATGCGTTTTGTAACTAGTGCAGTTACATGGCAATGCGTTTTGTAACTAGAACAGTTACATGGCAATGCGTTTTGTAACTAGTGCAGTTACATGGCAATGCGTTTTGTAACTAGTGCAGTTGCATGGCAATGCGTTTTGTAACTAGTACAGTTAAATGGCAATGCGTTTTGTAACTAGTGCAGTTACCTGGCAATGCGTTTTGTAACTAGTGCAGTTACATGGTAATGCGTTTTGTAACTAGTGCAGTTACATGGCAATGCGTTTTGTAACTAGTGCAGCTACATGGCAATGCGCTTTGTAACTAGAGCAGTTACCTGGCAATGCGCTTTGTAACTAGAGCAGTTACCTGACAATGCGTTTTGTAACTAGAGCAGCTACATGGCAATGCGTTTTGTAACTAGTGCAGTTACATGGTAATGCGTTTTGTAACTAGTGCAGTTATATGGCAATGCGTTTTGTAACTAGAACAGCTACATGGCAATGCGTTTTGTAACTAGAGCAGTTACATGGCAATGCGCTTTGTAACTAGTGCAGTTGCCTGGCAATGCGCTTTGTAACTAGTGCAGTTACCTGGCAATGGGTTTTGTAACTAGTGTAGTTACATGGCAATGCGCGTTGTAACTAGTGCAGTTACCTGGCAATGGGTTTTGTAACTAGTGTAGTTACATGGCAATGCGCGTTGTAACTAGTACAGTTACATGGCAATGCGTTTTGTAACTAGTGTAGTTACATGGCAATGCGCTTTGTAACTAGAGCAGTTACATGGCAATGCGCTTTGTAACTAGTGCAGTTACCTGGCAATGGGTTTTTTAACTAATGCAGTTACATGGCAATGCGTTTTGTAACTAGTGCAGTTACATGGCAATGCGTTTTGTAACTAGTGCAGTTACCTGGCAATGGGTTTTGTAACTAGTGCAGTTACATGGCAATGCGCTTTGTAACTAGTGCAGTTACCTGGCAATGGGTTTTGTAACTAGTGTAGTTACATGGCAATGCGCGTTGTAACTAGTACAGTTACATGGCAATGCGTTTTGTAGCTAAGCATTTACCTGGCAATGCGCTTTGTAACTAATGCAGTTACATTGCAATGCGCTTTGTAACTAGGGCAGTTCAATTGCAATGCGTTTTGTAACTAGAGCAGTTACATGGCAATGCGTTTTGTAATTAGTGCAGTTACATGGCAATGCGTTTTGTAATTAGTGCAGTTACATGGCAATGCGTTTTGTAACTAGTGCAGTTACATGGCAATGCGCTTTGTAACTAGTGCAGTTACATGGCAATGCGCTTTGTAATTAGTGCAGTTACATGACAATGCGTTTTGTAATTAGTGCAGTTACATGGCAATGCGCTTTGTAACTAGTGCAGTTACATGGCAATGCGTTTTGTAATTAGTGCAGTTACATGACAATGCGTTTTGTAATTAGTGCAGTTACATGACAATGCGTTTTGTAATTAGTGCAGTTACATGACAATGTGTTTTGTAATTAGTGCAGTTACATGACAATGCGTTTTGTAACTAGAACAGTTACATGGCAATGCGTTTTGTAACTAGTGCAGTTACATGGCAATGCGTTTTGTAACTAGAACAGTTACATGGCAATGCGTTTTGTAACTAGTGCAGTTACATGGCAATGCGTTTTGTAACTAGAACAGTTACATGGCAATGCGTTTTGTAACTAGTGCAGTTACATGGCAATGCGTTTTGTAACTAGTGCAGTTACATGGCAATGCGTTTTGTAACTAGTACAGTTAAATGGCAATGCGTTTTGTAACTAGTGCAGTTACATGGCAATGCGTTTTGTAACTAGTGCAGTTACATGGTAATGCGTTTTGTAACTAGTGCAGTTACATGGCAATGCGTTTTGTAACTAGTGCAGCTACATGGCAATGCGCTTTGTAACTAGAGCAGTTACCTGGCAATGCGCTTTGTAACTAGAGCAGTTACCTGACAATGCGTTTTGTAACTAGAGCAGCTACATGGCAATGCGTTTTGTAACTAGTGCAGTTACATGGTAATGCGTTTTGTAACTAGTGCAGTTATATGGCAATGCGTTTTGTAACTAGAACAGCTACATGGCAATGCGTTTTGTAACTAGAGCAGTTACATGGCAATGCGCTTTGTAACTAGTGCAGTTGCCTGGCAATGCGCTTTGTAACTAGTGCAGTTACCTGGCAATGGGTTTTGTAACTAGTGTAGTTACATGGCAATGCGCGTTGTAACTAGTGCAGTTACCTGGCAATGGGTTTTGTAACTAGTGTAGTTACATGGCAATGCGCGTTGTAACTAGTACAGTTACATGGCAATGCGTTTTGTAACTAGTGTAGTTACATGGCAATGCGCTTTGTAACTAGAGCAGTTACATGGCAATGCGCTTTGTAACTAGTGCAGTTACCTGGCAATGGGTTTTTTAACTAATGCAGTTACATGGCAATGCGTTTTGTAACAAGTGCAGTTACATGGCAATGCGTTTTGTAACTAGTGCAGTTACCTGGCAATGGGTTTTGTAACTAGTGCAGTTGCCTGGCAATGCGCTTTGTAACTAGTGCAGTTACCTGGCAATGGGTTTTGTAACTAGTGTAGTTACATGGCAATGCGCGTTGTAACTAGTACAGTTACATGGCAATGCGTTTTGTAGCTAGAGCATTTACCTGGCAATGCGCTTTGTAACTAATGCAGTTACATTGCAATGCGCTTTGTAACTAGCATTTAATTGCAATGCGTTTTTAACTAGTACAGTTAAATTGCAATGCGTTTTGTAACTAGAGCAGTTACATGGCAATGCGTTTTGTAATTAGTGCAGTTACATGACAATGCGTTTTGTAACTAGTGCAGTTACATGGCAATGCGTTTTGTAATTAGTGCAGTTACATGGCAATGCGTTTTGTAATTAGTGCAGTTACATGACAATGCGTTTTGTAATTAGTGCAGTTACATGACAATGCGTTTTGTAACTAGTGCAGTTACATGGCAATGCGTTTTGTAACTTTGTAACTAGTGCAGTTACATGACAATGCGTTTTGTAATTAGTGCAGTTACATGACAATGCGTTTTGTAATAGTGCAGTTACATGGCAATGCGTTTTGTATTAGTGCAGTTACATGGCAATGCGTTTTGTAACTAGTGCAGTTACATGGCAATGCGTTTTGTAACTAGAACAGTTACATGGCAATGCGTTTTGTAACTAGTGCAGTTACATGGCAATGCGTTTTGTAACTAGTGCAGTTACATGGCAATGCGTTTTGTAATTAGTGCAGTTACATGGCAATGCGTTTTGTAATTAGTGCAGTTACATGACAATGCGTTTTGTAATTAGTGCAGTTACATGGCAATGCGTTTTGTAATTAGTGCAGTTACATGGCAATGTGTTTTGTAATTAGTGCAGTTACATGGCAATGCGTTTTGTAACTAGAGCAGTTACATGGCAATGCGCTTTGTAACTAGTGCAGCTACATGGCAATGCGTTTTGTAACTAGTGCAGTTACATGGCAATGCGTTTTGTATCTAGTGCAGTTACATGGCAATGCGTTTTGTAACTAGTGCAGTGACATGGCAATGCGTTTTGTAACTAGAGCAGTTACATGGCAATGCGCTTTGTAACTAGAGCAGTTACATGGCAATGCGTTTTGTAACTAGTGCAGTTACATGGTAATGCGTTTTGTAACTAGTGCAGTTATATGGCAATGCGTTTTGTAACTAGAACAGCTACATGGCAATGCGTTTTGTAACTAGAGCAGTTACATGGCAATGCGCTTTGTAACTAGTGCAGTTGCCTGGCAATGCGCTTTGTAACTAGTGCAGTTACCTGGCAATGCGCTTTGTAACTAGTGTAGTTACATGGCAATGCGCGTTGTAACTAGTGCAGTTACCTGGCAATGGGTTTTGTAACTAGTGTAGTTACATGGCAATGCGCGTTGTAACTAGTACAGTTACATGGCAATGCGTTTTGTAACTAGTGTAGTTACATGGCAATGCGCTTTGTAACTAGAGCAGTTACATGGCAATGCGCTTTGTAACTAGTGCAGTTACCTGGCAATGGGTTTTTTAACTAATGCAGTTACATGGCAATGCGTTTTGTAACAAGTGCAGTTACATGGCAATGCGTTTTGTAACTAGTGCAGTTACCTGGCAATGGGTTTTGTAACTAGTGCAGTTACATGGCAATGCGCTTTGTAACTAGTGCAGTTACATGGCAATGGGTTTTGTAACTAGTGTAGTTACATGGCAATGCGCGTTGTAACTAGTACAGTTACATGGCAATGCGTTTTGTAACTAGAGCATTTACCTGGCAATGCGCTTTGTAACTAATGCAGTTACATTGCAATGCGCTTTGTAACTAGTGCAGTTAAATTGCAATGCGTTTTGTAACTAGAGCAGTTACATGGCAATGCGTTTTGTAATTAGTGCAGTTACATGACAATGCGTTTTGTAACTAGTGCAGTTACATGGCAATGCGTTTTGTAACTAGTGCAGTTACATGGCAATGCGTTTTGTAATTAGTGCAGTTACATGGCAATGCGTTTTGTAATTAGTGCAGTTACATGGCAATGCGTTTTGTAACTAGAACAGTTACATGGCAATGCGCTTTGTAACTAGTGCAGTTACATGGCAATGCGTTTTGTAACTAGAACAGTTACATGGCAATGCGTTTTGTAACTAGTGCAGTTACATGGCAATGCGTTTTGTAACTAGAACAGTTACATGGCAATGCGTTTTGTAACTAGTGCAGTTACATGGCAATGCGTTTTGTAACTAGTGCAGTTACATGGCAATGCGTTTTGTAACTAGTACAGTTAAATGGCAATGCGTTTTGTAACTAGTGCAGTTACATGGCAATGCGTTTTGTAACTAGTGCAGTTACATGGCAATGCGTTTTGTAACTAGTGCAGTTACATGGCAATGCGTTTTGTAACTAGTGCAGTTACATGGCAATGCGCTTTGTAACTAGAGCAGTTACCTGGCAATGCGCTTTGTAACTAGAGCAGTTACCTGACAATGCGTTTTGTAACTAGAGCAGCTACATGGCAATGCGTTTTGTAACTAGTGCAGTTACATGGTAATGCGTTTTGTAACTAGTGCAGTTATATGGCAATGCGTTTTGTAACTAGAACAGCTACATGGCAATGCGTTTTGTAACTAGAGCAGTTACATGGCAATGCGCTTTGTAACTAGTGCAGTTGCCTGGCAATGCGCTTTGTAACTAGAGCAGTTACATGGCAATGCGCTTTGTAACTAGAGCAGTTGCCTGGCAATGCGCTTTGTAACTAGTGCAGTTACCTGGCAATTGGTTTTGTAACTAGTGTAGTTACATGGCAATGCGTTTTGTAACTAGTGTAGTTACATGGCAATGCGCTTTGTAACTAGTGCAGTTACATGGCAATGCGCTTTGTAACTAGTGCAGTTACCTGGCAATGGGTTTTGTAACTAATGCAGTTACATGGCAATGCGTTTTGTAACTAGTGCAGTTACATGGCAATGCGTTTTGTAACTAGTGCAGTTACCTGGCAATG
>CM026392.1:31164843-31299093 GCA_014843695.1 Archivesica marissinica | reverse complement strand
CTATATATAATGCCCAGTCAGCCTTGCTCAACCTACATATAATGTCCAGTCAGCCTTGCTCAACCTATATATAATGTCCAGTCAGCCTTGCTCAACCTATATATAATGCCCAGTCAGCCTTGCTCAACCTATATATAATGCCCAGTCAGCCTTGCTCAACCTATATATAATGTCCATTCAGCCGTGCTCAACCTACATATAATGCCCATTCAGCCTTGCTCAACCTATATATAATGCCCAGTCAGCCTTGCTCAACCTATATATAATGCCCAGTCAGCCTTGCTCAACCTATATATAATGCCCA
This sequence comes from Archivesica marissinica, assembly GCA_014843695.1. Classification (NCBI taxonomy): domain Eukaryota; kingdom Metazoa; phylum Mollusca; class Bivalvia; order Venerida; family Vesicomyidae; genus Archivesica; species Archivesica marissinica. The sequence goes on along the minus strand of CM026392.1, from coordinate 31,298,789 downwards.
GTCAGCCTTGCTCAACCTATATATAATGTCCAGTCAGCCTTGCTCAACCTATATATAATGCCCAGTCAGCCTTGCTCAACCTATATATAATGCCCAGTCAGCCTTGCTCAACCTACATATAATGTCCAGTCAGCCTTGCTCAACCTATATATAATGCCCAGTCAGCCTTGCTCAACCTATATATAATGCCCATTCAGCCTTGCTCAACCTATATATAATGTCCATCAGCCTTGCTCAACCTATATATCCCATTCAGCCGTGCTCAACCTTCATATAATGCCCATCAGCCTGCTCAACCTAAACCACCCTGCCAACTAATATAATGCCCAGTCAGCCGTGCTCAACCTATAATAATGCCCAGTCAGCCTTCTCAACCTATATATAATGTCCATTCAGCCTTGCTCAACCTATATATAATGCCCAGTCAGCCTTGCTCAACCTATATATAATGCCCAGTCAGCCTTGCTCAACCTATATATAATGTCCATTCAGCCTTGCTCAACCTATATATAATGTCCATTCAGCCTTGCTCAACCTATATATAATGCCCATTCAGCCTTGCTCAACCTATATATAATGCCCAGTCAGCCTTGCTCAACCTATATATAATGCCCAGTCAGCCTTGCTCAACCTATATATAATGCCCAGTCAGCCTTGCTCAACCTATATATAATGCCCATTCAGCCTTGCTCAACCTATATATAATGCCCAGTCAGCCTTGCTCAACCTATATATAATGCCCAGTCAGCCTTGCTCAACCTATATATAATGTCCATTCAGCCTTGCTCAACCTATATATAATGCCCAGTCAGCCTTGCTCAACCTATATATAATGCCCATTCAGCCTTGCACAACCTATATATAATGCCCAGTCAGCCTTGCTCAACCTATATATAATGCCCAGTCAGCCGTGCTCAACCTATATATAATGCCCAGTCAGCCTTGCTCAACCTATATATAATGTCCAGTCAGCCGTGCTCAACCTATATATAATGCCCAGTCAGCCTTGCTCAACCTATATATAATGCCCAGTCAGCCTTGCTCAACCTATATATAATGCCCAGTCAGCCTTGCTCAACCTATATATAATGCCCAGTCAGCCTTGCTCAACCTATATATAATGCCCAGTCAGCCTTGCTCAACCTATATATAATGCCCAGTCAGCCTTGCTCAACCTATATATAATGCCCAGTCAGCCGTGCTCAACCTATATATAATGTCCAGTCAGCCTTGCTCAACCTATATATAATGCCCAGTCAGCCTTGCTCAACCTATATATAATGCCCAGTCAGCCTTGCTCAACCTTCATATAATGTCCAGTCAGCCTTGCTCAACCTATATATAATGCCCAGTCAACCTTGCTCAACCTATATATAATGTCCATTCAGCCGTGCACAACCTTCATATAATGCCAATTCAGCCTTGCTCAACCTATATATAATGCCCAGTCAGCCTTGCTCAACCTATATATAATGCCCAGTCAGCCTCGCTCAACCTATATATAATGCCCAGTCAGCCTTGCTCAACCTATATATAATGTCCAGTCAGCCTTGCTCAACCTTCATATAATGTCCATTCAGCCGTGCTCAACCTTCACATAATGCCCATTCAGCCTTGCTCAACCTTCATATAATGCCCAGTCAGCCTTGCTCAACATATATATAATGTCCAGTCAGCCTTGCTCAACCTATATATAATGTCCATTCAGCCTTGCTCAACCTTCACATAATGTCCATTCAGCCGTGCTCAACCTTCATATAATGCCCATTCAGCCTTGCTCAACCTTCATATAATGTCCATTCAGCCTTGCTCAACCTATATATAATGCCCATTCAGCCTTGCTCAACCTTCATATAATGCCCATTCAGCCGTGCTCAACCTTCATATAATGCCCAGTCAGCCTTGCTCAACCTATATATAATGCCCATTCAGCCTTGCTCAACCTTATATATAATGCCCAGTCAGCCTTGCTCAACCTATATATAATGCCCAGTCAGCCTTGCTCAACCTATATATAATGTCCATTCAGCCGTGCTCAACCTACATATAATGCCCATTCAGCCGTGCTCAACCTTCATATAATGCCCATTCATCCGTGCTCAACCTTCATATAATGCCCAGTCAGTCTTGCTCAACCTATATAATGCCCATTCAGCCTTGCTCAACCTATATATATAATGCCCAGTCAGCCTTGCTCAACCTATATATAATGCCCATTCAGCCGTGCTCAACCTATATATAATGCCCAGTCAGCCTTGCTCAACATATATATAATGCCCAGTCAGCCTTGCTCAACCTATATATAATGCCCATTCAGCCTTGCTCAACCTACATATAATGCCCATTCAGCCGTGCTCAACCTTCATATAATGCCCATTCAGCCTTGCTCAACCTATATATAATGCCCAGTCAGCCTTGCTCAACCTATATATAATGCCCAGTCAGCCTTGCTCAACCTACATATAATGTCCATTCAGCCGTGCTCAACCTATATATAATGCCCATTCAGCCTTGCTCAACCTATATATAATGCCCAGTCAGCCTTGCTCAACCTATATATAATGCCCAGTCAGCCTTGCTCAACCTATATATAATGCCCAGTCAGCCTTGCTCAACCTATATATAATGCCCAGTCAGCCTTGCTCAACCTATATATAATGCCCAGTCAGCCTTGCTCAACCTATATATAATGCCCAGTCAGCCGTGCTCAACCTATATATAATGCCCAGTCAGCCTTGCTCAACCTATATATAATGCCCAGTCAGCCTTGCTCAACCTATATATAATGCCCATTCAGCCTTGCTCAACCTATATATAATGCCCAGTCAGCCTTGCTCAACCTATATATAATGCCCAGTCAGCCGTGCTCAACCTATATATAATGCCCAGTCAGCCTTGCTCAACCTATATATAATGCCCAGTCAGCCTTGCTCAACCTACATATAATGCCCAGTCAGCCTTGCACAACCTATATATAATGCCCAGTCAGCCTTGCTCAACCTATATATAATGCCCAGTCAGCCTTGCTCAACCTATATATAATGCCCAGTCAGCCTTGCTCAACCTATATATAATGCCCAGTCAGCCTTGCTCAACCTATATATAATGCCCATTCAGCCGTGCTCAACCTATATATAATGCCCAGTCAGCCTTGCTCAACCTATATATAATGCCCAGTCAGCCTTGCTCAACCTACATATAATGTCCAGTCAGCCTTGCTCAACCTATATATAATGCCCATTCAGCCTTGCTCAACCTATATATAATGTCCAGTCAGCCTTGCTCAACCTTCATATAATGCCCAGTCAGCCTTGCTCAACCTATATATAATGCCCAGTCAGCCTTGCTCAACCTTCATATAATGCAGTCAGCCTGCTCAACCTATATATAATGCCCAGTCAGCCTTGCTCAACCTATAATAATGCCCATCAGCCTTGCTCAACCTATATATAATGCCCATCAGCCTTGCTCAACCTATATATAATGTCCAGTCAGCCTTGCTCAACCTATATATAATGCCCAGTCAGCCTTGCTCAACCTATATATAATGCCCAGTCAGCCTTGCTCAACCTATATATAATGCCCAGTCAGCCTTGCTCAACCTATATATAATGCCCAGTCAGCCTTGCTCAACCTATATATAATGCCCAGTCAGCCTTGCTCAACCTATATATAATGCCCAGTCAGCCTTGCTCAACCTATATATAATGCCCAGTCAGCCTTGCTCAACCTATATATAATGCCCATTCAGCCTTGCTCAACCTACATATAATGCCCAGTCAGCCTTGCTCAACCTATATATAATGCCCATTCAGCCTTGCTCAACCATATAATGCCCAGTCACCGCTCAACCCATATAATGCCCAGTCAGCTTCAACCTATATATAATGCCCAGTCAGCCTTGCTCAACCTATATATAATGCCCAGTCAGCCTTGCTCAACCTTCATATAATGCCCATTCAGCCTTGCTCAACCTATATATAATGCCCATTCAGCCTTGCTCAACCTATATATAATGCCCAGTCAGCCTTGCTCAACCTATATATAATGCCCAGTCAGCCTTGCTCAACCTATATATAATGCCCAGTCAGCCTTGCTCAACCTATATATAATGCCCATTCAGCCTTGCTCAACCTATATATAATGCCCAGTCAGCCTTGCTCAACCTATATATAATGCCCAGTCAGCCTTGCTCAACCTATATATAATGCCCAGTCAGCCTTGCTCAACCTATATATAATGTCCATTCAGCCTTGCACAACCTATATATAATGCCCAGTCAGCCTTGCTCAACCAATATATAATGCCCAGTCAGCCTTGCTCAACCTTCATATAATGCCCAGTCAGCCTTGCTCAACCTATATATAATGCCCAGTCAGCCTTGCTCAACCTTCATATAATGCCCAGTCAGCCTTGCTCAACCTATATATAATGCCCAGTCAGCCTTGCTCAACCTATATATAATGCCCATTCAGCCTTGCTCAACCTATATATAATGCCCAGTCAGCCTTGCTCAACCTATATATAATGCCCATTCAGCCTTGCTCAACCTATATATAATGCCCAGTCAGCCTTGCTCAACCTATATATAATGCCCATTCAGCCTTGCTCAACCTATATATAATGCCCATTCAGCCGTGCTCAACCTATATATAATGCCCAGTCAGCCTTGCTCAACCTATATATAATGCCCAGTCAGCCTTGCTCAACATATATATAATGCCCATTCAGCCGTGCTCAACCTATATATAATGCCCATTCAGCCTTGCTCAACCTATATATAATGCCCAGTCAGCCTTGCTCAACCTATATATAATGCCCATTCAGCCGTGCTCAACCTATATATAATGCCCATTCATCCGTGCTCAACCTATATATAATGCCCATTCAGCCGTGCTCAACCTATATATAATGCCCATTCATCCGTGCTCAACCTATATATAATGCCCATTCAGCCGTGCTCAACCTATATATAATGCCCAGTCAACCTTGCTCAACCTATATATAATGCCCAGTCAACCTTGCTCAACCTATATATAATGCCCAGTCAGCCTTGCTCAACCTATATATAATACCCAGTCAACCTTGCTCAACCTATATATAATGCCCAGTCAGCCGTGCACAACCTATATATAATGCTGCAGCATAATATAACTCTACATTGTAACCGGATATACATGGCGGTTATTATTAGTATATATTAGTCATTTACTTGGTTGACGATAGTGCAACCTGAGGTTCGTTTACATGCCCGATGTATAGCACTGATACATGTGACCTCTGTTGATAGTCCCAGCTGAAAATATGTTAGTATTATTAGGGTCAGACTGGGGATCGAAGCTGCGACCCCGTGTTTCGCAGTCCAATGTATACACCACTGAACCACTGACACGTCAATAAATAGTCGTAAGTAAGTAGTAAAGGTAAGCATTATAATGTGGTTGTCGACGGATCTGTAGTTTATACAAATTTATTTGAGCTCGATTGCGAAACAAGTTCTTTCAACTTATATTAATCACTCTCGAGACCTCATTCCTGGTGGAATCCATCGCCATGAAGGAGAAAGAAGAGGCAATGTGGAATTTAAATGCCTTGCCTAAGGGCACAATCGTAACGGCTCCAGCGGGGCTCGAACTCCGGACCTTTCGCACCTGAAGCGAACGCGCATCTACTGCGCTATCACGACTTCCACGGATCTGTAGTCCACTGGTAACACGCTGGACTGGTAATCCAGGGATCGCAGGTTCGATCCTCCGTCTGACCCTAATAACATTAACAGTCTTTCAGATGGGACATTAAACCGAGGTCTCGTGTCGGTGCTGTACACCGTGCACGTAAACGAACTAGAGGAGACTCTGGAATGGGTCTCTTTCTGTATCATTGCACTATCCTCCAAAACTCTAAAATAACTAATCTCTTAAGGAGGCGTCGCTCATATGGGCAACCGGTAGCGACGATAAATAAACATAAAACACACACATGGTTGTCGACCAATCCTATTCTGACAGAGATGCCAGTAACTCTCAGTTATTGTTTAATCACATAATACGGTTCAAGGAACGAATACAATGAACTATATAAGACTGTGAGGTTATCATTTGAATATACGTGTGGCAACACTTATAATATGTCCATTTCTGAGTATTGGCATATCCTCTGGGGATTGTAAGCACATAAGAACATGTTTATGGTGTGTCCGCCGGGACATGTAACCAAGTTTAATAATGTGCCATTTTCCTTTTAGAAATCTCGATGGACAATGAGGGAAGATACTAAAATAAATGACAACACACATAGCAAATTATTTCGTGTAGCTAGTATTAATTCCCTGGTTAGGAAAAGGCCATATGCAATTGTACTGACCAGATAGGCCATGCATGTACCAGTGCCGTCGCCGGCATTTTGAAAATGGTCCGGCCAAATATAGGAGCACTGAACGTGCGACTTTTTTTAGGGGGGTTCGGGGGCAAGATCCCCCGAGATTTTTTTGGATTCTGTACTCGATTTCCTTGCATCTGGAGGCATTTTAGTGTGTATGTTAGCCTTTTATTAATGCCAACTTTTCTTAAAATTAACAATGTTTTTTCTTCAACGTAAGTGTTTAAAGGACCACACCTCTCGCAAAATCATCAGAGCCAACGAGCTTGATTAATTTGTTTCAAAATCGTTGTAAAATAAATAAGTTTAAAATAAGTGTTTCAGGCTTCCTGATGGTCCACACTTGACACTTCGTCTGTGTGGCAACTGTGGTTTGTGCTAATCGCCTATGAATCCCACCAAATGTATTTATAAATATACTTAGTCTTTCTGTGGCAAAAGACTTTACTCCCATTGCTGGTGTTCTTGATTGGCAACCCATAGCAGGCACAGTAGAGAAACAACGCTGACATGCCATTACTTTAAATTAATATACATGTACTGTTTTTAGCTGACTGAATGTCACAGAGTCTGAAGAGAATTCGAGAATCATTGAATAAGCTCTCGTCACAATAACTTCCAGCTCCAGTGTTCTTATGGATTGTTCAGTACTCTAGTTATAGCTGTTGCATTATGCTATCTTAGTGTTGAATATCTGCCTTGAATCGGTCTGGGGGCATAGGTTCGAATCCCACCAAGTGCATAGACAAGACAACATGTATAAAGTTAAACAATAAAACAAAACAGAACAGAGTTTCACTTGTTTACAGTTTTAATCACCACGTGTGTTTATATTTAGATATTAATAAATAACAAAGGACAAAGTTTTCAAAGCTAAAACGAACATTTCTATAAATCCTTCGTCGTGAATACTAGTAATGTTCTAAGCACTCTATATACTATCACTCAAAGTTCAAATCACATCGATGTTGCAGTTTGCCAAATCGGTCATTATGCATGATCACTCTCATCTTCATGATAATGTATACGCCCATGGGGTCACAGGTATCATCAAAGCACATGTTCACTTGAAGCACACGAATCTCAAAAATTGCCAAACACACACCGACGCCTCTCTCTGGCTGAAGCAAACTCGTTTGCTATGTCGGTCAAATTCAGACTGTCCGTTCTGTTCTTGTGAATGTGCAACATCATCAAATGATTTAGTCTATCCTGTCTCATGGTTGTGCGTAAGTAAGTCTTAATTCTGCGCAAAGCGGAAAATGTCCGTTCACTAGTTGCGTTTGTTGCAGGAATAACTAGCAATATTTTAACGAGTGTCACTACCTCCGAAAATAGCCCCCTTGCAACAGTGGACAGTTGTTGTAGGCATAGACGAATGTCAGACAGCTTCACGGGATTCTGATCCTGGGATGTGAAATATGGCTGTAGAGTTTCAAGCTGCACTGCCAGTGTAACTCGATCAAGGTCACTTGTAGAAGTCGCACACGATCTCAAGCTCAGTTATGTGTCTGACTAGTTCCTGGCTGTGCTGACTTAACGAGTAGGTTCTCAATATTCTGTAGCATCTTGTATCCTGGTTGTTCAAACCTATCTTTGATGCAAGACACTACCAGGTCTATTGCCTGAACAAGTCCTCTACTGTTGTCGGGTGGAAGTGCTCTCCGGACCCTGGCTGGTAACGTGCTGGCATCTTTCTTTTCCTTGGCAGTGACGGTTCGTTTACGTCCCTGGTGTCACTAGCAGAACACACTTTCTGCCAGAACGTCTCGAAGCTTGCATCACTTCGCATGGTGGTCAATGAACCAACTGCTATCTCGGCAAGCTGCTGTCCCTCGGTGGCTGAAAGGTGTACGTGTTGGAGGGCCTTACTAAGATTGTCTGTGAGTCTTAATATCTCATGAGATAAGCTCACACCAAACAAATAGTCAAACGTTTTCATCTGAGCAGCCAAACCTATGATTCGCGCCCTCATCTCAGAATCTTTAACTGTTTGATTGCACTCATTCCAGAGGTCCTGTAAGACATTGTAGTTGTCGAGAACACTCTGGAGACTGTTGGCCCTTACTGTCCAACGCGATGGGCACAACGTTCTGAAGCCTGGTGTATCCGGGGCTAACAGTACTTGTAGCTGTCCAGATATGTCATGTATGTACTTGTAGCTGTCCAGAAAGGTCATGCATGTACTTGTAGCTGTCCAGAAAGGTCATGCATGTACTTGTAGCTGTCCAGAAAGATCCTGCATGTACGTGTAGCTGTCCAGAAAGATCATGCATGTACGTGTAGCTGTCCAGAAAGGTCATGCATGTACTTGTAGCTGTCCAGAAAGGTCCTGCATGTACATGTAGCTATCCAGAAAGGTCATGCATGTACTTGTAGCTGTCCAGAAAGATCCTGCATGTACGTGTAGCTGTCCAGAAAGATCCTGCATGTACGTGTAGCTGTCCAGAAAGATCATGCATGTACTTGTAGCTGTCCCGAAAGATCATGCATGTACATGTAGCTGTCCCGAAAGATCATGCATGTACTTGTAGCTGTCCAAAAAGGTCATGCATGTACTTGTAGCTGTCCAGAAAGGTCATGCATGTACTTGTAGATGTCCAGAAAGGTCATGCATGTACTTGCAGCTGTCCAGAAAGTTCATGCATGTACGTGTAGCTGTCCAGAAAGGTCATACATGTACGTGTAGCTGTCCAGAAAGGTCATGTATGCATGTACTTGTTGCTGTCCAGAAAGGTTATGCATGTAGGTGTAGCTGTCCAGATAGGTCATGTATGTACTTGTAGCTGTCCAGTAAGGTCATGCATGTACGTGTAGCTGTCCAGATAGGTCATGTATGTACTTGTAGCTGTCCAGAAAGGTTATGCATGTACTTGTAGCTGTCCAGAAAGGTCATGCATGTACGTGTATCTGTACAGAAAGGTCATGTATGTACTTGTAGCTGTCCAGAAAGGTCATGCATGTACTTGTAGCTGTCCAGAAAGGTCATGCATGTACTTGTAGCTGTACAGAAAGGTCATATATGTACGTGTAGCTGTCCAGACAGGTCATACATGTACTTGTAGCTATCCAGAAAGGTCATGCATGTACTTGTAGCTGTCCAGAAAGATCCTGCATGTACGTGTAGCTGTCCAGAAAGATCCTGCATGTACGTGTAGCTGTCCAGAAAGATCATGCATGTACATGTAGCTGTCCCGAAAGATCATGCATGTACATGTAGCTGTCCCGAAAGATCATGCATGTACTTGTAGCTGTCCAAAAAGGTCATGCATGTACTTGTAGCTGTCCAGAAAGGTCATGCATGTACGTGTAGCTGTCCAGAAAGATCATGCATGTACTTGTAGCTGTCCAGAAAGGTCATGCCTGTACGTGTAGCTGTCCAGAAAGATCATGCATGTACTTGTAGCTGTCCAGAAAGGTCATGCATGTACTTGTAGCTGTACAGAAAGGTCATGCATGTACTTGTAGCTGTCCAGAAAGGTCATGTATGTATTTGTAGCTGTCCAGAAAGGTCATGCATGTACTTGTAGCTGTCCAGAAAGGTCATGTATGTACGTGTAGCTGTCCCGAAAGGTCATGCATGTACTTGTAGCTGTCCAGAAAGGTCCTGCATGTACTTGCAGCTGTCCAGAAAGGTCATGCATGTAAGTGTATCTGTTAAGATAGGTCATGCATGTACTTGTAGCTGTCCAGAAAGGTCATGCATGTACTTGTAGCTGTCCAGAAAGATCATGCATGTACTTGTAGCTGTCCAGAAAGGTCATACATGTACGTGTAGCTGTCCAGAAAGGTCATGTATGTACTTGTAGCTGTCCAGATAGGTCATGCATGTACTTGTAGCTGTACAGAAAGGTCATGCATGTACGTGTAACTGTCCAGATAGGTCATGTATGTACTTGTAGCTGTCCAGAAAGGTCATGCATGTACGTGTAGCTGTCCAGATAGGTCATGTATGTACTTGTAGCTGTCCAGAAAGGTTATGCATGTACTTGTAGCTGTCCAGAAAGGTCATGCATGTACGTGTATCTGTCCAGACAGGTCATACATGTACTTGTAGCTGTCCAGAACGCTCATACATGTACGTGTAGCTGTCCAGAAAGGTTCTGCATGTACTTGTAGCTATCCAGAAAGGTCATGCATGTACTTGTAGCTGTCCAGAAAGATCCTGCATGTACGTGTAGCTGTCCAGAAAGATCCTGCATGTACGTGTAGCTGTCCAGAAAGATCATGCATGTACATGTAGCTGTCCCGAAAGATCATGCATGTACATGTAGCTGTCCCGAAAGATCATGCATGTACTTGTAGCTGTCCAAAAAGGTCATGCATGTACTTGTAGCTGTCCAAAAAGGTCATGCATGTACTTGTAGCTGTCCAGAAAGGTCATGCATGTACGTGTAGCTGTCCAGAAAGGTCATGCATGTACTTGTAGCTGTCCAGAAAGGTCCTGCATGTACTTGTAGTTGTCCAGAAAGTTCATGCATGTAAGTGTATCTGTTAAGATAGGTCATGCATGTACTTGTAGCTGTCCAGAAAGGTCATGCATGTACTTGTAGCTGTCCAGAAAGGTCATGCATGTACTTGTAGATGTCCAGAAAGGTCATGCATGTACTTGTAGCTGTCCAGAAAGGTCATGCATGTACGTGTAGCTGTCCAGAAAGGTCATACATGTACGTGTAGCTGTCCAGAAAGGTAATGTATGCATGTACTTGTAGCTGTCCAGAAAGGTTATGCATGTACGTGTAGCTGTCCAGAAAGGTCATGCATGTACGTGTAGCTGTCCAGTTAGGTCATGTATGTATTTGTAGCTGTCCAGAAAGGTTATGCATGTACTTGTAGCTGTCCAGAAAGGTCATACATGTACGTGTAGCTGTCCAGAAAGGTCATGTATGCATGTACTTGTAGCTGTCCAAAAAAGTTATGCATGTACGTGTAACTGTCCAGATAGGTCATGTATGTACTTGTAGCTGTCCAGAAATGTCATGCATGTACGTGTAGCTGTCCAGATAGGTCATGTATGTAATTGTAGCTGTCCAGAAAGGTTATGCATGTACTTGTAGCTGTCCAGAAAGGTCATGCATGTACGTGTATCTGTACAGAAAGGTCATGTATGTACTTGTAGCTGTCCAGAAAGGTCATGCATGTACTTGTAGCTGTACAGAAAGGTCATACATGTACGTGTAGCTGTCCAGACAGGTCATACATGTACTTGTAGCTGTCCAGAACGGTCATACATGTACGTGTAGCTGTCCAGAAAGGTCCTGCATGTACTTGTAGCTATCCAGAAAGGTCATGCATGTACTTGTAGCTGTCCAGAAAGATCCTGCATGTACGTGTAGCTGTCCAGAAAGATCCTGCATGTACGTGTAGCTGTCCAGAAAGATCATGCATGTACATGTAGCTGTCCCGAAAGATCATGCATGTACATGTAGCTGTCCCGAAAGATCATGCATGTACTTGTAGCTGTCCAAAAAGGTCATGCATGTACTTGTAGCTGTCCAAAATTGTCATGCATGTACTTGTAGCTGTCCAGAAAGGTCATGCATGTACGTGTAGCTGTCCAGAAAGATCATGCATGTACTTGTAGCTGTCCAGAAAGGTCATGTATGTACGTGTAGCTGTCCAGAAAGATCATGCATGTACTGGTAGCTGTCCAGAAAGGTCATACATGTACTTGTAGCTGTCCAGAAAGGTCATGCATGTACTTGTAGCTGTCCAGAAAGGTCATGTATGTACTTGTAGCTGTCCAGAAAGGTCATGCATGTACTTGTAGCTGTCCAGAAAGGTCATGTATGTACGTATAGCTGTCCCGAAAGGTCATGCATGTACTTGTAGCTGTCCAGAAAGGTCCTGCATGTACTTGTAGCTCTCCAGAAATGTCATGCATGTACTTGTAGCTGTCCAGAAAGATCATGCATGTACTTGTAGCTGTCCAGAAAGGTCATGCATGTACGTGTAGCTGTCCAGAAAGGTTCTGCATGTACTTGTAGCTGTCCAGAAAGGTCATACATGTAAGTGTATCTGTTAAGATAGGTCATGCATGTACTTGTAGCTGTCCAGAAAGGTCATGCATGTACTTGTATCTGTCCAGAAAGGTCATGCATGTACTTGTAGCTGTCCAGAAAGGTCATGCATGTACCTGTAGATGTCCAGAAAGGTCATGCATGTACTTGTAGCTGTCCAGAAAGGTCATGCATGTACGTGTAGCTGTCCAGAAAGGTCATACATGTACGTGTAGCTGTCCAGAAAGGTCATGTATGCATGTACTTGTAGCTGTCCAGAAAGGTTATGCATGTACGTGTAGCTGTCCAGATAGGTCATGTATGTACTGGTAGCTGTCCAGAAAGGTCATGCATGTACGTGTAGCTGTCCAGATAGGTCATGTATGTACTTGTAGCTGTCCAGAAAGGTCATGCATGTACGTGTAGCTGTCCAGAAAGATCATGCATGTACTTGTAGCTGTCCAGAAAGGTCATGTATGTACGTGTAGCTGTCCAGAAAGATCATGCATGTACTGGTAGCTGTCCAGAAAGGTCATGCATGTACTTGTAGCTGTCCAGAAAGGTCATGCATGTACTTGTAGCTGTCCAGAAAGGTCATGTATGTACTTGTAGCTGTCCAGAAAGGTCATGCATGTACTTGTAGCTGTCCAGAAAGGTCATGTATGTACGTGTAGCTGTCCCGAAAGGTCATGCATGTACTTGTAGCTGTCCAGAAAGGTCCTGCATGTACTTGTAGCTCTCCAGAAATGTCATGCATGTACTTGTAGCTGTCCAGAAAGATCATGCATGTACTTGTAGCTGTCCAGAAAGGTCATGCATGTACGTGTAGCTGTCCAGAAAGGTTCTGCATGTACTTATAGCTGTCCAGAAAGGTCATACATGTAAGTGTATCTGTTAAGATAGGTCATGCATGTACTTGTAGCTGTCCAGAAAGGTCATGCATGTACTTGTAGCTGTCCAGAAAGGTCATGCATGTACTTGTAGATGTCCAGAAAGGTCATGCATGTACTTGTAGCTGTCCAGAAAGCTCATGCATGTACGTGTAGCTGTCCAGAAAGGTCATACATGTAGGTGTAGCTGTCCAGAAAGGTCATGTATGCATGTACTTGTAGCTGTCCAGAAAGGTTATGCATGTACGTGTAGCTGTCCAGATAGGTCATGTATGTACTTGTAGCTGTCCAGAAAGGTCATGCATGTACGTGTAGCTGTCCAGATAGCTCATGTATGTACTTGTAGCTGTCCAGAAAGGTTATGCATGTACTTGTAGCTGTCCAGAAAGGTCATGCATGTACGTGTATCTGTACAGAAAGGTCATGTATGTACTTGTAGCTGTCCAGAAAGGTCATGCATGTACTTGTAGCTGTCCAGAAAGGTCATGCATGTACTTGTATCTGTACAGAAAGGTCATACATGTACTTGTAGCTGTCCAGACAGGTCATACATGTACTTGTAGCTATCCAGAAAGGTCATGCATGTACTTGTAGCTGTCCAGAAAGATCCTGCATGTACGTGTAGCTGTCCAGAAAGATCCTGCATGTACGTGTAGCTGTCCAGAAAGATCATGCTTGTACATGTAGCTGTCCCGAAAGATCATGCATGTACATGTAGCTGTCCCGAAAGATCATGCATGTACTTGTAGCTGTCCAAAAAGGTCATGCATGTACTTGTAGCTGTCCAGAAAGGTCATGCATGTACGTGTAGCTGTCCAGAAAGATCATGCATGTACTTGTAGCTGGCCAGAAAGGTCATGTATGTACGTGTAGCTGTCCAGAAAGGTCATGCCTGTACGTGTAGCTGTCCAGAAAGATCATGCATGTACTTGTAGCTGTCCAGAAAGGTCATGCATGTACTTGTAGCTGTACAGAAAGGTCATGCATGTACTTGTAGCTGTCCAGAAAGGTCATATATGTACTTGTAGCTGTCCAGAAAGGTCATGCATGTACTTGTAGCTGTCCAGAAAGGTCATGTATGTACGTGTAGCTGTCCCGAAAGGTCATGCATGTACTTGTAGCTGTCCAGAAAGGTCCTGCATTTACTTGTAGCTGTCCAGAAAGGTCATGCATGTAAGTGTATCTGTTAAGATAGGTCATGCATGTACTTGTAGCTGTCCAGAAAGGTCATGCATGTACTTGTAGGTGTCCAGATAGGTCATGCATGTACTTGTAGCTGTACAGAAAGGTCATGCATGTACGTGTAACTGTCCAGAAAGGTCATGTATGTACTTGTAGCTGTCCAGAAAGGTCATGCATGTACTTGTAGCTGTCCAGAAAGGTCATGCATGTACTTGTAGCTGTCCAGAAAGGTCATGCATGTACGTGTATCTGTACAGAAAGGTCATGTATGTACTTGTAGCTGTCCAGAAAGGTCATGCATGTACTTGTAGCTGTCCAGAAAGGTCATGCATGTACTTGTAGCTGTACAGAAAGGTCATACATGTACGTGTAGCTGTCCAGAAAGGTCATACATGTACTTGTAGCTGTCCAGAACGGTCATACATGTACGTGTAGCTGTCCAGAAAGGTTATGCATGTACGTGCAGCTGTCCAGAAAGGTTCTGTATGTACTTGTAGCTGTCAAAGTGAGAAGCTTGGTGAAAGTAGGGCCAGAGAGTACAATGACAAATGGCACAATTCAACAATCCTCCGGCCATATGGCCACGATTCCTAACTATCCGGGTTTATAGTACTGTCCGAATTACTTATTACCGGCTCAATATTTAACTCGTTGATAACGGAATTATCGGCCATTGTATGGCCTTCATGCTATGCAGTCAAGCGCGCCGATGACTGCTGCCCGCCAGCCGCTTTTAGCGGATGAAAACCCTTTTGTATGGTTAAACGTCATGATAAATCAAACTTATGGTTATGTTGTTATGATTTGACAGGCGGTGTGAGCGTAAAATGAACACGTCGTAATAAATTTCTACCGTGAACGTCTTAAACAGTTTCCAAATTTAAATAGAAGCTCAACACGATCATTTAAATGTGCACAAACAGTTTGGAAGTTCTATGATTTATTTGGATAATATTAGACACATTTACCTCCCCTTTACAAAAAAACTCGCCATTACTTCGTAATATATCTGTGACATACATGTTGAATGGTACATAGTGGGCAATGTAAGGCATGTTTAGCTATATATGATGCAGGTAACACTAGCATGGACCAATGATCTATTGAGATATCTTAATGAAATTTGGCAAACTGTTTCAATAGAATATTGATTTGTGGGCAGGGTCCCAGCAATGTAATTTTCGGGGATATTTTGCTCAAGGTCAGTATAGATATCGGTTCGAAAATGTTATAATATATATTTAATACCTCAGGGTAACACTTAAAACAATAACTGATACATAAAATATACAAATCCTGTCCGAGAAGTTCTCGAAATGGTATTATTACTGTAAATGTATGGGTGTATGTTTGTGTGTGTATGTATGGGTGTATGTTTGTGTGTGTATGTATGGGTGTATGTTTGTGTGTGTATGTTTGTGTGTGTATGTATGGGTGTATGTTTGTGTGTGTATGTATGGGTGTATGTTTGTGTGTGTATGTATGGGTGTATATGTGTGTGTGTATGTATGGGTGTATGTTTGTGTGTGTATGTATGGGTGTATGTTTGTGTGTGTATGTATGGGTGTATGTTTGTGTGTGTATGTATGGGTGTATGTTTGTGTGTGTACGTATGGGTATGTATGGGTGTATGTTTGTGTGTGTATGGGTATGGGTGTATGTTTGTGTGTGTATGTATATATGTATGGATGTATGTTTGTGCGTATATGTATGGGTGTATGTTTGTGTGTGTATGTATGGGTGTATGTATGGGTGTATGTTTGTGTGTGTATGTTTGTGTGTGTATGTATTGGTGTATGTTTGTGTGTGTATGTATGGGTGTATGTGTGTGTGTGTGTATGTATGGGTGTATGTTTGTGTGTGTATGTATGGGTGTATGTGTGTGTGTGTATGTATGGGTGTATGTTTGTGTGTGTATGTATGGGTGTATGTTTGTGTGGGTATGTATGGGTGTATGTCTGTGTGTGTATGGGTATGGGTGTATGTTTGTGTGTGTATGTATATATGTATGGATGTATGTTTGTGCGTATATGTATGGGTGTATGTTTGTGTGTGTATGTATGTATGGGTGTATGTTTGTGTGTGTATGTATGTGTGTATGTGTGTGTGTATGTATGGGTGTATGTTTGTGTGTGTATGTATGGGTGTATGTATGTGTGTGTATGCATGGGTGTATGTTTGTGTGGGTATGTATATATTATGGGTGTATGTTTGTGCGTGTATGTATGGGTGTATGTTTGTGCGTATATGTATGGGTGTATGTATGGGTGTATGTTTGTGTGTGTATGTATGGGTGTATGTTTGTGTGTGTATGTATGGGTGTAGGTTTGTGCGTGTATGTATGGGTGTATGTTTGTGTGTGTATGTATGGGTGTATGTTTGTGTGTGTATGTATGGGTGTATGTGTGTGTGTATGCATGGGTGTATGTTTGTGTGGGTATGTATGGGTGTATGTGTGTGTGTGTATGCATGGGTGTATGTTTGTGCGTGTATGTATGGATGTATGTTTGTGGGTGTATGTATGGGTGTATGTTTGTGTGGGTATGTATGGGTGTATGTGTGTGCATGTATGTATGGGTGTATGTTTGTGCGTATATGTATGGGTGTATGTTTGTGTGGGTATGTATATATGTATGGGTGTATGTATGCTTTATATGCCTCACTATGGATGCAGATATGTTTATATGCCTCACTATGGATGCAGATGTGTGTATATTCCTCACTATGGATGCATATGTGTGTATATGCCTCACTATGGATGCAGATATGTTTATATGCCTCACTATGAATGCAGATGTGTGTATATGCCTCACTATGGATGCAGATGTGTGTATATGCCTCACTATGGATGCAGATATGTTTATATGCCTCACTATGAATGCAAATATGTTTATATGCCTCACTATGGATGCAGATGTGTGTATATTCCTCACTATGGATGCATATGTGTGTATATGCCTCACTATGGATGCAGATGTGTGTATATGCCTCACTATGGATGCAGATGTGTTTATATGTAACATGAAAAGGGAGTCAACAAGAAACGGTTGCCTAATGCTTAAGATATCGCGAGAAACGATTGCCTAATGCTTAAGATATCACGAGAAACGGTTGCCTAATGCTTAAGATATCGCGAGAAACGATTGCCTAATGCTTAAGATATCGCGAGAAACGGTTGCCTAATGCTTAAGATATCGCGAGAAACGATTGCCTAATGCTTAAGATATCACGAGAAACGGTTGCCTAATGCTTAAGATATCGCGAGAAACGGTTGCCTAATGCCTAAGATATCGCGTGAAACGGTTGCCTAATGCTTAAGATATCGCGAGAAACGGTTGCCTAATGCTTAAGATATCGCGAGAAACGGTTGCCTAATGCCTAAGATATCGCGAGAAACGGTTGCCTAATGCTTAAGATATCGCGTGAAACGATTGCCTAATGCTTAAGATATCGCGAGAAACAATTGCCTAATGCTTAAGATATCGCGAGAAACGATTGCCTAATGCTTAAGATATCGCGAGAAACGATTGCCTAATGCCTAAGATATCGCGAGAAACGATTGCCTAATGCTTAAGCTATCGCGAGAAACGATTGCCTAATGCTTAAGATATCACGAGAAACGGTTGCCTAATGCCTAAGATATCGCGAGAAACGATTGCCTAATGCCTAAGATATCGCGATAAACGATTGCCTAATACGTTGCCTCTTCTCTCTCCCTCGTGGCGATGGATTCCACCAGGAATGAGGTCTCGAGAGTGATTTATATAAGTTGAAATAACTTGTTTCGCAATCGAGGTAAATTAAATTTGTATAAACTAATCTACCTTTCCAGTGATTATTTTCACGTTAATTACGCCTTACTCTCAGAGTAAAAACATTACCCATGATGGTCCAAATATTTACACTATAATTTGACTTTAAATCTTTTTATTTGTTATTAATAGTTATATATAGTTACATTAATGGTAATAGTTACGCTTGTGTTATAATTTCAGATGAATATAATCGTGCAATATGATGCCCCTGCTCTACTATCAGTTTATTAAACATCCTCTCGGAAATAGATTGCTTCTTCTACCTGGTAATTTGAAGCAACAATTGTTTATTAAATACTGGAGATCGTCATCATCAATATCACCATTGTCTGAATGGAAATATGTTATGATTCCGAAGAGCTGAAGAGGCACGTGGTTATTCATGCAGGAGACACCTATGTATCTGTGAAATGTTTGTTAATATGGTGATCTAAAGCGAACGTCCAGGTTGATGTCAATTCTACACAATAAATTGTACGCAATCACATCTGAACCGACATATGTTTATTCATGCAGGAGAACGACCTCGTGAAATGTTTGTTAATATGGTGATCGAAAGCGAACGTCCAGGTTGATGTCAATTCTACACAATAAATTGTACGCAATCACATCTGAACCGACATATGTTTATTCATGCAGTAGAACACCTACGTATCTGTGAAATGTTTGTTAATATGGTGGTTATCTAAAGCGAACGTCCACGTTGATGTCAATTCTACACAATAAACTTTAGTCAATCACATCTGAAACGACATATGTTTATTCATGCAGGAGAACGACCTCATAAATGTGAAATGTTTGTTAATATGGTGATCGAAAGCGAACGTCCACGTTGATGTCAATTCTACACAATAAACTTTAGTCAATCACATCTGAAACGACATATGTTTATTCATGCAGGAGAACGACCTCATAAATGTGAAATGTCCAAACAATTCTTAGCCCAATCAGGAAGTCGGAATCAGCATAGTGTCAGTCATACTGAAAGACGACCTCATAAATGTCAAATCTGCATGAAAAGATTCGATCAGTCTGGAAATCTAAAGCAACACATGCTTATTCATACTGGAGAACGACCTCATGAATGTCAAATCTGCAAAAGATTGTTCAGTCATTCTGGAAATTTGAATAAACACATGCTTATTCATACTGGAGAACGACCGTATGAATGTCAAATCTGCAAAAGATTGTTTACTCAATCTGGAAGTCTGAATCAACATATTATGCTTATTCATAAAGGAGAACGACCTTTTGAATGTCAGATCTGCAAGCTATTGTTTACAGATTCTGGACGTCTGAAGCAACACATGAGCATTCACATAAGAGAACGGGTTTATGAATGTCAAATATGCAAAAACGTGTTTGCTCGGTCTGGAGGTCTGAGGCAACATATGCTTGTCCATACAGAAGAACGACATTATGAATGTCAAATATGCAAGAAATTGTTTAACTGTTCGGGAAATCTGAAGAAACATATGATTATGCATACAGGAGAAAGACCGTATGAATGTCACACCTGCAAGAAAGTGTTTGCTCGTTCTACAAATCTGAAGCAACATTTGTATGTACATACAGGAGAACGACCGTATGAATGTCAGACATGCAAGAAATTGTTTACTCATTCTGCAAGTTTGAAGAGGCATATGCATATTCATACGAGGTGTGGTTAAAATATTACCAAATCTGCCTCTAATGAATGGGATACCCCTAAATATGGGGCATTGTCATAGTTACTGACAAACCCCAGACCAAGTGCATGTAATGCACAAACAACTAACTATCAATCAAACTTAAACACAGGTATGTGTTTTCCATTATAATGGAGACACTACAATCGATGTATTGCAGATGTGCATTTTGTATATGTGTCCACGTCTCCTTTATTTACTCATTTTATTTGGTGACATATTTTCAAAAAAAGATCTTCAAAATATGGTGCTAAGTGAAACTAGTCTTGAGCATTATGCTAATTGAATTTTCATTTTAGTGTTACATTATTAGTGTACATATTATGATATCCCTAAGTCAGACTAAATCAGCAAGTTAAAATAGAACATTACAGTAAAACCCCTATAATAAGACCACGTATGTGACTTCAATGACGTTGTTTTATTAGCGGAGTGGTCTCATTATTGTGTTATCAGCCATATTACTATGGAAGGAAGGAGATATAAAATATGTTATACTTACCAGGAATAACTAGGATTAAAACTGCAGAGAAAACTATAGGTGTATACAGTTCAAGATTGATACAATAGAAGAAATATAATTATATCTCTACAACTACTGTGTTCAGTCATACTCTACAACTACTGTGTTCTATCATACTCTACAACTACTGTGTTCTATCATACTCTACAACTACTGTGTTCAGTCATACTCTACAACTACTGTGTTCTATCATACTCTACAACTACTGTGTTCAGTCATACTCTACAACTACTGTGTTCAATCATACTCTACAACTACTGTGTTCAATGTTCAATCATACTCTACAACTACGGTGTTCAATCATACTCTACAACTACTGTGTTCAATCATACTCTACAACTACTGTGTTCAATCATACTCTACAACTACTGTGTTCTATCATACTCTACAACTACTGTGTTCTATCATACTCTACAACTACTGTGTTCAGTCATACTCTACAACTACTGTGTTCTATCATACTCTACAACTACTGTGTTCTATCATACTCTACAACTACTGTGTTCTATCATACTCTACAACTACTGTGTTCTATCATACTCTACAACTACTGCGTTCAATCATACTCTACAACTATTGTGTTCAGTCATACACCAGTTAGGTATCTGTTTATCATCAAGTAGTGAACATATACACATTAGTTAGGTATCTGTATACCATCAAGTAGTGAACATTAGTTAGTTATCTGTATATCATCAAGTAGTGAACATTAGTTAGGTATCTGTATATCATCAAGTAGTGAACATTAGTTAGTTATCTGTATATCATCAAGTAGTGAACATTAGTTAGGTATCTGTATATCATCAAGTAGTGAACATTAGTTAGTTATCTGTATATCATCAAGTAGTGAACATTAGTTAGGTATCTGTATATCATCAAGTAGTGAACATTAGTTAGTTATCTGTATATCATCAAGTAGTGAACATTAGTTAGGTATCTGTATATCATCAAGTAGTGAACATTAGTTAGTTATCTGTATATCATCAAGTAGTGAACATTAGTTAGGTATCTGTATATCATCAAGTAGTGAACATTAGTTAGGTATCTGTATACCATCAAGTAGTGAACATTAGTTAGTTATCTGTATATCATCAAGTAGTGAACATTAGTTAGTTATCTGTATATCATCAAGTAGTGAACATTAGTATAGGTGTCTGTATATCATCAAGTAGTGAACATTAGTATAGGTGTCTGTATATCATCAAGTAGTGAACATATGCACATTAGTTAGGTATCTGTATATCATCATGTAGTGAACATTAGTTAGTTATTTGTATATCATCAAGTAGTGAACATTAGTTAGTTATTTGTATATCATCAAGTAGTGAACATTAGTTAGTTATTTGTATATCATCAAGTAGTGAACATTAGTTAGTTATTTGTATATCTTCAAGTAGTGAACATTAGTTAGTTATTTGTATATCATCATGTAGTGAACATTAAATATCACCATTTGAGCAAACTTAGTAGTGAACAGTTTACTATGATAGGGTTTAAATACACAATATCACCATTAAATACAACATCTGAATGGAAGGAGTGATTGATTTATATTGGACCAGTAGAATAAGCATGGCTGTCCGATTAGCGCAGTCGTTAGCATGCTCGCTTCTCACCAATGCAACCAGGGTTCGATCCTCGGACCGGGAAGTATGGGAGATGGTACGGTGGTCACCAGATCGGACAGGTGGGTTTTCTCCGGGTACTCCGGTTTCCTCCCACATGAATGACCACATATACGCTTTCATCCGCGCCAACGAGAGTGATTAATATAAGTTGTTAGAACTTGCTTCGCAATCGTTTAAGTTTAAACTGGACTGCTTTCTTTTCTACAATGTAATTATGGATACCAATTAACACTCTCTTTTTTAACATTCACTTATAAAAACAACGGGAAGCCACTTTGAGGTCATAGACCTGGTGGAGAGGACAACCATAAGCTGTATAGCTTTCTGTCCAATTCCTTATTTCAATTGTTGTAAATAATCATGTACACGATATAAAATAAATATGTTTAACCCATTCAACACCAAGTAACTGACATGGACTGGTGCATGTTATTTTTAGACCAATAAATTAATAAGAAAATTACCTTTGGACCAGTTCATTTATCAAAATAGGTAATTTCATGTAAAAAATAATATTACTGGCAAAAAGTGCAGATCCTGATGAGATGGCTCGTTATGAGCCGACTCATCTGGATCTACACTTTTTGTAAGCCTATTGAGAGGCCTGTGCTGTTGAAAGGGTTAAACCAAACCTGGTAGCAAAAAAACTTGTCTTATAGGCGAGTATGTACGATCGGTAAGGCTACATGACAAATATCAAAGATCTGTGCATTGTGGTTTATGAGAATATTTTTAAAGATTGACTTTACAATTCTATATGAAATATAACAAAACATCTTCCCCACTCAGTGGCCAATATTATGCTAAACGCCATATCGCCTGCAAACATGTAGAATCTAGTAGATATAGTTTACCATTACGCTTGCACATGGAAGTTAGCATCAGTGGCAGCCATGTTTTTTTGACAAATCGATACGGCTTGAGCAAATTTGAGAGACCAGCATCTAATAATGATCCATATGTCACCATATGTGTGCCAGTCATTTTGGAGGAGATATTTGAAATGTTGACAAGGTTGACCTAATTTTAAGTCTTACTGACCTAATTTGAGGTTGACACAATGATCATTGCATTGAAGTTTGATGATGATTGGATGAATGGTTCAGGAGATGTCATTTGAAGTTAAATGTTGACTTGCTGCACATAGACAGACAGACACACAGACACACAGACAGACGTTGAACAAAGGGCGATCACAAAATCTCACCGGAGCACAAAAAACAGAAAATACTTGGAATGAAAATGATGTTGAATTGGTAAGATTTTATTTCAATATAAGACATGTATTTCATCAAAATCTATCAAAATGACATAGATGTATACTGTCTATGTGCCAACATTCATTATAAGCAAATATATTTAAAGTCATATTCCTGCTAAAAAACCGAAATTTCATTGCAAACGAGTATCCCATGCTGTATATGAGTGTCCCATGATGTATACGAGTGTCCTGTGCTATATACGAATGTCCCGTGCTGTAGATGAATGTCCCATACTGTATACAAATGTCCCATGCTGTATATGAATGTCCCATGCTGTATATGAATGTCCCATGCTGTATAAGAATGTCCCATGCTCTAATGGAGACATGTCATGTCTTTAATGGAGACATAGCATAATGGGGATTTGTTATTTGAGGCAACACCCCACTCCTACCATTCCACGTTTCGACCTCCCCCTTCCACGTGTCGACCCCACCCTTCCACATGTCAACCTTGCATGTGTCGACCTCCCCCTTCCATGTGTCGACCCCCATTCCACGTGTTGACCTCATTTTCAACAGGAATCTGACCGTATCATACATTTTAAACTAAAATTGACATAAATTGCAAAATACAATAATAGATATATAGTCTTTATTAAATTGAATAGTATTCAAGTGCGTAGTTAACCTTCTGTCGGAATATAACAATAATTTAACAATATTTCTAAAACAATCGTTAATTCACAGTGATGTTTCTATATAAATTATATATAAAATTAAAACCTGCTGTAATTTTATATTTCATGCAAATATCAGGACTGTGAATGGAAAATTGTGAAAACGGAAAATCTGCCAAATGTGGAAAAACAGGATTACCTACTTAAAAAGTGAAAATATATCTTGAATTTAGCTTACATTTCAATACATTTGTATTTATTGTGTACATAATTATTTGTTGTAATTTATGTTATATAATGTCGAATAAATATGTTTAAACAAAAAAACAAAATGTTTTCTGAACAGATTTGGTCTAAATCTGATAATATTTATATTTTAAGATTTTAATTAAAAAAGAGGAAATCGTCTATAAACAGTGGCAAAAAACTCCTGTATCACATTATACGCAAACACTGAATATAATAGCATTATTCTTGGAAACAGTTCATTTCTGCACAAGCTATTATTGAACACCTGAAAGATTCACAATGTCACATCATCTGTTTCCTAATATATATATATATGTGTATGTTCTAAGCGGTCTTTAATACATTGTATGATCATTAAATACGGAACTTTAATATTCTCATTTTGGAGGGAAATTAATATCATCATGTTTGTTGGTGTCATTTTAGGGGTTTAATGTTTTGTGCCTGTCTTTTGACCTGAAAAAAAGAAAAACATAAATACAAAGTAAAGTTATACCAGTAGATGGAATTCGTTTTCATTACGATTATCATGTTTTCATATACAATCTATCAGCATAAGTCAGGTGTAAATTGGGTTTGTTATTGATAGATTAGGTACATAATTATACAAGCTATATTTCGTATTGATGACATTCGCGTTTTTTGCGATTATCATGTTTTCATATACAATCTTTCAGGGTAAGTCAATGTAAATTGTGTTTGTCATTGATAGATTAAGTACATAATTATACAAGCTATATTTCGTATAGATGAAATTCGTTTTCATTACGATTATCATGTTTTCATATATAATCTATCAGGGTAAGTCAGGTGTAAATTGTGCTTGTAATTTGTAGATCAAGTACATATATGTTAAAACATTCATCTACCTATCACGGTATATTTGGATTTCCCGGTAATAATTGTATGTATACCCATGCATATAGTGTTGGTATATAATTATGAAGTATGTGCAAATAACTCTCTAAAGAACCATACTTATTCTGTTTGACGCTCATGCAACTTAAATGGGGTAAAATGACATTTGATATTTCTATGTTCTTATTGTTTGTAATAGCGCACACTGAACATCTTACTACAACAACTACATTTATCAAATCGCTTAAATCACTTTTGTTTCATATAATAACATAATTCCAATTTCTTAGTTCTTTTTAGGTGGTGGTCCCCGATAGTTGGTGGTCCCAGATAGTTGGTGGTACCAGATAGTTGGTGGTCCCAGATAGTTGGTGGTACCAGATAGGTGGTGGTCCCCGATAGGTGGTGGTACCAGATAGGTGGTGGTCCCAGATAGGTGGTGGTACCAGATAGGTGGTGGTCCCCGATAGTTGGTGGTACCAGATAGGTGGTGGTCCCAGATAGGTGGTTGTCCCCGATAGTTGGTGGTCCCCGATAGTTGGTGGTACCAGATAGTTGCCTTGGCTGTACCAGATAGGTGGTGGTCCCATGGTCCCAGATAGGTGGTGGTCCCAGATAGTTGGTGGCCCCAGATAGTTGGTGGCCCCAGATAGTTGGCATTACCAGATAGTTGGTGGTCCCAGATAGTTGGTGGCCCCAGATAGTTGGTGGCCCCAGATAGTTGGTGGCCCCAGATAGTTGGCATTACCAGATAGGTGGTGGTACCATGGTCCCAGATAGTTGGTGGTCCCAGATAGTTGGTGGTCCCAGATAGTTGGCATTACCAGATAGGTGGTGGTCCCAGATAGTTGGTGGTCCCAGATAGTTGGTGGTCCCAGATAGGTGGTGGTCCCAGATAGGTGGTGGTCCCAGATAGTTGGTGGTCCCAGATAGTTGGTGGTCCCAGATAGTTGGCATTACCAGATAGGTGGTGGTCCCAGATAGTTGGTGGTCCCAGATAGTTGGCATTACCAGATAGATGGTGGTCCCAGATAGTTGGTGGTCCCAGATAGTTGGTGGTCCCAGATAGTTGGTGGTCCCAGATAGTTGGCATTACCAGATAGGTGGTGGTACCATGGTCCCAGATAGTTGGTGGTCCCAGATAGTTGGTGGTCCCAGATAGTTGGTGGTCCCAGATAGTTGGTGGTCCCAGATAGTTGGCATTACCAGATAGGTGGTGGTCCCAGATAGTTGGTGGTCCCAGATAGTTGGTGGTCCCAGATAGTTGGCATTACCAGATAGGTGGTGGTCCCAGATAGTTGGTGGTCCCAGATAGTTGGTGGTCCCAGATAGTTGGTGGTCCCAGATAGTTGGCATTACCAGATAGGTGGTGGTACCATGGTCCCAGATAGTTGGTGGTCCCAGATAGTTGGTGGTCCCAGATAGTTGGTGGTCCCAGATAGTTGGTGGTCCCAGATAGTTGGCATTACCAGATAGGTGGTGGTCCCAGATAGTTGGTGGTCCCAGATAGTTGGTGGTCCCAGATAGTTGGCATTACCAGATAGGTGGTGGTCCCAGATAGTTGGTGGTCCCAGATAGTTGGTGGTCCCAGATAGTTGGTGGTCCCAGATAGTTGGCATTACCAGATAGGTGGTGGTACCATGGTCCCAGATAGTTGGTGGTCCCAGATAGTTGGTGGTCCCAGATAGGTGGTGGTCCCAGATAGTTGGTGGTCCCAGATAGGTGGCATTACCAGATAGGTGGTGGCCCCCGATAGGTGGTGGTACCAGATAGGTGGTGGTCCCAGATAGTTGCCTTGGCTGTACCAGATAGGTGGCATTACCAGATAGGTGGTGGTACCATGGTCCCAGATAGTTGCCTTGGCTGTACCAGATAGGTGGCATTACCAGATAGGTGGTGGTACCATGGTCCCAGATAGTTGGCATTACCAGATAGGTGGTGGTACCATGGTCCCAGATAGTTGGTGGTCCCAGATAGTTGGCATTACCAGATAGGTGGTGGTACCATGGTCCCAGATAGTTGGTGGTCCCAGATAGGTGGCATTACCAGATAGGTGGTGGCCCCCGATAGGTGGTGGTACCAGATAGGTGGTGGTCCCAGATAGTTGGTGGTCCCAGATAGGTGGCATTACCAGATAGGTGGTGGCCCCCCGATAGGTGGTGGTACCAGATAGGTGTTGGTCCCCGATAGGTGGTGGTACCAGATAGGTGGCATTACCAGATAGGTGGTGGTCCCCGATAGGTGGTGGCCCCCGATAGGTGGTGGTACCAGATAGGTGGTGGTCCCCAATAGGTGGTGGTACCAGATAAGTGGCATTACCAGATAGGTGGTGGTCCCCAATAGGTGGTGGTACCAGATAAGTGGCATTACCAGATAGGTGGTGGTCCCCAATAGGTGGTGGCCCCCGATAGGTGGTGGTCCCCGATAGGTGGTGGTCCCCGATAGTTGGTGGCATTACCAGATAGGTAGTGGTCCCCAATAGGTGGTGGTACCAGATAGGTGGCATTACCAGATAGGTGACATTACCAGATAGGTGGTGGTCCCAGATAGTTGGTGGTACCAGATAAGTGGTGGTACCAGATAAGTGGCATTACCAGATAGGTGGCATTACCAGATAGGTGGCGGTACCAGATAGGTGGTGGTCCCAGATAGGTGGTGGTACCAGATAGGTGGTGGTCCCCGATAGGTGGTGGTACCAGATAAGTGGCATTACCAGATAGGTGGCATTACCAGATAGGTGGTGGTACCAGATAGGTGGTGGTACCAGATAGGTGGCATTACCAGATAGGTGGCATTACCAAAATAGGTGGCATTACCAGATAGGTGGCATTACCAAAATAGGTGGCATTACCAGATAGGTGGCATTACCAGATAGGTGGTGGTACCAGATAGGTGGTGGTACCAGATAGGTGGCATTACCAGATAGGTGGCATTACCAAAATATGTGGCATTACCAGATAGGTGGCATTACCAAAATAGGTGGCATTACCAGATAGGTGGCATTACCAGATAGGTGGCATTACCAGATAGGTGGCGGTACCAGATAGGTGGTGGTCCCAGATAGTTGGTGGTACCAGATAAGTGGCATTACCAGATAGGTGGCATTACCAGATAGGTGGCGGTACCAGATAAGTGGTGGTACCAGATAAGTGGTGGTACCAGATAAGTGGCATTACCAGATAGGTGGCATTACCAGATAGGTGGCGGTACCAGATAGGTGGTGGTCCCAGATAGTTGGTGGTACCAGATAAGTGGCATTACCAGATA
The DNA here is from genome assembly GCA_014843695.1 of Archivesica marissinica. Lineage (NCBI taxonomy): Eukaryota > Metazoa > Mollusca > Bivalvia > Venerida > Vesicomyidae > Archivesica > Archivesica marissinica. The sequence goes on along the minus strand of CM026392.1, from coordinate 31,270,431 downwards.
GGTGGCATTACCAGATAGGTGGTGGTACCAGATAGGTGGTGGTACCAGATAGGTGGCATTACCAGATAGGTGGCATTACCAGATAGGTTGCATTACCAGATAGGTTGCATTACCAGATAGGTGGTGGTACCAGATAGGTGGCATTACCAGATAGGTGGCATTACCAGATAGGTTGCATTACCAGATAGGTTGCATTACCAGATAGGTGGCATTACCAAAATAGGTGGCATTACCAGATAGGTGGCATTACCAGATAGGTGGTGGTCCCAGATAGGTGGCATTACCAAAATAGGTGGCATTACCAGATAGGTGGTGGTACCAGATAAGTGGCATTACCCGATAGGTGGCATTACCAGATAGGTTGCATTACCAGATAGGTGGCATTACCAAATAGGTGGCATTACCAGATAGGTGGCATTACCAGATAGGTGGCATTACCAGATAGGTGGTGGTACCAGATAAGTGGCATTACCAAAATAGGTGGCATTACCAGATAGGTGGCATTACCAGATAGGTGGCATTACCAGATAGGTGGCATTACCAGATAGGTGGCATTACCAGATAGGTGGCGGTACCAGATAGTTGGTGGTACCAGATAAGTGGTGGTACCAGATAAGTGGCATTACCAGATAGGTGGCATTACCAGATAGGTGGCGGTACCAGATAGGTGGTGGTCCCAGATAGTTGGTGGTACCAGATAAGTGGCATTACCAGATAGGTGGCATTACCAGATAGGTGGTGGTACCAGATAGGTGGTGGTACCAGATAGGTGGCATTACCAGATAGGTGGCATTACCAAAATAGGTGGCATTACCAGATAGGTTGCATTACCAGATAGGTGGCATTACCAGATAGGTGGTGGTACCAGATAGGTGGTGGTCCCAGATAGGTGGCATTACCAAAATAGGTGGCATTACCAGATAGGTGGTGGTACCAGATAAGTGGCATTACCAGATAGGTGGCATTACCAGATAGGTTGCATTACCAGATAGGTGGCATTACCAAATAGGTGGCATTACCAGATAGGTGGTGGTACCAGATAAGTGGCATTACCCGATAGGTGGCATTACCAGATAGGTGGTGGTACCAGATAGTGGTGGTCCCAGATAGGTGGTGGTCCCAGATAGGTGGCATTACCAGATAGGTTGCATTACCAGATAGGTGGCATTACCAGATAGGTTGCATTACCAGATAGGTGGTGGTACCAGATAAGTGGCAGTACCAGATAGGTGGTGGTACCAGATAAGTGGCATTACCAGATAGGTGGCATTACCAGATAGGTTGCATTACCAGATAGGTTGCATTACCAGATAAGTGGCATTACCAGATAGGTGGCATTACCAGATAGGTGGTGGTTCCAGATAGGTGGCAGTACCAGATAGTGGTGGTCCCAGATAGGTGGCATTACCAGATAGGTGGCATTACCAGATAGGTGGTGGTCCCAGATAGGTGGTGGTCCCAGATAGGTGGCATTACCAGATAGGTGGCATTACCAGATAGGTGGTGGTCCCAGATAGGTGGCATTACCAGATAGGTGGCATTACCAGATAGGTGGTGGTACCAGATAGGTGGTGGTACCAGATAGGTGGCATTACCAGATAGGTGGCATTACCAGATAGGTGGTGGTCCCAGATAGGTGGTGGTCCCAGATAGGTGGCATTACCAGATAGTGGTTGTCCCCGATAGGTGGTGGTACAAGCTAGGTGTGTGTACCAGATAGGTGGCGGTCCTGGATAAGTGGCAGTACCAGATAGGTGGTGGTCCAGGATAGGTGGCAGTACTAGATAGTGGTGGTCCCAGATAGGTGGCATTACCAGATAGGTGGCATTACCAGATAGGTGGTGGTCCCAGATAGGTGGTGGTCCCAGATAGGTGGCATTACCAGATAGGTGGCCTTACCAGATAGGTGGTGGTCCCAGATAGGTGGCATTACCAGATAGGTGGCATTACCAGATAGGTGGTGGTCCCAGATAGGTGGTGGTCCCAGATAGGTGGTGGTCCCAGATAGGTGGCATTACCAGATAGTGGTTGTCCCCGATAGGTGGTGGTACAAGCTAGGTGTGTGTACCAGATAGGTGGCGGTCCTGGATAAGTGGCAGTACCAGATAGGTGGTGGTCCAGGATAGGTAAGGTGAGCAGCCCAAATAGGTGGTAGGCCCAAATAGGTGGTAGGCCAAAATAGGTGGTGGGCCAAGATAGGTGATGGGCCAAAATATGTGGTGGGCCAAGATAGGTGGTGGGCCAAAATAGGTGATGGGCCAAAATAGGTGGTGGGCCAAGATAGATGGTGGGCCAAGATAGGTGATGGGCCAAAATAGGTGGTGGGCCAAGATAGATGATGGGCCAAAATAGGTGATGGGCCAAAATAGGTGGTGGGCCAAGATAGGTGGTGGGCCAAGATAGGTGGTGGGCCAAAATAGGTGGTGGGCCAAGATAGGTGGTGGGCCAAGATAGGTGGTGGGCCTGGATAGGTGGTGGGCCAAGATAGGTGGTGGGCCTGGATAGGTGGTGGGCCTGGATAAGTGGTGGGCCAAGATAGGTGGTGGGCTACGATACTTAGTGGGCCTATCTAGACTTCATCTACAGTGTTGGATGAAATTATTTACCTTCGTTATCTGTATGTTCCTGATCAGTTTGTTCTTTGTCAGTTTGTTCTTTGTCAGTTTGTTCTTTGTCAGTTTGTTCTTTGTCTGTATCTGTCGTTGTTTTGTCACGTGGACTGTCTACCCTCGATGTGGGCTCTGAAACAAAGATTGCATGTTCAAATAGGCCATCATGAAATATCACAGCTCACTACAATGATTAGTTTCAACAGTATTATCTACATACAGTACGTACTATTAAAGCGACATTACAAAGAGCATTTTTCAAGTATAAATGCGTTGCTACTACAAATTCATCGGAATACATTCGAACACTAACATTGAATCAATAAACAGTGATTCTGTGGTCCACAATCTTTCAAAGGTCAAAGTAGGATAAATTTATTGCATTAAATATGACAACATACTTATAGCAAAGACTACATATATAAACAAAGTACAATGGAAAGACATGGATACATTTTCAGAAGAGCATAGATGATTATGATGTTTAAAAAAAAAAATTAAAAAAATTTCTTACTAAATTTGCGTAATATATAAATTTGGACAGGTTTTGAACAATTTTCCTATTAGTGTGTGTAAGTAAGGTAATAAACCTTTGTTTGGTAGGCCAAGTATAATAGTAGCGTTTCATAATATAATGGGTTTCTATGATCCGATTTGACGTTTGTTTGTCATTGGAGTCAACACCAAACGCGTGATACTTTCGTTTAGAGATAATTTAACTAAGATTTGTCTACAAATAAATAGGCATAGGCAGAAATGTGAGATATAACGGTAAATCTGTACCATAAATCGTGTTATTCAGGATACATGCTTTTTATTACGCATGAATGTCGACCATATTTACATTATTTTGCTATGTAGACAACATTTGTTTATTAGTAAAATTATTCAGTTTTTAATTTTAATAGGAAATTACATTCTGTAGATATTTGCGTTTTCATTGATGTAGTGTCGCTTTAAATAATATATTGATTGATAAACAAATTATACAAGCATTGATAGAAGAAGTTCTACACAAACATTTCATGTCTGATCAGAACAAGTTTGTCCTTCAAATGTCACTGAATTATTGTTAAACAATTTACAGATTTAAAATGTGTTTGTAAACGTGTACACAATGCCCAGTGCATGACAAGGCACTATTTACATGTTGTTCAAAGTGTGCATTGCCTAATGTAAAGAGTGAAGTGTTTTGTTTATTATAGTGTCGCCCCTATTTAAAGGGTCAGTCATTTCTGATTTATGAGACACCTCTTTTTATGAACATCAGTACTTCCCGAATCATATACATGTATGCCAGGCTGGTAGGCAATCGGTAACCATTATTTAACTAGCTGGTGGCTCACCAACGGGCCATATCAGAACGAACCACTGACGAGATTCGAACCTTCGACCTCCCGTTCCATAGGCAGACGTCTTAACCACTATGCCACGGATAGACTATAAGTAGACTTGCTTAGTTACTAGAAGTATCAGTTGGTATATAAAGCTGTCTGATTAGCGCAGTGGTTAGTGCGCTCGCTTCTCACCAATGCAACACGGGTTCGATTATCGGACAGGGAAGTATGTGAGATGGTACGGTGGTCGCCAGATCGGACAGGTGAGTTTTCTACGGGTACTCCGGTTTCCTCCCATACGAATGACCACATTTACGCTTTCATCTGCGCCAACGAGAGTGATTAATATAAGCTGTTAACACTTGCTTCGCAATTGTAAATAAAGTTTAAACTTATAAAATCTGCGATGCCGGTCAGAAATAAATGGCAGTATATCTGAATATATATATACATATTACATGGGTTCGGTTAGGAGATTTCACTTGCTATGCCTTTGTTCAAAATAATATGAATGTGACATTTTCTTTAACTACGTGTAATTAAGCGTATTATGACCAGAAAAATGTACACAAAATCTTTCACACCTTCAGTGCTCATCCTAGGTCAGAATGTTTGGGAGAAGTTAGAATTTGTTTTTGGAACAACAATAAAAACAAAGCATTCCAAATATACATTTGGGGATAAATCACATTTTATCTACAAAGGGAGGTAATAAAAAAAATAATGAGTTTCTCTCATTAAATGAACAGGTAATTCTACCTGTGATCTACAACATGCATATTATTGTCAGCTCAACCATTAAATATACATAACCCCGTATATACTTGGCTATAAGTCAATCAAAAAATATACATACCTGCATAATTATACTTTGTGTTATATAATGTTACATTACTATACTAGTAACTCTTTGGGTTATATATCTTTACTTTACTATACAAGTCACACTTTGGGTTATATAACTTGACTTTACTATACAAGTCACACTTTGGGTTATATAACTTTACTATACAAGTCACACTTTGGGTTATTATACAAGTCACACTTTGAGTTATATATCTTTACTTTACTATTCAAGTCACACTTTGGGTTATATAACTTGACTTTACTATACAAGTCACACTTTGGGTTATATAACTTGACTTTACTATACAAGTCACACTTTGGGTTATTATACAAGTCACACTTTGAGTTATATATCTTTACTTTACTATACAAGTCACACTTTGGGTTATATAACTTTACTATACAAGTCACACTTTGGGTTAGATACACATGGGTTGTCTACCTTGTGTGTCTGCTGCCCCTGGTTCATGCAGCTTTGCTGGTGGATCTTCTGCTAAATTTAAGTGAACATGAAATGTTTGTTTTTCTGTTTAAAGTCACACAAACAGCGTCGGCCATCTGGCGAATATCCAACTGATATTGGCGGAGGAAGACAACTCCGGGTGGAATTTCAGGCACAGATGGCACCCAGTTAGAACCATCGACCTTCCGCAATCCAGCTGCTGGATAGCTTCCTCACTTGAAATAATTTGACATCTTGAGTGAGATTCAAATCTACAGCGGTGAGGAGCAAACGATTTGAACTCAACGACCTAATAACCACTGAACGACCTAATAACCACTGAACGACCTAATAACCACTGAACGACCTAATAACCACTGAATGACCAAATAACCGCTGAATGACCTAATAACCACTGAACGACCTAATAACCACTGAACGGCCAAATAACCGATGAACGACCTAATAACCACTGAACGACCTAATAACCACTGAACGACCTAATAACCACTTGACCACGGAGGTCCGGCTTGAGGAAATGTAAGGTAATTTTTAATTCATTGCTAGGATACTATTCCACCCTTCCCCACCTCTACGAAATCTCATTCAGTAAAATAAAAATAAATTTATTCATAAAGACATATTTACACTAATATATCAAAATATAAAATGCACTTCCCGACCACACACACACACACATATTTATTATATATATACATATAATATATTTATTGCATTAAATATGATAACATATTTATAACAATTATATGTTATGTTATATTTCGGGTTTTACGCCTGCATCAGCACCATTTCGGGCTATATCGCCGGCGGGCAGTTTACTTAACAACACCTTTCCTGGGCAGGCTCCAGCGGTTAACCAGTACTTTGGTGCACCAACCTCTGTAAGAAACTGCCAACTTTTACATATAAATGAGACACGGCCTGAGCGGGGCTCGAACCTGTGACCATCAGTGATGATAGGTTACAGTGGTATACAAGTCAGCGACCGTAACCACTCGACCACGGAGGCAGACTATTTATAACAAACAATACACAAACCTAAACAAAGTACAATGGAAAAGCATGGATACATTAGTAGTGGCCATATCTATCACACCTCCATAGATATTACTGGGACTACATAGAGATTTAGGTTAATATACTATTATATCTCCATACAAACGACAGCCATTTAGCTATCATGCAGTTGATAAGTAGTGGCCATATCTATCACACCTCCATAGATATTACTGGGACTACATAGAGATTTAGGTTAATATACTATTATATCTCCATACAAATGACAGCCATTTAGCTATCATGCAGTTGATAAGTAGTGGCCATATCTATCACACCTCCATATATATTACTAGGACTACATAGAGATTTAGATTAATATACTATTATATCTCCATACAAACGACAGCCATTTAGCTATCATGCAGTGGATAAGTAGTCACCATATATATCCCACCTTCATAGATATTACTAGGACTACATAGAGATTTAGGTTAATATACTATTATATCTCCATACAAACGACAGCCATTTAGCTATCATGCAGTGGATAAGTAGTCACCATATATATCCCACCTTCATAGATATTACTGGGACTACATAGAGATTTAGGTTAATATACTATTATATCTCCATACAAACGACAGCCATTTAGCTATCATGCAGTGGATAAGTAGTCACCATATCTATCCCACCTTCATAGATATTACTGGGACTACATAGAGATTTAGGTTAATATACTATTATATCTCCATACAAACGACAGCCATTTAGCTATCATGCAGTGGATAAGTAGTCACCATATATATCCCACCTCCATAGATATTACTGGGACTACATAGAGATTTAGGTTAATATACTATTATATCTCCATACAAACGACAGCCATTTAGCTATAATGCAGTGGATAAGTAGTCACCATATATATCCCACCTTCATAGATATTACTGGGACTACATAGAGATTTAGGTTAATATACTATTATATCTCCATACAAACGACAGCCATTTAGCTATCATGCAGTGGATAAGTAGTCACCATATATATCCCACCTTCATAGATATTACTGGGACTACATAGAGATTTAGGTTAATATACTATTATATCTCCATACAAACGACAGCCATTTAGCTATCATGCAGTGGATAAGTAGTCACCATATATATCCCACCTTCATAGATATTACTGGGACTACATAGAGATTTAGGTTAATATACTATTATATCTCCATACAAACGACAGCCATTTAGCTATAATGCAGTGGATAAGTAGTCGCCATATCTATCCCACCTTCATAGATATTACTGGGACTACATAGAGATTTAGGTTAATATACTATTATATCTCCATACAAACGACAGCCATTTAGCTATAATGCAGTGGATAAGTAGTCGCCATATCTATCCCACCTCCATAGATATTACTGGGACTACATAGAGATTTAGGTTAATATACTATTATATCTCCATACAAACGACAGCCATTTAGCTATCATGCAGTGGATAAGTAGTCACCATATCTATCCCACCTCCATAGATATTACTGGGACTACATAGAGATTTAGGTTAATATACTATTATATCTCCATACAAACGACAGCCATTTAGCTATCATGCAGTGGATAAGTAGTCACCATATATATCCCACCTCCATAGATATTACTGGGACTACATAGAGATTTAGGTTAATATACTATTATATCTCCATATAAAAGACAGCCATTTAGCTATCATGTAGTGGATAAGTAGTCACCATATATATCCCACCTTCATAGATATTACTGGGACTACATAGAGATTTAGGTTAATATACTATTATATCTCCATACAAACGACAGCCATTTAGCTATAATGCAGTGGATAAGTAGTCACCATATATATCCCACCTTCATAGATATTACTAGGACTACATAGAGATTTAGGTTAATATACTATTATATCTCCATACAAACGACAGCCATTTAGCTATAATGCAGTGGATAAGTAGTCACCATATATATCCCACCTTCATAGATATTACTGGGACTACATAGAGATTTAGGTTAATATACTATTATATCTCCATACAAAAGACAGCCATTTAGCTATCATGTAGTGGATAAGTAGTCACCATATATATCCCACCTTCATAGATATTACTGGGACTACATAGAGATTTAGGTTAATATACTATTATATCTCCATACAAACGACAGCCATTTAGCTATAATGCAGTGGATAAGTAGTCACCATATATATCCCACCTTCATAGATATTACTGGGACTACATAGAGATTTAGGTTAATATACTATTATATCTCCATACAAACGACAGCCATTTAGCTATCATGCAGTGGATAAGTAGTCACCATATATATCCCACCTTCATAGATATTACTGGGACTACATAGAGATTTAGGTTAATATACTATTATATCTCCATACAAACGACAGCCATTTAGCTATAATGCAGTGGATAAGTAGTCACCATATAATCCCACCTTCATAGATATTACTGGGACTACATAGAGATTTAGGTTAATATACTATTATATCTCCATACAAACGACAGCCATTTAGCTATCATGCAGTGGATAAGTAGTCACCATATATATCCCACCTTCATAGATATTACTGGGACTACATAGAGATTTAGGTTAATATACTATTATATCTCCATACAAACGACAGCCATTTAGCTATCATGCAGTGGATAAGTAGTCACCATATATATCCCACCTTCATAGATATTACTGGGACTACATAGAGATTTAGGTTAATATACTATTATATCTCCATACAAACGACAGCCATTTAGCTATCATGCAGTGGATAAGTAGTCACCATATCTATCCCACCTCCATAGATATTACTGGGACTACATAGAGATTTAGGTTAATATACTATTATATCTCCATACAAACGACAGCCATTTAGCTATCATGCAGTGGATAAGTAGTCACCATATCTATCCCACCTCCATAGATATTACCGGGACTACATGAGATTATGGACATTATTATGAGCATTGATTATACTACTACATTACAATGTATGTCGTATTGGTAATGGCGTCAAGAGGTGCTTCTATGGGGGAAAGGGTTAAATATTTACAGATTTAAAATGTGTTTGTAAACGTGTACACAATTTATGGTGACACATAGGCCCAATGGGCCGGGTGCAAGGGTTATTCATCACCACGATAATTATATAATTGTGAGATTAACGCAAACTTGTTGAAAATTCAGCTTAACCCATTCAACACCAAGTAACTCACATGGACTGGTCCATGATATTTTTAGACCAATAAATTAATAAGAAAATTACATTTGGACCAGTTCATTTATCAAAATGGGTAATTCTGTCTAAAATATTACTGACAAAAAGTGCAGATCCTGATGAGACGGCTCGTCACGAGCCGGCTCATCTGGATCTACACTTTTTATACGCCTTTTTAGAGGTCTGTGGTGTTGAAAGGGTTAATAGCATAATACTAAAACTGAAAAGATTAAATCTCACAGCAAGTGAAATTTAATTAATAATTCAAATTATTTCAAATCACAGAAATTATCTAAGTAATTAATATTTTAATTAAATGCACATGTCATTGCTTTATTAATTAATAATTAAGATTAACTTAATTAAACCGCATGCTACTACAAAATTTATTACACAAAACAACATGTTATAATTATGCTACTTCAAAAATTAATTAAAACCACATGTTATGACCTAACTAAGTAATAATTAAAATAATTAAAACCACATGTTATGACCTAACTAAGTAATAATTAAAATTAATTAAAACCACATGTTATGACCTAACTAAGTAATAATTAAAATTTAATGAATTAAATCCACTGTCATTTTATGATTTAATAATTAAAATTAATTAAAACCACATGTTATGACCTAACTAAGTAATAATTAAAATTTAATGAATTAAATCCACTGTCATTTTATGATTTAATAATTAAAATTAATTAAAACCACATGTTATTAGCTAATTAAATATATAAAAACCACATAAACAACTTATGAAATAATTAAAACCACAAGTTATGAAATAATTAAAACAACATGTTATGAAATAATTAAAACAACATGTTATGAAATAATTAAAACAACATGTTATGAAATAATTAAAACAACATGTTATGAAATAATTAAAACCACACGTTATGGCACGAAATCACTTCACACAATTAAATTTCTAATATTATAACCTTCCGTTTCTTTTATTGACACTGATTTTTTCCCTGATACCGGTTCGGGGGATAATTCTGGCGTCGGTTGTTTCGGCAGTGGTGATGGTGATTTTATTTTCGGTGACGGCACTGAGAGAGAACCACGCAGTTTCAATCAATAAGACCAAATACATTTTGTAACATACTAATACCATAATGGGCTGTCCGATTAGTGCAGTGGTTAGCGCGCTCGCTTCTCACCAATGCAACCCGGGTTCGATCCTCAGACCGGGAAGTATGTGAGATGGTACGGTGGTTGCCAGATCGGACAGGTGGGTTTTCTCTGGGTACTCCGGTTTCCTCCCACACGAATGACCACATTTACGCTTTCATCCGTGCCAACGAGAGTGATTAATATACGTTTTTAGAACTTGCTTCGCAATCGTTGTAAAATAAATAAAGTTTAAACTTAATACCATAATAACATATTTACGCATAGTTTAGAACTATATTATAATCCTGAGAAATTATAAATTATGTTAAGAGATAGTCACTCATTGTTCAGTGACCGTTCATTCTCCCCATGTCTACTCTTATAATTTAACTCTTTGCATTCTGTGTGGTTTTACGTTTATTTATCGTCGCTACCGGTTGCCCATATGAGCGACGCCTCCTGAAGAGATTATTCATTTTAGATTTTTGGAGGATAGTGCAATGATACAGACAGAGATCCATTCCAGAGTCGCCTCTGGTTCTTTTACGTGCACGGTGTACAGCACAGACACAAGACCTTGGTTTAAAGGTCCCATCTGAAAGACTGTTAATTTTATTAGGGTCAGACGGTGGATCGAACCTGCGATCCCTGGATTACCAGTCCAGCATGTTACCACTGGACTACAGATCCGTCTGATCATTCCTTCTCCCCATGTCTACTCTTATAATTTAACTCTTTGCATTCTGGGTAGAATAAAGTCTATAAATAATTCATATAAACAATTCTAATGAAAGCCCATGACATATTTCCCGAGTTTTCTGTTACAAATACGAAACACACAACGTGGTGTCATGTTGTATAAACTTAATTTATTCGTAATCGAGCTAAAATAAATTTGCATAATTTTAACAGAAGAAAGTTTTTATCAAGTTGGATACAAAACCATAAAGCTTTCTTCACAAGGTACCATGTGATCAAGTATATAGCAACTATGGTACAGAATATAGAGCTTTCCCTAACAATAAAACTTAAAACCAACTTTAAACAATCTTACGAAAACCAATTACAAAATAATAGATACTTTAAAGAGACACTATACAAGAATAAAAATAGGGTTTTAGTAAAAAGTACAATATAACCCTAACCCTATAATTTGATTGTGTGTTTTAAAAAATATTATTTATATATAGCACCGTCGTATACATGTATATTTTATCAACAAATGTATGGAAACAGTGCTTAGTGCGCATACAGTGGATGTTAAAACAGCTGTCTTAGATGTTTCTTCTGATTGACGATAGAGAGCGATGTGGCCTGAACGCCTTGCAAACAGATTAAGGAAGTCATACTTTCACGTTCAGTTTGTCATATTGCAAACTCCAAAGAGCTTACTGACTGAAAATAAGAATGCGTACTAGCATTGCTACTTGCATGCACAATTTCAAACAATATTTTTATTCCATAAGATAGAGTGTCACTTTAATACTGATACCGAGGAATACGAAACACAAACAGTTGGGAAAACAAGCTGCCTTCTTCCACTTCTTCAAAGCAATGAAAGATGGCATTCTTTCACTGAGAAAACTCAATCATTCACTCAATCATTCACTCAATCATTCATTCACTCAATCATTCACTCACTCAATCATTCACTCAATCATTCAGTCAATCATTCACTCAATCATTCAGTCAATCAATCATTCAGTCAATCATTCACTCAATCATTCACTCAATCATTCAGTCAAATCAATCATTCAGTCAATCATTCATTCAATCATTCACTCAATCATTCACTCAATCATTCACTCAATCATTCACTCATTCATTCACTCAATCATTCAGTCAATCATTAGTCAATAATTCACTCAATAATTCACTCAATCATTCACTCAACCATTCATTCAATCATTCACTCAATCATTCACTCAATCATTCACTCAATCATTCATTCAATCATTCACTCAATCATTCACTCAATCATTTACTCAATCATTCAGTCAATCATTCAGTCAATCATTCATTAATTCATTCATTCAATCAATCATTCATTCAATTATTCATTAATTCAATCATTCATTAATTCAATCATTCATTAATTCAATCATTCATTCAATCAATCATTCATTCAATCAATCATTCATTCATTCAATCAATCATTCATTAGAATGCAGAAATGAATGATGATAAACACGAGACATTGTAAGAATGAAATAAGCATCTCTGAACATAATGGATACAGTTAGGCGATTCAAAGATAAATGAACATAATGGATACAGTTAGGCGATTCAAAGATAAATGAACAGATATGCAGAGGCTGTTATATATGATTTACCAAAGGGGGTGATTTTTTAGTCTAAAGAGGGTAATAAACAAATTTCTATTTTAATGGGGGGGAAATATAAATTGACAACCAAAGGGGTGTTTTAACCCCAAATAACCCCCTTGAACCACCACTGATATGCACAGTTAGGTAAGATAATAAAAGCTCACCTTTTTCCGTATCAAAATCTTCTTCATACTTATCTGTTATAAAAGAATACAAGAATCTCTATTGTGCGTAAAACATGAAAACTAGCGAGAATTTAGAATACTTTGTGAATGTACATGTACTTGTATACATATCATGTATAACCTATATACTTGTACTTGTATACATATCATGTATAACCTATATACTTGTACTTGTATACATATCATGTATAACCTATATACATATACTTGTATACATATCATGTATAACCTATATACTTGTATACATATTGTGTATAACCTATATACTTGTATACATATCATGTATAACCTATATACTTGTATACATATTGTGTATAACCTATATACATGTACTTGTATACATATCCTGTATAACCTATATACTTGTATACATATCATGTATAACCTATATACTTGTATACATATCCTGTATAACCTATATACTTGTATACATATCCTGTATAACCTATATACATGTACTTGTATACATATCATGTATAACCTATATACTTATATACATATCATGTATAACCTATATACATGTACTTGTATACATATCATGTATAACCTATATACATGTACTTGTATACATATTATGTATAACCTATATACTTGTATACATATCATGTATAACCTATATACATGTACTTGTACACATATCATGTATAACCTATATACATGTACTTGTATACATATCATGTATAACCTATATACATGTACTTGTATACATATCATGTATAACCTATATACATGTACTTGTATACATATCATGTATAACCTATATACATGTACTGTATACATATCATGTATAACCTATATACTTGTAATTGTATACATATTGTGTATAACCTATATACATGTACTTGTATACATATCATGTATAACCTATATACTTGTATACATATCATGTATAACCTATATACATGTACTTGTATACATATCGTGTATAACCTATATACATGTACTTGTATACATATCATGTATAACCTATATACATGTACTTGTATACATATTGTGTATAACCTATATACATGTACTTATATACATATCATGTATAACCTATATACATGTACTTGTATACATATCGTGTATAACCTATATACTTGTAATTGTATACATATTGTGTATAACCTATATACATGTACTTGTATACATATTGTGTATAACCTATATACTTGTACGTGTATACATATTATGTATAACCTATATACATGTACTTGTATACATATTGTGTATAACCTATATACATGTACTTGTATACATATCATGTATAACCTATATACTTGTATACATATCATGTATAACCTATATACATGTACTTGTATACATATCATGTATAACCTATATACTTGTATACATATTGTGTATAACCTATATACATGTACTTGTATACATATCATGTATAACCTATATACTTGTATACATATCATGTATAACCTATATACTTGTATACATATCATGTATAACCTATATACATGTACTTGTATACATATCATGTATAACCTATATACATGTACTTGTATACATATCGTGTATAACCTATATACATGTACTTGTATACATATCATGTATAACCTATATACATGTACTTGTATACATATCATGTATAACCTATATACATGTACTTGTATACATATTATGTATAACCTATATACTTGTACTTGTATACATATTGTGTATAACCTATATACATGTACTTGTATACATATCATGTATAACCTATATACTTGTATACATATCATGTATAACCTATATACTTGTATACATATCATGTATAACCTATATACATGTACTTGTATACATATCATGTATAACCTATATACATGTACTTGTATACATATCATGTATAACCTATATACATGTACTTGTATACATATTGTGTATAACCTATATACATGTACTTGTATACATATCATGTATAACCTATATACATGTACTTGTATACATATCATGTATAACCTATATACATGTACTTGTATACATATCATGTATAACCTATATACATGTACTTGTATACATATTGTGTATAACCTATATACATGTACTTGTATACATATCATGTATAACCTATATACTTGTATACATATCATGTATAACCTATGTACTTGTATACATATCATGTATAACCTATATACTTGTATACATATTATGTATGACCTATATACATGTTCTTGTATACATATCGTGTATAACCTATATACTTGTATACATATCATGTATAACCTATATACATGTACTTGTATACATATCATGTATAACCTATATACTTGTATACATATCATGTATAACCTATGTACTTGTATACATATCATGTATAACCTATATACTTGTATACATATTATGTATGACCTATATACATGTTCTTGTATACATATCATGTATAACCTATATACTTGTATACATATCATGTATAACCTATATACATGTACATGTATACATATTGTGTATAACCTATGTACTTGTATACATATTGTGTATAACCTATGTACTTGTATACATATTGTGTATAACCTATATACTTGTATACATATTGTGTATAACCTATGTACTTGTATACATATTGTGTATAACCTATATACTTGTATACATATTGTGTATAACCTATATACTTGTACTTGTATACATATCATGTATAACCTATGTACTTGTATACATATTGTGTATAACCTATATACTTGTACTTGTATACATATTGTGTATAACCTATATACTTGTATACATATTATGTATAACCTATGTACTTGTATACATATTGTGCATAACCTATGTACTTGTATACATATTGTGTATAACCTATATACTTGTATACATATTGTGTATAACCTATGTACTTGTATACATATTGAGTATAACCTATATACTTGTACTTGTACACATATTGTGTATAACCTATATACATGTACTTGTATACATATCATGTATAACCTATATACATGTACTTGTATACATATCATGTATAACTTATATACATGTATACATATCATGTATAACCTATATACATGTACTTGTAAACATATTGTGTATAACCTATATACATGTACTTGTATACATATCATGTATAACCTATATACATGTACTTGTATACATATCATGCATAACCTATATACATGTACTTGTATACATATCATGTATAACCTATATACATGTATACATATCATGTATAACCTATATACATGTACTTGTATACATATCATGTATAACCTATATACATGTACTTGTATACATATCGTGTATAACCTATGTACTTGTATACATATCATGTATAACCTATATACTTGTACTTGTATACATATTGTGTATAACCTATATACATGTACTTGTATACATATCATGTATAACCTATATACATGTATACATATCATGTATAACCTATATACATGTACTTGTATACATATCGTGTATAACCTATGTACTTGTACTTGTATACATATTATGTATAACCTATATACTTGTATACACATCATGTATAACCTATATACATGTACTTGTATACATATTGTGTATAACCTATATACATGTACTTGTATACATATCATGTATAACCTATATACATGTACTTGTATACATATCATGTATAACCTATATACATGTACTTGTATACATATCATGTATAACCTATATACATGTACTTGTATACATATCATGTATAACCTATATACTTGTACTTGTATACATATCATGTATAACCTATATACATGTACTTGTATACATATCATGTATAACCTATATACTTGTATACATATTGTGTATAACCTATATACATGTACTTGTATACATATCATGTATAACCTATATACATGTACTTGTATACATATCATGTATAACCTATATACATGTATACATATCATGTATAACCTATATACTTGTACTTGTATACATATCATGTATAACCTATATACTTGTATACATATCATGTATAACCTATATACATGTACTTGTATACATATCATGTATAACCTATATACTTGTACTTGTATACATATCATGTATAACCTATATACATGTACTTGTATACATATCGTGTATAACCTATATACATGTATACATATCGTGTATAACCTATATACTTGTATACATATCATGTATAACCTATATACATGTACTTGTATACATATCATGTATAACCTATATACATGTATACATATCATGTATAACCTATATACTTGTATACATATCATGTATAACCTATATACATGTACTTGTATACATATTATGTATAACCTATATACATGTACCTGTATACATATCATGTATAACCTATATACATGTACTTGTATACATATCATGTATAACCTATATACATGTACTTGTACACATATCATGTATAACCTATATACATGTACTTGTATACATATCATGTATAACCTATATACATGTATACATATCATGTATAACCTATATACATGTACTTGTATACATATTGTGTATAACCTATATACATGTACCTGTATACATATCATGTATAACCTATATACTTGTCTCCGTGGCCCAGTGGTTAAGGCGTCCGCCTACGGAGTGGGAGGTCAAAGGTTCGAATCTCGTCAGGGGTTCGTTCTGATATGGCCGTTTGGTGAGCCGCCAGCTAGTTAAATAATGGTTACCGATTGCCTACCAGCCTGGCGCCTGGCATACAAGCATAGGATTCGGAAAGTATTGATGTTCATAAAAAGAGGTGTCTCATAAGTCAGAAATGACTGGCCCTTTAAATAGGGGTGACACTATAATAAACAAACACTTTACTTTACTTTTACTTGTACTTGTATACATATCATGTATAACCTATATACATGTACTTGTATACATATCGTGTATAACCTATATACATGTACTTGTATACATATCATGTATAACCTATATACTTGTACTTGTATACATAGCGTGTATAACCTATGTACTTGTACTTGTATACATATTATGTATAACCTATATACTTGTATACACATCATGTATAACCTATATACATGTACTTGTATACATATTGTGTATAACCTATATACTTGTACTTGTATACATATTGTGTATAACCTATATACTTGTACTTGTATACATATTGTGTATAACCTATATACATGTACTTGTATACATATTGTGTATAACCTATATACATGTACTTGTACACATATTGTGTATAACCTATATACATGTACTTGTATACATATCATGTATAACCTATATACATGTACTTGTATACATATTGTGTATAACCTATATACATGTACTTGTACACATATTGTGTATAACCTATATACTTGTACTTGTATACATATTGTGTATAACCTATATACATGTACTTGTATACGTATTGTGTATAACCTATATACATGTACTTGTACACATATTGTATAACCTATATACATGTACTTGTATACATATCATGTATAACCTATATACATGTACTTGTATACATATCATGTATAACCTATATACATGTACTTGTATACATATCATGTATAACCTATATACATGTACTTGTATACATATCATGTATAACCTATATACATGTACTTGTATACATATCATGTATAACCTATATACTTGTATACATATTGTGTATAACCTATATACATGTACTTGTATACATATCGTGTATAACCTATATTCATGTACTTGTATACATATCATGTACAACCTATATACTTGTACTTGTATACATATCATGTATAACCTATATACATGTACTTGTATACATATCGTGTATAACCTATATACTTGTACTTGTATACATATCATGTATAACCTATATACATGTACTTGTACACATATCGTGTATAACCTATATACATGTACTTGTATACATATCATGTATAACCTATATACATGTACTTGTATACATATCATGTATAACCTATATACATGTACTTGTATACATATCATGTATAACCTATATACATGTACTTGTATACATATCGTGTATAACCTATATACATGTACTTGTATACATATCGTGTATAACATATATACATGTACTTGTATACATATCGTGTATAACCTATATACATGTACTTGTATACATATCGTGTATAACCTATATACTTGTATACATATTGTGTATAACCTATATACTTGTATACATATCATGTATAACCTATGTACTTGTATACATATCATGTATAACCTATATACATGTACTTGTATACATATCGTGTATAACCTATATACATGTACTTGTATACATATTGTGTATAACCTATATACTTGTATACATATCATGTATAACCTATATACATGTACTTGTATACATATTATGTATAACCTATATACATGTACTTGTATACATATCATGTATAACCTATATACATGTATACATATCATGTATAACCTATATACATGTACTTGTATACATATTGTGTATAACCTATATACATGTACTTGTATACATATCATGTATAACCTATATACATGTATACATATCATGTATAACCTATATACATGTACTTGTATACATATCATGTATAACCTATATACATGTACTTGTATACATATCATGTATAACCTATATACTTGTACTTGTATACATATCATGTATAACCTATGTACTTGTATACATATTGTGCATAACATATGTACTTGTATACATATTGTGTATAACCTATATACTTGTACTTGTACACATATTGTGTATAACCTATATACATGTACTTGTATACATATCATGTATAACCTATATACATGTACTTGTATACATATTGTGTATAACCTATATACTTGTACACATATTGTGTATAACCTATATACTTGTACTTGTATACATATCATGTATAACCTATATACATGTACTTGTATACATATCATGTATAACCTATATACATGTACTTGTATACATATTGTGTATAACCCATATACTTGTACTTGTATACATATCATGTATAACCTATGTACTTGTACTTGTACAAATATTGTGTATAACCTATATACTTGTATACATATCGTGTATAACCTATATACATGTACTTGTATACATATCATGTATAACCTATATACATGTACTTGTATACATATCGTGTATAACCTATGTACTTGTATACATATCATGTATAACCTATATACATATACTTGTATACATATCATGTATAACCTATGTACTTGTATACATATCATGTATAACCTATGTACTTGTACTTGTACACATATTGTGTATAACCTATATACTTGTATACATATCATGTATAACCTATATACATGTACTTGTATACATATCATGTATAACCTATGTACTTGTATACATATTGTATATAACCTATATACTTGTATACATATCATGTATAACCTATATACATGTACTTGTATACATATCATGTATAACCTATATACTTGTACTTGTATACATATTGTGTATAACCTATATACATGTACTTGTATACATATCATGTATAACCTATATACATGTACTTGTATACATATCATGTATAACCTATATACATGTACTTGTATACATATCATGTATAACCTATATACATGTACTTGTATAAATATCATGTATAACCTATAACATGTACTTGTATACATATCATGTAAACCTATAACTGATACTATTGTTAACCTATATACATGTACTTGTATACATATCATGTATAACCTATATACATGTACTTGTATACATATCATGTATAACCTATATACATGTACTTGTATACATATCATGTATAACCTATATACTTGTATACATATTGTGTATAACCTATATACATGTACTTGTATACATATCGTGTATAACCTATATACATGTACTTGTATACATATCATGTATAACCTATATACTTGTATACATATTGTGTATAACCTATATACATGTACTTGTATACATATCGTGTATAACCTATATACATGTACTTGTATACATATCGTGTATAACCTATATACTTGTACTTGTATACATATCATGTATAACCTATATACATGTACTTGTATACATATCGTGTATAACCTATATACATGTACTTGTATACATATCATGTATAACCCATATACATGTACTTGTATACATATCATGTATAACCTATATACATGTACTTGTATACATATCATGTATAACCTATATACATGTACTTGTATACATATCATGTATAACCTATATACATGTACTTGTATACATATCGTGTATAACCTATATACATGTACTTGTATACATATCGTGTATAACCTATATACATGTACTTGTATACATATCATGTATAACCTATATACTTGTATACATATCATGTATAACCTATATACATGTACTTGTATACATATCATGTATAACCTATATACATGTACTTGTATACATATTGTGTATAACCTATATACTTGTACTTGTATACATATTGTGTATAACCTATATACTTGTATACATATTATGTATAACCTATATACTTGTATACATATCATGTATAACCTATATACTTGTATACATATCATGTATAACCTATATACATGTACTTGTATACATATCGTGTATAACCTATATACTTGTAATTGTATACATATTGTGTATAACCTATGTACAGGTACTTGTATACATATTGTGTATAACCTATATACATGTACTTGTATACATATCATGTATAACCTATATACATGTACTTGTATACATATCATGTATAACCTATATACATGTATACATATCATGTATAACCTATATACATGTACTTGTATACATATCATGTATAACCTATATACTTTTATACATATCATGTATAACCTATATACATGTACTTGTATACATATCATGTATAACCTATATACATGTACTTGTATACATATCATGTATAACCTATATACTTGTACTTGTATACATATTGTGTATAACCTATATACTTGTACTTGTATACATATCATGTATAACCTATATACATGTACTTGTATACATATCATGTATAACCTATATACTTGTACTTGTATACATATCATGTATAACCTATATACTTGTATACATATTGTGTATAACCTATATACATGTACTTGTATACATATCATGTATAACCTATATACATGTACTTGTATACATATCATGTATAACCTATATACTTGTACTTGTATACATATCATGTATAACCTATATACATGTACTTGTATACATATCATGTATAACCTATATACTTGTATACATATTGTGTATAACCTATATACATGTACTTGTATACATATCATGTATAACCTATATACATGTACTTGTATACATATCATGTATAACCTATATACATGTACTTGTATACATATCATGTATAACCTATATACTTGTATACATATCATGTATAACCTATATACATGTACTTGTACACATATCGTGTATAACCTATATACATGTACTTGTATACATATCATGTATAACCTATATACTTGTATGTATACATATCATGTATAACCTATATACTGTACTTGTATACATATCATGTATAACCTATATACTTGTATACATATCATGTATAACCTATATACTTGTACTTGTATACATATTGTGTATAACCTATATACTTGTATACATATCATGTATAACCTATATACATGTACTTGTATACATATCATGTATAACCTATATACTTGTATACATATCATGTATAACCTATATACATGTACTTGTATACATATCATGTATAACCTATATACATGTACTTGTATACATATCATGTATAACCTATATACTTGTACTTGTATACATATCATGTATAACCTATATACATGTACTTGTATACATATCATGTATAACCTATATACATGTACTTGTATACATATCATGTATAACCTATATACTTGTCTTGTATACATATCATGTATAACCTATATACATGTACTTGTATACATATCATGTATAACCTATATACATGTACTTGTATACATATCATGTATAACCTATATACTTGTACTTGTATACATATTATGTATAACCTATATACATGTACTTGTATACATATCATGTATAACCTATATACTTGTACTTGTATACATATCATGAATAACCTATATACATGTACTTGTATACATATTGTGTATAACCTATATACTTGTATACATATCATGTATAACCTATATACATGTACTTGTATACATATCATGTATAACCTATATACATGTACTTGTATACATATCATGTATAACCTATATACTTGTATACATATCATGTATAACCTATATACTTGTACTTGTATACATATCCTGTATAACCTATATACTTGTACTTGTATACATATCATGTATAACCTATATACATGTATACATATTGTGTATAACCTATATACATGTATACATATTGTGTATAACCTATATACATGTATACATATCATGTATAACCTATATACTTGTATACATATTGTGTATAACCTATATACATGTATACATATTGTGTATAACCTATATACATGTATACATATCATGTATAACCTATATACTTGTATACATATCATGTATAACCTATATACTTGTACTTGTATACATATCATGTATAACCTATATACATGTATACATATTGTGCATAACCTATATACTTGTACTTGTATACATATCATGTATAACCTATATACTTGTACTTGTATACATATCATGTATAACCTATATACTTGTATACATATTGTGTATAACATATATACTTGTATACATATCATGTATAACCTATATACTTGTATACATATTGTGTATAACCTATATACTTGTACTTGTATACATATCATGTATAACCTATATACTTGTATACATATCATGTATAACCTATATACTTGTACTTGTATACATATCATGTATAACCTATATACTTGTACTTGTATACATATCATGTATAACCTATATACTTGTATACATATTGTGCATAACCTATATACTTGTACTTGTATACATATCATGTATAACCTATATACTTGTATACATATTGTGTATAACCTATATACATGTACTTGTATACATATCATGTATAACCTATATACTTGTACTTGTATACATATCATGTATAACCTATATACTTGTACTTGTATACATATCCTGTATAACCTATATACTTGTACTTGTATACATATCATGTATAACCTATATACTTGTATACATATTGTGTATAACCTATATACTTGTATACATATCATGTATAACCTATATACTTGTATACATATTGTGTATAACCTATATACTTGTACTTGTATACATATCCTGTATAACCTATATACTTGTACTTGTATACATATCATGTATAACCTATATACTTGTATACATATTGTGTATAACCTATATACTTGTATACATATCATGTATAACCTATATACTTGTATACATATTGTGTATAACCTATATACTTGTACTTGTATACATATCATGTATAACCTATATACTTGTATACATATTGTGTATAACATATATACTTGTATACATATCATGTATAACCTATATACTTGTATACATATTGTGTATAACCTATATACTTGTACTTGTATACATATCCTGTATAACCTATATACTTGTTCTTGTATACATATCATGTATAACCTATATACTTGTATACATATTGTGTATAACCTATATACTTGTACTTGTATACATATCATGTATAACCTATATACATGTATACATATCGTGTATAACCTATATACATGTACTTGTATACATATCATGTATAACCTATATACATGTATACATATCATGTATAACCTATATACTTGTATACATATTGTGTATAACCTATATACTTGCATACATATCATGTATAACCTATATACATGTACTTGTATACATATTGTGTATAACCTATATACATGTATACATATCATGTATAACCTATATACTTGTATACATATCATGTATAACCTATATACATGTACTTGTATACATATTGTGTATAACCTATATACTTGTATACATATCATGTATAACCTATATACTTGTACTTGTATACATATCATGTATAACCTATGTACTTGTATACATATTATGTATAACCTATATACTTGTATACATATCATGTATAACCTATATACATGTACTTGTATACATATCATGTATAACCTATATACATGTACTTGTATACATATTGTGTATAACCTATGTACTTGTACTTGTATACATATCATGTATAACCTATGTACTTGTATACATATTATGTATAACCTATATACTTGTATACATATCATGTATAACCTATATACATGTACTTGTATACATATCATGTATAACCTATATACATGTACTTGTATACATATTATGTATAACCTATATACATGTACTTGTATACATATTGTGTATAACCTATATACATGTACTTGTATACATATA
Organism: Archivesica marissinica; assembly: GCA_014843695.1. NCBI lineage: Eukaryota > Metazoa > Mollusca > Bivalvia > Venerida > Vesicomyidae > Archivesica > Archivesica marissinica. Next base: position 31,245,085 of record CM026392.1, on the reverse strand, counting down.
ATGTATAACCTATATACATGTACTTGTATACATATTGTGTATAACCTATATACATGTACTTGTATACATATTGTGTATAACCTATATACATGTACTTGTATACATATAATGTATAACCTATATACATGTACTTGTATACATATCATGTATAACCTATATACATGTACTTGTATACATATCATGTATAACCTATATACATGTACTTGTATACATATAATGTATAACCTATATACATGTACTTGTATACATATCATGTATAACCTATATACTTGTATACATATCATGTATAACCTATATACATGTACTTGTATACATATTGTGTATAACCTATATACATGTACTTGTATACATATTGTGTATAACCTATATACATGTACTTGTATACATATAATGTATAACCTATATACATGTACTTGTATACATATCGTGTATAACCTATATACATGTACTTGTATACATATCATGTATAACCTATATACATGTACTTGTATACATATCGTGTATAACCTATATACATGTACTTGTATACATATTGTGTATAACCTATATACATGTACTTGTATACATATAATGTATATTTTACTGCACAAATTTAGTATTAATTAATGATTTTGATCAAATCCCAATTTATCACATTGCAACATCTGGTTAGGGAACAACAGTAAAAACAAAGGACTCAAACTAAAATGACCACAATGCATTTCGGGATAAATCAGACTTTATCTGCCAAGGGAGGTAATAGAAAATCCAGTAATGCCGCTCAGTAATACACACACTATCGGATGTCACGGGCGAGGTATATTTAAGGAATTAATACGCGGGTTAATAGTTTCCATCGGGGTATGAACTACATTGTGAGTGATCTATTGCATACACTGTTCACGCTTTGGTTTTAATGAGGAAGATTAACTTGTTTTTACCCTACAAAGTTAAAAAATAAAATGTTACATTCGAAAATATGTGAAAGTGCAACAAAAAAAAATATTTCCACCAAGATTTGAGAAAAATATTTTATTGTGTCATATTACGCAGGCATTTGGGCCCCCAGAGGGCGAATTCAGGGTCCTTATGGCGATAATTTCGCCCACATCGCCTTCTAGAATGATCCCTGCATAACAAAACCATCATTCCCATTTCTGTTTCAATTTTCCCTACTCCAATGACCTATTTGTACTGTACTAATTAGAAAAACCTAACAACTGTTAACTTATTGCATTTAAATGACAAAGATCGCACAGGGCTGTACATGTATTGGATCCCGCCAGGATAAACATAAAAACAGTGTATCTACCATCATCGTCTCCGTCACCATCTTTCACTCCTTTCACAATTTTATCGTTGACCTCGTCGAGGGCTTTCGTTATCGCTTGTTCAGCTGCATCATCATGCTGCTGTTTCGCCAATTCCAGAGATTTCTCAAATGATTCTGCGGCCGCCTGGTATTCACACAGTTTCACTGTAACATGAAGTTCTTTTATAAATTCTATTTCAATCTTATTTATGCTACTTTGAAGTCAAAATCTGTAAGAAAAGTATATTCTAGTTGGCAACAGTACAAACTAAATCCGATAAATCATTTTTCGGTCTATAAATAGATTATTGAAGGTAAAATTATAGTCGATAATACAATATTATTAATACAGTCAAACCTGTGCTAAAGGCCACCTCCGAATAAAGGCCGCATATGAAAAACCTGTCTCTAAAGACCACCATTTTTTCCCCGTTTCAATGCATTTTAACCCTCTATTGAGAGGCCACCTGCCAACAAAGGCCACTTTTTGACGTTCCCGAGGGTGGCCTTTATAGACAGGTTTGACTGTATTATCAATTCTGTCATCCCATATTGACCGAGTTTGGCTGCAAAAATATAATTCCAGCAATAGAAAAATATGCGGAATAAATGATCAATACCGGAAATGATATAGCACAGAAAACTACAGATGTCCCGTTACAACAATAGATACAATATATGAATACCTTCGGCTTGTGCTCTAAGAACGGTACCATGCAGTTGCCAGCCGGAGTCGTCTGCTTCTCGTGCCGCTATCAGGGACTTCTCACCGTAATCTCGTGCTTCCGAGAACTTTCCTAATTCCAGATAGCACCGACCGATTTCATGATATAACCAGGTACTTTCTAGTGGAGATTTGCTGGTAGGTATCTTTTCTTGCCATCTGAAGAATTCCACACAAAATAAGACGAGTGATATTATTAATTCATACATCCCGTGTTTCCATTCTGCATCAGGGTTTTAGTTTATACAAATTTATTTTAGCTCAATGCGATACATTTAAAGGCTTTTGCAAACAACATAGATCCAGATCAGCCACAGCGTGATGCTGCATGCTGATCAGGATCTATGTTGTTTGCTACATAGCCAAGTGTCTTAGCAAGATTATCTGAATAGCAAACAGCATAGAGCCTGATCAGACAGTACATTCCGTGGCGGCTGATCTGGCTCTATGTTCTTTGCTAATACTGTTTGAACGGTATCCAGAATGAAATTGGTTCATGGCCAATAATGCAAATTATATTTAGCTGATTAACTAAGAAAGTTAATATTTTATTATTGTGACATGGGCATTTAGAGATATAAACATATTTACATAAAATTACTTATTACAAACAAGCACCCGGCCCATTGAGCCTACATGTCACCATATAGTTTATACAAATTTATTTTAGCTCAATTGCAAAACAAGTTCTTTCAACTTATATTAATCACTCTCGAGACCTCATTCCTGATGGAATCCATCGCCACGAGGGAGAGAGAAGAGGCAACGTGGAATTTAAATGCCTTGCCTAAGGGCACAATCGTAGGGAACTATTGTATGTAGAAAAGCTGCAATTAGAGAAATCATCGACTACTTTGCCGAGTTGGGTTTAGGAAAATAAAGCGACCACTTCGCCCGAATTTCTCTCTAGCGTGAGCCCTGCTAAAGTGTGGCTATATAGAATCTCTCTTGGAGTGTGATTAATTACAAGATAGCTAAAGTACACTAAAACACTCACACTTCTATGGCTTTTTCGTATTCACCTCGTCTCGCATGCACTCTTCCCAGGTTGTCTAACGCACGTGATTTGGCATCTTCTAAGTTACTACAAGAAAACAGAATATATTTCCAAGGGATTATATCAATACATAAACAGTCCATGTGCTAAGCGCCGGACACCGGGACATTTACCTGACACCGGACATTTGCCAGACACCGGACATTTGATAGACACAAGACATTTGGACATTTGCCGGACACCTGGCATTTGCCTGACACCGGAAATTTGCCAGACACCGGACATTTGCCTGACACCAGACATTTGCCTAACACCGGACATTTGCCTGACACCGGACATTTACATGACACTGTACATTTGCCTGACACCGGACATTTGCCTGACACCAGACATTTGCCTGACACCAGACATTTACCAGACACCGGACATTTGCTAGACACCGGACATTTGCCTAACACCGGACATTTGCTAGACACTGGACATTTGCCTGACACCGGACATTTGCTAGACACCGGACATTTGCCTGACACCGGACATTTGCCAGACACCGGACATTTGCCAGACACCGGACATTTGCCTGACACCGGACATTTGCTAGACACCGGACATTTACCTGACACCGGACATTTGCCAGACACCGGACATTTGATAGACACCAGACATTTGGACATTTGCCGGACACCTGGCATTTGCCTGACACTGGACATTTGCCAGACACCGGACATTTGCCTGACACCAGACATTTGCCTAACACTGGACATTTGCCTGACACCGGACATTTACATGACACTGTACATTTGCCTGACACCGGACATTTGCCTGACACCAGACATTTGCCTGACACCAGACATTTACCAGACACCGGACATTTGCCTGACACCGGACATTTGCTAGACACCGGACATTTGCCTAACACCGGACATTTGCTAGACACTGGACATTTGCCTGACACCGGACATTTGCTAGACACCGGACATTTGCCTGACACCGGACATTTGCCAGACACCGGACATTTGCCAGACACCGGACATTTGCCTGACACCGGACATTTGCTAGACACCGGACATTTGCCTGACACCGGACATTTGCTAGACACCGGACATTTGCCTGACACCGGACATTTGCCGGACATTGAAGATTTGCCGGACAACGGACATTTGCCGGACAAATCTCGACAGATATCCCCACTGCGTGATTCCCCCACTGTGTGATTCCAATATTGCCCCCACTGTGTGATTCCAATATCGCCCCCACTGTGTGATTCCAATATTGCCCCCACTGTGTGATTCCAATATTGCCCCCACTGTGTGATTCCAATATTGCCCCCACTGTGTGATTCCAATATTGCCCCCACTGTGTGATTCCAATATCGCCCCCACTGTGTGATTACAATATCGCCCCCACTGTGTGATTCCAATATCGCCCCCACTGCGTGATTCCCCCACTGTGTGATTCCAATATCGCCCCCACTGTGTGATTCCAATATTGCCCCCACTGTGTGATTCCAATATTGCCCCCACTGAGTGATTCCAATATCGCCCCCACTGCGTGATTCCAATATCGCCCCCACTGTGTGATTCCAATATCGCCCCCATGTGTGATTCCAATATTGCCCCCACTGTGTGATTCCAATATTGCCCCCACTGTGTGATTCCAATATCGCCCCACTGTGTGATTCCAATATCGCCCCCACTGTGTGATTCCAATATTGCCCCCACTGCGTGATTCCCCCACTGTGTGATTCCAATATTGCCCCCACTGCGTGATTCCCCCACTGTGTGATTCCAATATCGCCCCCACTGCGTGATTCCAATATTGCCCCCACTGTGTGATTCCAATATCGCCCCCACTGCGTGATTCCCCCACTGTGTGATTCCAATATCGCCCCCACTGCGTGATTCCAATATCGCCCCCAATGCGTGATTCCAATATCGCCCCCAATGCATGATTCCAATATCGCCCCCACTGCGTGATTCCAATATCGCCCCCAATGCATGATTCCAATATCGCCCCCAATGCATGATTCCAATATCGCCCCCAATGCATGATTCCAATATCACCCCCAATGCATGATTCCAATATCACCCCAATGCATGATTCCAATATCGCCCCCAATGCATGATTCCAATATCACCCCCAATGCATGATTCCAATATCGCCCCCAATGCATGATTCCAATATCACCCCAATGCATGATTCCAATATCGCCCCCAATGCATGATTCCAATATCACCCCAATGCATGATTCCAATATCGCCCCCAATGCATGATTCCAATATCGCCCCCAATGCATGATTCCAATATCGCCCCCAATGCATGATTCCAATATCGCCCCCAATGCATGATTCCAATATCGCCCCCAATGCATGATTCCAATATCGCCCCCAATGCATGATTCCAATATCAGTTATGTGTATAACATAGAAGCCTATTATTTAAGTTCAAACTTTATTTATTTTACAACGATTGCGAGGCAAGTTTTAACAACTTATATTAATCACTCTCATTGGCGCGGATGAAAGCGTAAATGTGGTCATTCTTGTGGGAGGAAACCCGGAGAAAACCCAGCTGTCCGATCTGGCGACCACCGTACCATCTGATCACCATTCCTATTATTTAACAATTACTGTAAAGTACAACATTTTCATGGTGTCTAATTTGTGGATATTTACATTACAATTTATTTGCGCTGTCTTGAAGTTGTGCATTATGTACATTATTTAACACTTTCAACACCACAGGCCCCTAAATCGGCTCACAAAAAAGTGTAGATCGAGATGAGCCAGCTCGTGACGGATCTGCACTTTTTGCAAGTAATATATTACTATTTTTAGAAAAATAAATACCCATTTTGATAAATGAACTGATCCAAATGTAATTTTCTTATTAATTTATTGGTCTAAAAATATTCTGGATCAGTCCATGTCAGTTACTTGGGGTTGAATGGGTTAAAGTCGTAATATACATACATGTATAAATAATTTCAATTATGTGGAAACAAAATGAGGTCAACTACAGGTGGCTGCTTAATACAGGTCAAATGTATAATAAAACAACATATTGGGAATCTGAAAACTGGCTGCTTAATACAGATTGGCAGCTTAATAGAGGTGACAACTAATACAGGTTTGACTGTATATACATACTTGTGTTTTCATTCCTATTTTCCCCCGACACAATCATGGATATTTTAAATTAATGCATGTCTTGTGGCCATGAACAAAATGAAACTAAATCATCCGCGAAATATTGCCACTATTCAGTACTGCAAATAAATAACTAACTTTTCTCTGGCTATATCTAGATCTCTCTGATGGTAATCCATGGCTTGGTTCAGCTTGCCTAACTCCATGTACGCATTGCCGATACTGCTGAGAAGACTTGCAGACAACTCTGCTTTGTTCTGAATGTCATCCTCTGAGGAGTTTTCTACTATTTTCAATGTGCTTTTGGCTCGTTCTAAACTTTCCACATATCTACCTTCTGCTTGAGCTGTAAAAGAACTAGTATGTGAACAATTCTCAAAACCTATCTCAAGCTTTCTCATTGGTCTGTGAAAAAATCTCAAAATCTATCTCAAGCTTTCTTATTGGTCAGTGAAAAATTCTCAAAACCTATCTCAAGCTTTTTCATTGGTTGAGGTACAATCGCAGAACCAGTCAATGAAATCATGTGTAGGTGAAGCATGGAAATAACAAAAGTTGTTCCTAGTTAAAGACAGATTTCTAAAGTAGGAATTTAGCTAGGTCAGTGCAGATGGATCTGTAGTCCAGTGGTAACACTGTTTCGATCCCCCGTCTGACGCTAATAAAATTAACAGTCTTTCAGATGGGACATTATTTATTTATTTTTTTATACAAATTTATTATAGCTCGATTGCGAAACAAGTTCTTTCAACTAAATATAAATCACTCTCGAGATGGGACATTAAACTGAGGTCTCGTGTCAGTGCTGTACACCGTGCACGTAAAAGAACCAGACGAGACTCTGGAATCTGTCTGTATCATTGCACTATCCTCCAAAAATCTAAAATGACTAATCTCTTCAGGAGGCGTCGCTCATATGGGCAACCGATAGCGATGATAAATAAACATTAAACACACACAATCTAGGTCGTCGGATTATGCCAAACAAACAATAGCCCGATAAAATACTAATTTTCCGATAACCATAGGAAATACCTTCTTCAATCTCTTCTAAATTCCGAAGCACTTTTTCCATCGAGTCACGCCCACAACGACGTGATTTATTCCACTCCTCACGCTGCTTATCCTTGTCACGTTTACGGGCATACATTGGTTTCTGTTTTTGCCAGAAGTCAGCACGTGAATAAAGGTATTCAAGTCCATCACACACTTTGTCCTTAATCTCTCTACTCATATCGTTTCGCTTTGAATTTCCAGTAAGACCTGCAACAATGTTAAAGCGACATTATATACGTGTCTGGTTACAAGTGGCCCTATATGTAGATATACAAATGCACATACATACTTAAAGCGACATTACATCGCAAAAAGCAAATAAAATGCATTTTTTTCACATATAAATGAATTGTTACTACAAATACTTCTGAATACATCGAACACTAACATTGAATCAATTTAACAGCGTTTTTGTGGTATACAAACTTTCAAACGTGAAAGTAGGATTTCATATAACGGTCATCCAGGCCTCTGAATTGACGTTTGTCTTCATTAAAGTCAATACTAAACACGTGATACTTTCGTTTAGAGATAATTTAATTAAGATTAGTCATGCACACATGTGAGATATCACGGTAAATATGTAGCATAACTCGTGTTATTCAGGATATTACGCTTGAATGTCGACCATTTACATTATTTTGTTATGTCAACAAACCGCGTATACGACGTTTGTTTATTTGTTGAAATACTCAGTATTTGAGGCAAATATTTGGGGGGAAATATACCATATAATAGGAAATTACATTCTGCAGACGTTTGCGTTTTCACCGATGTACTGTCGCTTTAAGAGGATATGTGTTTGTTTCAGTGTATGATTAACCCTTTCAACCCCAAGTAACTGACATGGACTGGTGCATGCTATTTTTAGACCAATAAATTAATAAGAAAATTACATTTGGACCAGTTCATTTATCAAAATGGGTAATTTTATCTAAAAATAGTAATAATTATTACTGGCAAAAAAGTGCAGATCCTGATGAGACGGCTCATTACGAGCCGGCTCATCTGGATCTACACTTTTCATAAGCCTATTTAGAGGCCTGTGGGGTTGAAATGATTAACGTATATTTCACCGCATAAACATTGAAAGCATTATTATCAAGAGTGGCTAAAAAGTGTTTTATGATAGAAAACAATGCAACCATGCACTAAATGGCGCTAGAACATTGTGTTTTATGATAGAAAACAATGCAACCATGCACTAAATGGCGCTAGAACATTGTATTTTATGATAGAAAACAATGCAACTGTGCACTAAATGGCGCTAGAACGTTGTGTTTTATGATAGAAAACAATGCAACTGTGCATTAAATGGCGCTAGAACATTGTGTTTTATGATAGAAAACAATGCAACTGTGCACTAAATGGCGCTAGAACATTGTGTTTTATGATAGAAAACAATGCAACTGTGCACTAAATGGCGCTAGAACATTGTGTTTTATGATAGAAAACAATGCAACCGTGCACTAAATGGCGCTAGAACGTTGTGTTTAGACGACTATAAATGACTACACTGACAGCTCGAGTCAAAATACGTTTTCGATGACAACATTTCAACATGCAGCGGCTAGATATCAAAATTATTACTTGTTGCCATTCATAATTTTTATATAATTGAAATGCGTAATTTATCAGACTTTTTTACTTTCATGTATTGAAAACATTAATGTACACAAGTGTAGTAAATATACATAATCTGGCGATTTTAACACATTGCGTCCTCAGATATTCAATCTTAGTTCAATCTATCGTATAATGAAAGTAGTACCCCATTCTGTATACTCTATATTCAAATCAGTCTGAGCAATCATAACTGTCGAAACTGACTATTCCCATATTTCCAAACTTCAAAAATGTGAACCTCCCTAGAACAACAACCTCTCTACAACAACCAATCATGGGTGCATCTGGAGAGGTTTGACTGTATTTCATTGGAAAGCATAAAATAATACACGTCGTGCCAACAGCTTAGGTCATATGGCGACTTTCTAGCTAATATTCTTGGAGAAAGATCCATGATGCGCCTTTGAGCAGTATTTCAGGCACCTGGGTAAACCACCGACCTACCACAAGGCAGCTGGTTAGCTTTCTCACTAAAAATAATTTGACACCCCCAGTGGGATTCCAACTTATAGCGGTGACAGGCCGACATTTTAACAGTCTTTCAGATGGGACCTTAGCCCGAGGTCTCGTGTTTATGCTGTACACCGTGCACGTAAAAGAACCAGAGGAGACTCTGGAATTGGTCGCTGTCTGTATCATTGCACTATTCTCCAACAATCTAAAATGACTAATCTCTTCAGGAGGCACGCTCATATGGGCAACCGGTAGCGATGATAAATAAACGTATAACACACACGACGAGACTATAATAAAGATTGAAATTGAAACTCTAACAATTAAGTAAGATTGTACGGCCACTCAGTGGTAATGGAAATTGTTTGTTTCAATGACAGATCAACATACGATACACATACTTACATCATATTTACCACACACGCACATAGACTGAAAAACATTTCCATATATCCAGAACCAATTGGAATAAGAGATATCACACTATATATATCGAGAGTCTATCTACGTAACCACTCGGCCACAGTTGTACCCTTCAGTAACTGTTTAACTACAGTGAACTCTCAGTATTGTACTTACTCTGGTCTTCAAGTAGTTTCTGTAAGAATGTTTTATCGCCGTACAATTCACCCAGCAACTGTTTAACTACAGTGAACTCTCAGTACTGTACTTACTCTGGTCTTCTAGTAGTTTCTGTAAGAATGTTTTATCGCCGTACAATTCACCCAGTAACTGTTTAACTACAGTGAACTCTCAGTATTGTACTTACTCTGGTCTTCTAGTAGTTTCTGTAAGAATGCTATATCGCCGTACAATTCACCCAGTAACTATTTAACTACAGTGAACTCTCAGTACTGTACTTACTCTGGTCTTCAAGTAGTTTCTGTAAGAATGTTTTATCGCCGTACAATTCACCCAGCAACTGTTTCACTACAGTGAACTCTCAGTACTGTACTTACTCTGGTCTTCAAGTAGTTTCTGTAAGAATGTTTTATCGCCGTACAATTCACCCAGCAACTGTTTAACTACAGTGAACTCTCAGTACTGTACTTACTCTGGTCTTCTAGTAGTTTCTGTAAGAATGCTATATCGCCGTACAATTCACCCAGTAACTGTTTAACTACAGTGAACTCTCAGTACTGTACTTACTCTGGTCTTCAAGTAGTTTCTGTAAGAATGTTTTATCGCCGTACAATTCACCCAGCAACTGTTTAACTACAGTGAACTCTCAGTACTGTACTTACTCTGGTCTTCTAGTAGTTTCTGTAAGAATGCTATATCGCCGTACAATTCACCCAGTAACTGTTTAACTACAGTGAACTCTCAGTACTGTACTTACTCTGGTCTTCTAGTAGTTTCTGTAAGAATGTTTTATCGCCGTACAATTCACCCAGCAACTGTTTAACTACAGTGAACTCTCAGTACTGTACTTACTCTGGTCTTCTAGTAGTTTCTGTAAGAATGCTATATCGCCGTACAATTCACCCAGTAACTGTTTAACTACAGTGAACTCTCAATACTGTACTTACTCTGGTCTTCAAGTAGTTTCTGTAAGAATGTTTTATCGCAGTACAATTCACCAAGTAACTGTTTAACTACAGTGAACTCTCAATACTGTACTTACTCTGGTCTTCAAGTAGTTTCTGTAAGAATGTTTTATCGCCGTACAATTCACCCAGCAACTGTTTAACTGTTTTAGCATCAGAACTTCCCTTTGGAGCATTTCTTTCTTTTCGTTCTTCCTTTTTTGTGGATGGCTTCTGATACGCCCCTTTCTGTTGCTTTTTTGCCTTTTATTTAAAGTAAATGAGAACAGTAAATGATTAGGTCTTTATCAATTAATTGGTATATTCTCATAAATATGAGACAGTGGAGTTACTTTGTAGTATTTATTTTAAAGTAAAATGTAAACATATCTATGTTTGTGAAACTATTTTTGTTACTCCATAAAATTGAGCCTACGGTAATTGGTACATGTATTTGGTATGTGTATTTGGTATGTGTATTTGGTATGTGTATTTGGTATGTGTATTTGGTATATGTATTTGGTATGTGTATTTGGTATGTGTATTTGGTATATGTATATGTATTTGGTATGTGTATTTGGTATGTGTATTTGGTATATGTATTTGGTATGTGTATTTGGTATATGTATTTGGTATGTGTATTTGGTATATGTATTTGGTATGTGTATTTGGTATGTGTATTTGGTATATGTATTTGGTACATGTATTTGGTATATGTATTTGGTATATGTATTTGGTACATGTATTTGGTATATGTATTTGGTATATGTATTTGGTACATGTATTTGGTATATGTATTTGGTATATGTATTTGGTATATGTATTTGGTATATGTATTTGGTATGTGTATTTGGTATGTGTATTTGGTATATGTATTTGGTATGTGTATTTGGTATATGTATTTGGTATGTGTATTTGGTATATGTATTTGGTATGTGTATTTGGTGTTATGTATTTGGTATGTGTATTTGGTATATGTATTTGGTATATGTATTTGGTATATGTATTTGGTACATGTATTTGGTATGTGTATTTGGTACATGTATTTGGTATGTGTATTTGGTGTTATGTATTTGGTATATGTATTTGGTACATGTATTTGGTATATGTATTTGGTATGTGTATTTGGTGTTATGTATTTGGTATATGTATTTGGTATATGTATTTGGTATGTGTATTTGGTACATGTATTTGGTATGTGTATTTGGTGTTATGTATTTGGTATATGTATTTGGTATATGTATTTGGTATATGTATTTGGTATATGTATTTGGTATATGTATTTGGTATGTGTATTTGGTATATGTATTTGGTATGTGTATTTGGTACATGTATTTGGTATGTGTATTTGGTAAATGTGTGTCTAGTAGTAGCGAAAAGAAATAGAATCAAAATAATTAAACAAATATTCCATTGGGTTCTATTTCATTAATGGCAACCAGAAAACTTCCACAGTTTATCCGGGCAGGTGTGACATTGTATCTTGTTTATTTATACAATATATGTGTTTATTTATTTATACCATGTATGCGTTTACTTTTAAGAAAGAACATTTATTTTTATATATTCATTAAAGCGACATTACATCGTAAACAGCCAAAACTTACATATTTTACGTATAAATAGCATTGCTACTACAAATGCTTCCAAAATAATTTGAACACTAACTTCAATCAATAAACAGTGTTTACAAACTCTCAAAATTGAATGTAGGATTTCACATATCGGTCAGCCATGCTCATGAAGCGACGGTTTGTTTATTAGAGTCTATGTCGTTTTGTAGACACAATTTAAATTTGACCAGTCTAAAGATAAACATGCATAGGCACGAATGTGAGACATACTGGTAGATGTGTGCCATACATGGATACATGCGTTGTATATAACTCTTGGCTGTTGACCCTGTTTACATTATTTTGCTATGTCAACAAGTGTCATATATGACACTTGTTTATTAGTTGAAATACTCAGATTATGGTGGCAAGTATTTGGAAACTATATTTGGAAACTACATGAACAATAAAATAGGAAATTACATTCTGTACAAATTTGCTTTTTCACCAATGTAGTGTCGCTTTAATAATTTTGAGGATCGGTATTGGCTTAAAATCAATAGAAATATAATGACAATATGTCACATTTATTATTAAAGGAACAATGATATTTATTTATACCTAATCAGGTATTAACCCATTCGACACCAAGTAACTGACATGGACTGGTCCATGATATTTTTAGACCAATAAAATGAATAAGAAAATTACATTTGGACCAGTTCATTTATCAAAAGTGGTAATTTTTGTTTAAAAATAGTAATATTACTTGCAAAAAGTGCAGATCCTGATGATACGGCTTGTCATGAGCCGGCTCATCTGGATCTACACTTTTTCATAAGCCTATTTAGAGGCCTGTGGGGTTGAAAGGGTTAATTAAATATTAAATAGGTTTGCATGCGGTAGTTTACTAAATCTAAGCACAGCACAATATCAACTCTTTCATGGTTGTTAAAATTCCACTACACGTATTCAACTTTGAAATGATGACAGTGTTCCTGCAAAAGGGCATGTGCATAAAAACGAGAATAGATTTCCAATTAGTGAAGACTAGTAATGACACACCCTGTACCTGTAATAGAAACAATTATTTATATACCTGGTAGACGTAAATGTGTGTATGTAACATCACTTCAATGGTTTAAGTTTATGTATATGTTACACAGAATTATAAAGTAGCGAATATTGCACTTATAAGTACAGTACACATAAAAATGATTATATATACATTAACCCTTTCAATACCACAGACCTCTAAATTGGCTTACAAAAAAGTGTAGATCCAGATGAGCCGGCTCATGATGAGCCGTCTCATCAGGATCTGCACTTTTTTCAAGTAATATAACTATTTTTAAACAAAAATTACCCATTTTGATAAATGAACTGATCCAAATGTAATTTTGTTATTAATTTATTGGTCTAAAAATATCATGGACCAGTCCATGTCAGATACTTGGTGTTGAATGAGATTCTCATCCACTGTGAGATACCGGGGTGGTGAATGAGAGGTCATATGAGTGCAGAATTTAAAATACATTCTCACTGATCATACACATTGATTCTTTCACCATTTATAATACAAATATAAACCAGTCTGTGACATTAACATTCCAGATCACTGGCCCAGTCTGGCTAGAACAAAGCATTTCACCATTTATAATACAAATATAAACCAGTCTGTGACATTAACATTCCAGATCACTGGCCCAGTCTGGCTAGAACAAAGCATTTCACCATTTATAATACAAACATAAACCAGTCTGCGACATTAACATTCCAGATCGCTGGCCCAGTCTGACTAGAACAAAGCATTTCACCATTTATAATACAAACATAAACCAGTCTGCGACATTAACATTCCAGATCACTAGCCCAGTCTATCTATAAGAATTCCACAAGTTACTATGTTCTAGACAAATTGGAAATTAATCCGAAGTAGTTTTGAATGAGTGGGAATGAATATCTTAAATATTCGACTACAATATTACTGATCGTAGAGAAGAACATTCGACTTATTAACCCTTTCAACACCACAGACCTCTAAATAGGCTTACAAAAAGTGTAGATCCAGATGAGCCGGCTCATGACGAGCCGTCTCATCAGGATCTGCACTTTTTTGCTAGTAATAATTATTACTATTTTTAGATAAAATTACCCATTTTGATAAATGAACTGGTCCAAAGGTAATTTTCTTATTAATTTATTGGTCTAAAAATAGCATGCACCAGTCCATGTCAGATACTTGGGGTTGAATGGGTTAATGTTTACAAGTCCGACTAATCATGATTTTACCCAAATAGGGCATGAGGCTAGCTGTGATTAACCGATTACCAACCAAGCCATTGAACCGATTTCCGATTATTTAGATAAAAAATCAACAGATTCCGAAGGTTCTTAATATTGTTATTTCTCCTACACTTTGTTTCAATTTTGTCACTTTGAGTTAATTAGCCGATTATGTAATGGGCAGCACAGTAGACTATATCTCCGTATCGACAGAATAGTGAGACCTTGCTAACTATCAACAATTGTCACACGTTTAAAAGAGATTACAGGGTCTCCGCGCCGAAGTGCCAACATGAACGACAATTGAGGTGTGTCGAAATTGCAGAACTGGCAGTTCTATTTGCGGGAATGACGCAACGTGTCATATTTTCGATATATTTATGTAGTCACATCTCTATAACGCAAATTAACAACGGCGGAGTAGTGTCTCAGTGGTGGTATGTAAACCGTCGGACAAAATATACAAACAGGCATTATATCCTTCGCAATAATCGGAGACATCGATGTTCAAACTGCCGTTGCCGACAGTAGCATGGTTGCTGGTTGGATTATTCGGTTAATCACTACAGACTACAGGATTTATGTGGCAGACTGGTCAATTGTGCAAGTGCTGTGTATTAAGACACCTCTTGCTCCGCTAACTGTCTTTGTACTTGTTCTAAATCCTGCAAAATAGGAAATAAGATTCGAATCAACTACAAGGTTTCCATGGCAACATAACAGTCAAATTTATATTTTCTATTTCAACGTTATACCGCAGAACAAATTAATTCAGATCATGTCTAGCAGGCCTGAAACCCACCCAGTGAAACCCATCTGGTGAAACCCACCCGGTGAAACCCACCCAGGTGAAACCCACCCAGTGAAACCCACCCAGTGTAACACATGCAGAAAGAGAGGCAATACGGGAATAAAGAGCTCAATCATGACTACAGCCGAGTGTGATCACCAGGCTTCTCGCACCTGAAGCAAACGCACTACTACTGCGCTATCACGACTTCCACTCCTATAAACTAGGAATTCGTTGAATTGATATTCCCTGCCATAGATGCGACATTGTGAACATCGAGAATAATTAAATTATGGTGTGCGTGGGTTTTGAGATTATATGGGTTAGCCCACACCCAGACACTGTATGTGAGAGATTGAAGGTCCCTCACTCGTAGAGGTTTTACCCCAACATCACATCTTATATATAGTTTTAGTTTAGTTTAAACTTTATTTATTTTACAACGATTGCGAAGCAAGTTTTAACAACTTATATTAATCACTCTCGCTGGCGCAGATATAAGCGTATATGTGGTCATTCATGTGGGAGGAAACTGGAGTACCCGGAGAAAACCCACCTGTCCGATCTGGTGACCACCGTACCATCTCACATACTTCCCAGTACGAGTATCGAACCCGGGTTGCATTGATGAGAAGCGAGCGAGCTAACCACTGCGCTAATCGAACAGATTAATAGACACAATTTATAATCATCCATTCCTTAGAATATCTCTCTCTCAATGTGCAGCACATTCCAAGTAACTGGATGGGGCGGGGCTTTAAGTAAAATACATGTTGCCGAAATAGGCAAATTATGTAAATGTGTAAATCAAAACAAATGTGATAATTGTGGTATTTATAATGAATGAATGAATGGTGTTTTACGGCGCATCGACATCTAAGGTCATGTAGCGCGCATTAAAGTTATGTTTATTGTCGAGTGTATGAAATAAAATTCTATATAAGTATATGCATTACGTAAAAATTAATACTAAGAAGTTATAAAGACGTAAGATTAATTACAGGTAATATATGAATGAATGATTACTACAAAGGCATGATTAACAATTGATATCACAGCTTATTATAAATTCCTATTGCCTTGATAAATGATATGATGGACTCTACTCTGATAGAGTCGAAGAGTGTTTTAATGTTGTCCACATTGTAGTACTGCAACCGGATTGGTTGACGGTCAACACAGTGTATTAAGATATGCTCCACCGTGTATAGAGTATTGCATGGGATACATTCTGGTGCATCATCTCGTGACAACAGCCATGAATGTGATATTCGAGAATGACCAATCCTGAGACGGGCAAGAATGACTTCTTCTCGACGAATAGGCCTGTAAATTGGGCACCATTCGCCAAGTGTTGGTTTGACCGAATGAAGTTTGTTAAAAATGTCACCATCCCATTGGGCCTGCCAAGAGGATTGAATTAAGGTAAGAATTGTAGATTTAAAATCAGTATAACACACTTTAATCCTAGAAATGGATAATGACAAAGCCAGCTTTGCATTCTGATCAGCCATTTCATTTCCTTTTATTCCCATATGACTCGGTGTGGTATTTATAAAGACACCGTGATGATGAACAGTTTTATGTGTAGACAATAATTATCTAACTTTGACATATTCTACAACATGTTAACATTTCTGTTTACCTCAACAGGTGTGTAATTTCTTTTTTTCTTGATTTTCGACTTTTAAAATGTAAAATAGGATAGTTTGTTAATACTAAACATAGACTAAACAATTTTAACATAATTTCTTAAAATTGAAAATCTAGAAATATGCCTATATAATGGTATTAAAGCAACACAGAGTAATGTGGAATGCAGTATTTGTATTCGTTTACACAACGAAAGTCTCCAAATAGAAGCGCAGAATTTTGCCCGAGATACAAAAACTGTTAGTTTATACAAATTTCTTTTAGCTCGATTGCGAAACAAATTCTTACAACTTATATTAATCACTCTCGAGACCTCATTCCTGATAGAATCCATTGCCACGAGGGAGAGAGAAGAGGCAACGTGGAATTTAAATGCCTTGACTAAGGGCACAATCATAACGAGCCGGCTCCAGCGGGGTTTGAACTCCGGACCATTCACACCTGAAGCGAACGCGCATCCACTGCGCTATCATGACTTCCACCAAAAACTGTTAACTAACTATATAGAGAAGCATTCTTTATTAAGATTTAAACGTTACAGTTTCTCGTCTATAGCATATAAACATATTTACAATATATATACAGTCAAAGTTAGTGGTCACCTCTATTAAGCAGTCAACCTGTATTAAGCAACCAGTTTTCAGATTCCCAATATGTTGTTTTATTATACATTTAACCTCTATTAAGCAACAACCTGCACTAAGCAGCCACCTGTGCTAAGCAGCCACTTTATGTGATTCCCTTGGCTGGCTGCTTAAGACAGGTTTGACTGTAGTACACTATTATGATATGCAACCATGATGAGAATGGACAAATGATGTAATGATTATGAACATACAGTTAAACCTGTGTTAGTGGTCAACTCCATTAAGCAGCCAACCTGTATTAAGCAGCCAGTTTCCAGATTCTCAATCGATTTGTTTTATGATATATTTGACCTCTATTAAGCAGCCACCTGTGCTAAGCAGCCACTTTCTCTGACTCCCTTGGCTGGCTGCTTAAGACAGGTTTGACTGTAGGTGGGAAAATGATGTTGTGATGAATTCTAGAAAATGTAAAACATGATCATGACTGTATTAGGAATGTCGGAAGTATCTAACTGGCAATTCTAAACAAGTGAATTACGAAGTGATACAGCTTCCTGAATGTATTTGCTGTGGTTGTATATCATAATGAGTTTAATGAGGTTGTATAGATATTAACAATATTCCCCACCACAATGTACGGTTGAATATATATACTGTAATCTACTCACATTATACTAACATATACTATACTGTGCTTAGCTGCTTATATACAGTCAAACCTGTATTAGTGGTCACCTCCATTAAGCAGCCAACCTATATTAAGCAGCCAGGTTCCAGATTCCCAATATGCTGTTTTATTACACATTTGACCTCTATTAAGCAGCCACCTGTGACAAGCAGCCACGTTCTGCAATTCCCTTGGCTGGCTGCTTAAGACAGGTTTGACTGTACATGTATTAAATAACTTATATACATGCATTAAATAACTTATATGCATGTATTAAATAACTTATATACATGCATTAAATAACTTATATGCATGTATTAAATAACTTATATACATGTAATAAATAACTTATATACATGTATTAAATAACTTATATACATGCATTAAATAACTTATATGCATGTATTAAATAACTTATATACATGTAATAAATAACTTATATACATGTATTAAATAACTTATATACATATACATGTATTAAATAATGTATATACATGTATTAAATAACTTATATACATGTATTAAATAACTTATATACATGCATTAAATAACTTATATACATGCATTAAATAACTTATATACATGTATTAAATAACTTATATACATATACATGCATTAAATAACTTATATGCATGTATTAAATAACTTATATACATATACATGTATTAATAACGTATATAAATGTATTAAATAACTTATATACATGTATTAAATAACTTATATACATGTATTAAATAACTTATATACATGTAATAAATAACTTATATACATGTATTAAATAACTTATATACATATACATGTATTAAATAACGTATATACATGTATTAAATAACTTATATACATGTATTAAATATTATATACATGTATTAAATGACTTATATACATATACATGCATTAAATAACTTATATGCATGTATTAAATAACTTATATACATATACATGCATTAAATAACTTATATGCATGTATTAAATAATGTATATAAATGTATTAAATAACTTATATACATGTATTAAATAACTTATATACATATACATGCATTAAATAACTTATATGCATGTATTAAATAACTTATATACATATACATGTATTAAATAACTTATATACATGTATTAAATAACTTATATACATGTATTAAATAACTTATATACATGTATTAAATAACGTATATAAATGTATTAAATAACTTATATACATGCATTAAATAACTTATATACATGTATTAAATAACTTATATACATATACATGTATTAAATAACTTATATACATGTATTAAATAACTTATATACATGTATTAAATAACTTATATACATATACATGTATTAAATAACTTATATACATGTATTAAATAACGTATATAAATGTATTAAATAACTTATATGCATGTATTAAATAACTTATATACATGTATTAAATAACTTATATACATGCATTAAATAACTTATATACATGTATTAAATAACTTATATACATATACATGTATTAAATAACTTATATACATGTATTAAATAACTTATATACATGTATTAAATAACTTATATACATGTATTAAATAACTTATATACATGTATTAAATAACTTATATACATATACATGCATTAAATAACTTATATGCATGTATTAAATAACTTATATACATATACATGTATTAAATAACTTATATACATGTATTAAATAACTTATATACATGTATTAAATAACTTATATACATATACATGCATTAAATAACTTATATGCATGTATTAAATAACTTATATACATATACATGTATTAAATAACTTATATACATGTATTAAATAACTTATATACATGTATTAAATAACTTATATACATATACATGCATTAAATAACTTATATGCATGTATTAAATAACTTATATACATATACATGTATTAAATAACTTATATACATGTATTAAATAACGTATATAAATGTATTAAATAACTTATATGCATGTATTAAATAACTTATATACATGTATTAAATAACTTATATACATGCATTAAATAACTTATATACATGTATTAAATAACTTATATACATGCATTAAATAACTTATATACATGTATTAAATAACGTATATGCATGTATTAAATAACTTATATACATGTATTAAATAACTTATATACATGTATTAAATAACTTATATACATGTATTAAATAACTTATATACATATACATGTATTAAATAACTTATATACATGTATTAAATAATGTATATACATGTATTAAATAACTTATATACATGTATTAAATAATGTATATACATGTATTAAATAACTTATATACATATACATGTATTAAATAACTTATATACATGTATTAAATAACTTATATACATGTATTAAATAACGTATATAAATGTATTAAATAACTTATATGCATGTATTAAATAACTTATATACATGTATTAAATAACTTATATACATGCATTAAATAACTTATATACATGCATTAAATAACTTATATACATGCATTAAATAACTTATATACATGTATTAAATAAC
The DNA here is from genome assembly GCA_014843695.1 of Archivesica marissinica. Taxonomy (NCBI): domain Eukaryota; kingdom Metazoa; phylum Mollusca; class Bivalvia; order Venerida; family Vesicomyidae; genus Archivesica; species Archivesica marissinica. Next base: position 31,224,225 of record CM026392.1, on the reverse strand, counting down.
GTATATACATGTATTAAATAACTCATATACATGCATTAAATAACTTATATACATGTATTAAATAACGTATATACATGTATTAAATAACTTATATACATGCATTAAATAACTTATATACATGTATTAAATAACTTATATACATATACATGTATTAAATAACTTATATACATGTATTAAATAATGTATATAAATGTATTAAATAACGTATATACATGAATTAAATATCTTATAATTTTATCAAGATAGATATAAAACTATTCTCAAATCTCACGCTCAATCTCACGCTTCTGATTGGTTGAACCAAGAGCAAATCTAATACTTGCCCAATCATATCACTCGAGCTTGAGGTATGAGAAAAGTTTGATAACCTCCGACCCTGGTTGTGGTGGACTTGGAAGGAAGTCATATAGAGTGACAAAACTATATTAATTATAAAGATAACTGATTATGGTGTGTTATCTAGTTGCTTTATATGTGTATGTAGGGTGGATCTAGGATTTGCCAGGGGGGGCGGGTTAAACATTTTGATCTGAATGTGGAGCAGGTGGGGGGGGGAATCTATTTTAATGGTTAAAATTTAACATTTTGATCTGAAGGTGGATAAGGTGGGGGGGGGGGGGGGAGAAATTTTTTATTTTAATGGTTAAAAGTTAAACATTTTGATCTGAAGGTGGATAAGGTGGGGGGGTGAAATAAATCTATTTTAATGGTTAAAAATAGAAATTGACAGCCGAAGGTGGTCTTAAACCCCCTTAACCCTACTAGATCCACCCCTGTGTATTAATAACATTAGACTTTGTCTATGTGAAGATAGGGAAAGACATGAAACAATTAATCTACATTAAGAATTAATCCAACGTTGTAATGGAGACCCAGAGAGAACCTCCAAGTGAAATACCCGCAGCAGCTCAGATTAAACTGTTTCTCTCCGCGAAACTAATCATTCCTAGATCTGTTATTATACGAGAATTACAGATGAATTGCTAGAATCACATCCCCGCACAGTCCCCCCTTTTCATATTGTCACATCTGACATAATGTCACATCTGACATATTGTCCACTATTCAAATCATTATGAAATGTCACCGTAGTTTTATTTCGGAAACAAATTAAATAAAACTCTAGCAGTTAATTGAAGTGACCTTTAATTAACAACAAAGTTTTGCAGTAAAAATGAAACTTTTGATATTTATTCCAAATTGAAAACCAGACCCCAAAATTTGTTTGTGTGGCAATTTTCTATTATCAGTTTCTGTATTCATAAAATTGAGAAGATTTAAGGCGTGTGTGTGCGTTAACCCATTCTGGATATATTTAAAGGATTTTGCAAACAACGTAGATCCAGATCAGTCGCAGCGTGACACTGCATGCTGATCAGGAGCTATGTTGTTTGCTACATAGCCAAGTGTCTTAGCAAGATCATCGGAATAGCAAACAGCATAGTCTGATAGAGCCTGATCAGACGGAACATTTCATGGCAGCTGATCTGGCTCTATGTTCTTTGCAAATACTGTTTGAACGGTACCCAGAATGAAATGGGTTAACCACTGAACTACATATCCGTCTGATTGGAGGCATTAGACAGCAGAGGGAGATGATAATCTAGCCAATCAGTAATAAGTATAACTGAACAAGTATAGCAGGTTGGAAGTACAGTGCATTCCACTAATTGCATATTTCATACAAGCATACTGTAAAACACTATCATTTCGTGTACACTTTATTTCGCGATTTTCACGATTTTGAACATTTTCAATTAATTCGTGGAGTTTTTAATTCATGTATCCGTGATGCATCGCGAAAAACGAAGGTGATTTAGGTGTTTATGTAGATCATTTATAATTGTATTGACTTTCAAACTGTTGATAAAACGTACATATTTATGTATATAACTCTACAACCGGACACATTATTATTCACAAGAATCATGAAGATCGCGAAAATTAGCGAAATATAAAATCTCGTGAATAAATAGTGTTCTACAGTACTTAGGATATTTGCATACTTAATCGGAGCATAAAACCAGTTTATTAGTTTAAATTATTAGTGTTTTATAATTGCACAACCCTGAAGATATATGCCCCTTAATTGCAAAACCAATCTGCTAAATTAGTGTTAATCTGCAGACAAAATACACAGACACGAGCATATGCCATAGAATTATTACTATATAGTTTATACAAATTTCTTTTAGCTCGATTGCGAAACAAGATTTTATAACTTAAGATTACATACCTACATGTATGTACATACTATGTATACGAGTCTATGTATATTTAAAGAAATAAAATATTGTTTAAACTAAACTTAAGATTAATCACTCTCGAGACCTCCTTCCTGATGGAATCCATCGCCACGAGGGAGAGAGAAGAGGCAATGCGGAATATAAGTGCCTTGCCTAAGGGCACAATCGTAACGGCTACAGCTGGGTGCAAACTCTGGGCATTTCACACCTGAAGCGAATGCGTTACCATAGCGACTTGTTACCCAGATGGCGTAATTGTGAAAAAAGATAAACCAACAATGAGACAAGTATTCTAACAGCATATTTCATTTTGTATTTGTGATAGCGTGGAAGTCGTGATAGCACAGTGGCATTCAGGTGCGAAAGGTTCGGATTTAATTTTTGATTTAACCCTTTCAACACCACAGACCTCTAAATTGGCTTACAAAAAGGTGTAGATCCAGATGAGCCGGCTCGTGACGAGCCGTCTCATCAGGATCTGCACTTTTTTCAAGTAATATAACTATTTTTAGAAAAAAAAATACCCATTTTGATAAATGAACTGATCCAAATGTAATTTTGTTATTAATTTATTGGTCTAAAAATATCATGGACCAGTCCATGTCATTTACTTGGTGTTGAATGGGTTAAAGATTATAAAAACATTACGGTAATTGGCAAATTTTCATCCTCAATCGTTTTCTTGTCTCTTCAATTTTTTTGTTTTTTTTAAAGTAATGTATTAAAAAATAATCATTTTGAACTAATTATGAATGAACACGCTTCAATACATCTCTTATTGAGAGTGTAACATTCGCTGGAGCCGATACGATTGTGCCCTTAGGCAAGGCATATAAATTCCACATTGTCTCTTCTCTCTCCTTCATGGCGATGGATTCCATCAGGAATGAGGTCTCGAGAGTGATTAATATAAGTTGTAAGAACTTGTTTCGCAATCGAGTTAAAATAAATGTGTATAAACTAAATATTTTGTAATTTGTACAAAACAGTCATATCAATGTTTCAAAAATATGCAGATATCCTGGAAATTAACATAGATTCCTTTTAATAGCGTAATTTATTCCGGGAAAAATGGGTACATGTATACAAATAAGTGGACTGCACTGTCTGACCTACGAGTGAGAGAGAAGCTAGAAGTGAAACAATGTGTGCCACGGTGAACAGTACCTTTGCCTTTTCTTCCTAGAATTATCATGAAAAATCAAATTGATACATTTTAAAAAATCGCCCATTTCAAACACAATAGCATTCATTGGTTTAGCATGAAACCATTATATATGTCTGCTTTCAACTGCATGATATATAACAATATACATAATAATATACATAATAATATACATAATATATATAATAATATACATATTGACCGTAACCACTCGGCTATCTCGACCGTAACCACTTGGCTACCTCGACCGTAACCACTCGGCTATCTCGACCGTAACCACTTGGCTACCTCGACCGTAACCACTCGGCTACCTGGACCGTAACTACTCGGCTACCTGGACCGTAACCACTCGGCTACCTCGACCATAACCACTAGGCTACCTCGACCGTAACTACTCGGCTACCTCGACCATAACCACTTGGCTACCTCGACCCTAACCACTTGGCTACCTGGACCGTAACCACTCGGCTACCTGGACCGTAACCACTCGGCTACCTCGACCGTAACCTCTCGGCTACCTGGACCGTAACCACTCAGCTACCTCGACTGTAACCACTCGGCTACCTCGACCGTAACTACTCGGCTACCTCGACCCTAACCACTTGGCTTACCTGGACCGTAACCTCTCAGCTACCTCGGCCGTAAACCACTCGGCTACCTGGACCGTAACCTCTCGGCTACCTCGACCGTAACCACTCGGCTACCTCGACCGTAACCACTCGGCTACCTCGACCATAACCACTCGGCTACCTCGACCGTAACTACTCGGCTACCTCGACCGTAACCACTCGGCTACCTGGACCGTAACCTCTCAGCTACCTCGGCCGTAAACCACTCGGCTACCTGGACCGTAACCTCTCGGCTACCTCGACCGTAACCACTCGGCTACCTCGACCGTAACCACTCGGCTACCTCGAAAGTAATCACTCGGCTACCTCGACCATAACCGCTCAGCTACCTCGACCATAACCGCTCAGCTACCTCGACCATAACCGCTCGGCTACCTGGACCATAACTACTCGGTCTATGAATAAAAACTGTGTAAGAAGAAGATTTTATTTCACCAAATATTTTACAAACACACAATATACCAGTAACAATGAGCGAAATTGCCAATTGTTCTATTACCTCCCTTGGCAGATAGTCTGATTTATCCCAGAATGTGCATTGGTCCTTTTAGTTGGATTCCTTTGGTTTTACTGTTGTTCCCAAACCAGATGTTGCAGAATGATAAACAAAGAGGAAATCAATTAAAATGATATATCCTCCTTAATGAGTATTCAGGGGCAGTAACTCACCAATGGCTCACATTGGCAGAAATCAAAAATGACCCTTCATCAAACATAGCATAATAGTACAAGGCATGGGAGGTCTGCTTCTAGAGCAGACTGGACAGACTGTAGTAGTAGCTTGGATTCAGGAATACAATCATTAGGTTAATGTACAAACAAACTCATGCAATGTACATTCAATTCTCAAATCTTGTATGTTAAAGTGTTCGGAGTTATGCTTCATGCTATCACACCAGGTCGATTTTATCCTTAACTCCTTGCATTAATGTACAAACAAACTCATGCAATGTATATTCATCTCAATTCAATTCTTAAATCTTGTATGTTAAAGTGTTCGGAGTTATGCTTCATGCTATCACACCAGGTCGATTTTATCCTTAACTCCTTGCATTAATGTACAAACAAACTCATGCAATGTATATTCATCTCAATTCAATTCTTAAATCTTGTATGTTAAAGTGTTTGGAGTTATGCTTCATGCTATCACACCAGGTCGATGTTATCCTTAACTTCTTGCATGCTAATGGTAAACATAACTGTCAAATAGGTCATGAAATTCTATTAGAATTGTGTTGTAATGATACAAGCTTAAAGAAATTCTATACCATATTTCCAGAGTGTTCAGTTACAAATAAAAAATATATATTAATTAATTGTCGTCTGCTACAATGATTTGAACTATTTATAGCTTTAATTTTACCCAGCATGCAAAGAGTCAATATATAAATCAGCTGTCAAATAATTGTCATGCTTCTATGACAGCTGTATAACTAACACCTGTTTATACCATAAGCCAGATGAATATCTTACCCTCAAGGTGGAACTACTAAACAATTTGTTTGTATTTGCGCTTATGTGTTGTTAACAGTTGCCTACATGGGCTTCCCAACACACGGAGCCCGGTTGCAGCAGTAAAACACCGTTGAGATCACGATTATTCATTAACCCATTCAACCCCAAGTAACTGACATGAACTGGTCCGTGATATCTTTAGACCAATAAATTAATAAGAAAATTACCTTTGGACCAGTTCATTTATCAAAATGGGTAATTTTATCTAAAAATAGTAATAATTATTACTGGCAAAAATTGCAGATCGAGCCATCTCATCTGGATTTACACTTTTTGTAAGCCTATTTAGAGGCCTGTGGTGTTAAGGGTTAAAGGATGGCTTGGCGAGAGATCAACTTGCGTTCTTCGCATTATGTCTACGAGTTCATCATGTTACCACTGGACTCCAAATCTGCACCTAAACTTTTATGCACCTAAACTTTTATGCACATATGCCGACAACATTTCCCATATTATTGGCGGCTTTATATATACATTGTAACTGTGTATTTTACGTTTATTTATCATCGCTACCGGTTGCCCATATGAGCGACGCCTCATGAAGAGATTAGTCATTTTAGCTGTTTGGAGGATAGTGCAATGATACAGACAGAGACCCATTCCAGAGTCTCCTCTGGTTCTTTCACGTGCACGGTGAAAAGCACCGACACGAGACCTCGGATTAAAGTCCCATCTGAAAGACTGTTCATTTTATTACAGTCAGATAGGGGATCGAAGCTGCGATCCCTGGATTACCAGTCCAGCGTGTTACCACTGGACTACAAATCCATCTGTAGCAAAAATGTCTGCATTTATTTATTGAATGGGAATAATGCTATTAATTATTTAGGTGGAATTAATGGATAAAGGAGCAATATTAATGATCCCATGCTCATTTACATATCATATGCTCATTTACATATCCCATGCACATTTACATATCCCATGCACATTTACATATCATATGCTCATTTACATATTCCATGCACATTTACATATCATATGCTCATTTACATATCCCATGCACATTTACATATCATATGCTCATTTACATATCCCATGCACATTTACATATCATATGCTCATTTACATATCCCATGCACATTTACATATCATATGCTCATTTACATATCATATGCTCATTTACATATCATATGCTCATTTACATTTCATTGGCTCATATACATATCATTGGCTCATTTGCATAATTATGACATGCTCATTTACATATATCATGCTCATTTACATATCACATGCTCATCTACATATCATATACATATGCATATGTGGCTATGATACGCTCATTTGCATTTCAAAAGCTCGTAAATTTGCATATCTTTGATTTAAAGATATTCTCATCAAAGGATGTACTGGCTTAATGGATGCATGGTATAAACAGTGCCATACAATTTATATTTGTGCAAACACAATCTATCTTCCATTACATGTTGCAGTACACAGTATTGGTAATAGTAGACAGATTTTACACAACATTGGTAGATTTTAATTAGCTATGGTAATTTTAAAACAGTGGAAAACTTATTATTTGTAAAGTGTTTTACCCGCATATTAAATTCTGGTGTTGGAATTGGGCGCCACTATTGGATACATACATAAATGTTCTTATAAATATGTCATAATATAACATACAGATAAAGCAATTGCTCGTGTTTTAATGCAGTCAGCACTACCAGTCAGGGGTAGTGGGGGAGGGTGATCGTTATTTAGTCTGAGCGGAGTGGTGCTTAGTGAAAATATGTCTACTTTAATGGGAAATGGGAAAAAGAACCAGGCCCCTAAAGCATAGCATGCCTGAAACTTCTACCGTCATCGACGAGTGTGTTGGAAGTCTCAACATAAACAATTAATAAAACAATACGTCACGCATCTATCAAAACAAAACAAAACAAAATGTTACCAAACTTTGATATACGTATATTGTTTTTAATAATTGATTTATTAATAATATTTATATTCAGGAACGTAGCTATTATAAGGCACTGAAGGCCCGGGCCTGCAGATTGTCTCAGAAAATAAAAAATGCAATAAAAACTGTATTGGGATGGGGTTTGTATGATGGGGTACATGTACATCTCTGAAAATATCAAAATTTTATTAAGACATATATTAAAATGCAGATATTAGAGTGCACCATTGACGCTGTCCTGGTGGAGCAGGCCCCCAGACATCTGCAGCAACATCGCATCTTCGATGCTCAATATATTAGCTGGGCCTGCAAACTCAAAATCGCTAGCTACGCCCCTGATATTTATATAGAGGGGGAGGTGGGAAGGTTCTAGGAAAGATGTACAATGCTTTTGGTGCCTTATGGGTAATATTTCTAGTGCCTGTTATTTCTATGAAGCTTATTGCGACATACACCACGGTAACCATGGTAACACATTTATCAGAATGAACGTTTTTCTATAAGGCTAATTCAAACTCTTTAAATTTGCAGATTTCCAACTTTGCTAAAAACATGATAAATCATAGATTTATAGTTAATTAGTTACTAATGTTTGGCCTCATTCTTCATATAAAGAACTACAATCTCATGAATTCGCATGCATGCGCGCACGCACACACAGTCGCCAGCGGCGAGCATAAATATACACAATCATCATCAGCTGAAAATCAGGTCATGTGTATAAAAAGTTTAAACTTTTATTTATTTTACAAGGTCACGTGTATAAAAAGTTCAAACTTTTATTTATTTTACAAGGTCACGTGTATAAAAAGTTCAAACTTTTATTTACTTTACAAGGTCACGTGTATAAAAAGTTTAAACTTTTATTTACTTTACAAGGTCACGTGTATAAAAAGTTTAAACTTTATTTATTTTACAACGATTGCGAAGCAAGTTCTAACAACTTATATTAATCACTCTCGTTGGCGCGGATGAAAGCGTATATGTGGTCATTCATGTTGGAGGAAACCGGAGTACCCGGATAAAACCCACCTGTCCGATCTGGCGACCACCGTACCAGCTCACATACTTCCCAGTTCGAGGATTGAACCTGGGTTGCATTGGTGAGAAGCGAGCCACTGCGCTAATGTATAAGGAAGCTTGCAGAGAAGTACAACAGTAACATAAAATAGGTTTGTTTGCCGTAATGAAACTACCAGGTATCTTAACCCTTTCCTTCATAGAGATTTAGGTTAATATACTATTATATCTCCATACAAACGACAGCCATTTAGCTATCATGCAGTGGATAAGTAGTCGCCATATCTATCCGACTTCCATAGATATTACTGGGACTACATAGAGATTTAGGTTAATATACTATTATATCTCCATACAAACGACAGCCATTTAGCTATCATGCAGTGGATAAGTAGTCGCCATATCTATCCCACCTCCATAGATATTACTGGGACTACATGGAGATTTAGGTTAATATACTATTATATCTCCATACAAACGACAGCCATTTATCTATCATGCAGTGGATAAGTAGTTGCCATATCTATCCCACCTCCATAGATATTATTGGGACTATATGAGATTCTGGCCATTATTATGAACATTGGTATGGCTACTACATTGTCAATGTATGTCGTATTGGTAATGGCGTCAAGAGGTGCTTCTATGAGGGAAAGGGTTAAATATATTTGACACATCAGACGTATTTAATTTATGTTTATTTAACGTCGCTACTGGTTACCTATTTGAGCAACAAGCAGCTAACCTAACAACACCTTTCCTGGGCAGGCTCCAGCGGTTAAACAGTACTTAGTGCACCAACCTCAGTAAGAAAGTTGTTCATATAATGTTTGAAATCCTAATTTTGTGAATCCCTACATTTAAAGTGCCAAGCTCTTTTTTCATTTGGAAAAATAAAACTTATATGTTATGTTATATTTCGGGTTTTACGCCTGCATCAGCACCATTTCGGGCTATTTCGCCGGCGGGCAGTTTACCTAACAACACCTTTCCTGGACAGACTCCAGCGGTTAACCAGTACTTGGGTGCACCAACCCCTGTAAGAAACTGCCAACTTTTTCATATAAATGAGACACGGTCTGAGTGGGGCTCGAACCCGTGACCATCAGTGATGATAGGTTACAGTGGTATACAAGTCAGCGACCTTAACCACTCGACAACGGAGGCGGACAAAAATAAAACTATAGCTAAGCTGCAAATAAGTAAACCATCATGTACAAACTTATAGATGATTATATAAAAATGTATTCATAATCAATAATGCAAGGGCTGTGAATGGAAAAAAGAGGAAATCTGCTAAATACTGAAAATAAGATGATCGTCCCAACCTATAAAAGCGTAAAAATATCGTTTCTTAGACCAAATCTGACAATATTTATTTTTCATGATTTTGACCAAAAAAGAGAAATCCTGGAAGATTAACTGCCTAACTATTTATGTTTTATGATTTTGACCAAAAAAGAGAAATCCTGAAAGATTAACTGCCTAACTATTTACGTTTCATGATTTTGACCAAAAAAGAGAAATCCTGCCTAACTATTTAAAAATCCTGGAAGATTAACTGCCTAACTATTTATGTTTCATGATTTTGCTGAATAAATGATCGAAAAAATAAGCTAGAAAACAGATACATACAAATCATGAGCTCGATAGTAGATCTCATTAGTAGATCTCGATGTGCATGTTGGAAAGTAATGGATGGTGGAAGTGGGAAAGACAAACAAACATATTCTGAAAATGGCAGCCAAAGATAAGAATATTAAATTCTGTTACCTCCTCCTGTTTGTAGAAATACGACATGTCACCTCGGTTCGCCGATAGTTTAACGGAGTCTGGCGCTACAGCGAGAAAACACAATCAAATTACGAAATAAGAAAACACAATCAAATTACAAAATAAGAAAACACAATCAAATTACGAAATAAGAAAACACAATCAAATTACGAAATAAGAAAACACAATCAAATTACGAAATAGGAAAACACAATCAAATTACAAAATGAGAAAACACAATCAAATTACGAAATGAGAAAACACAATCAAATTACAAAACATATTAAAGAATATTTAAATATTCTGCAATTAAAGTCAGAAAGATGAAACTACTCTCTGTTACATTGCAAAAAACACTATTTACGGATTGAAAATAATTATTCAAATTCATGAAAAAATGTGTAAAAATATCGTTTCTGAACAGTTTAGACCAAATGTGACAATGGAAACAATGATTAAAACAGAGGTAAAAAAGTTCATATAAAAGTTCAAATTTTAGAATAATTTTATTCCATCCAATTAGTAAAGTATTTTCTCAAATTGTTATATATACATGTATATACATACTTCCAATACTGTTGTTTATAGCTTCTTGTGATTTCTGTATGCCCAGTCGGAACTCTTGTAGCTCAGGTCTTAGTTTGTTCCCTCGGTGATAGAACATGAGGCCAGTCTCAAAATCACCTTTCTGGTAGAGAGCTTCTGCCTTTTGGAATAACCCCTGTATATACACAGAAACAAATTATGAGGGAACAGAATCAGCTTTCTGTTAAGAGGTACTGTATTTTGAACAAACCCCTGTTTCACTGCAAATCAAATTTATTTACTATCGGCATGGTACATGCAATCAACACAACTTAGGTTTGTTAGAAAAATGTATTTAACCGATTTCTTGGCTTTTTCAAACAATATTTTCGACTGATTTTTAATTGACTTTCTGGTTGCTACAACCGCTCCGCCAGTTTAACATTCAGTTCTGGACTGGGAGACCGGCACTTTAGAAGCCCTGAACATAGCTTTTATATAATAACCAAACAAAATTACCTTCTTGTTGAGACTGATTCTGCGCTTTGAAAAACAACCATTGTTTCAAATACAAATGGTACCGGGTACTTACTTCCAAATTGTATGAACTGAAGTATTTTGTATACTTTTATTATCGTCACCCCAGGAAACATATTAGCTATTGCCCCCCCCCCTTAAATCTGGAATGATTTAACCCCAGGAAACATATTAGCTATAGCCCCCCTTTACATCTGGAATGATTTATCCCCCAGGAAACATATTAGCTATAGCCCCCCCCCCTTAAATCTGGAATGATTTAACCCCAGGAAACATATTAGCTATTGCCCCCCCCCCTTAAATCTGGAATGATTTATCCCCCAGGAAACATATTAGCTATTGCCCCCCCCCTTAAATCTGGAATGATTTAACCCCAGGAAACATATTAGCTATTGCCCCCCCCCCTTAATCTGGAATGATTTAACCCCAGGAAACATATAGCTATTGCCCCCCCCCTTAAATCTGGAATGATTTAACCCCAGGAAACATATTAGTTATTGCCCCCCCTTAAATCTGGAATGATTTAACCCCAGGAAACATATTAGCTATTGCCCCCCCCCCTTAAATCTGGAATGATTTAACCCCAGGAAACATATTAGCTATTGCCCCCCTTAAATCTGGAATGATTTAACCCCAGGAAACATATTAGCTATTGCCCCCCCCCTTAAATCTGGAATGATTTAACACCAGGAAACATATTAGCTATTGCCCCCCCCCCTTAAATCTGGAATGATTTAACCCCAGGAAACATATTAGCTATTGCCCCCCCTTAAATCTGGAATGATTTAACCCCAGGAAACATATTAGCTATTGCCCTCCCTTAAATCTGGAATGATTTAACCCCAGGAAACATATTAGCTATTGCCCCCCCCCTTAAATCTGGAATGATTTATCCCCCAGGAAAACATATTAGCTATTGCCCCCCCCCCTTAAATCTGGAATGATTTATCCCCCAGGAAACATATTAGCTATTGCCCCCCCCCTTAAATCTGGAATGATTTATCCCCCAGGAAACATATTAGCTATAGCCCCCCCTTTAAATGTGGAATGATTTATCCCCCAGGAAACATATTAGCTATTGCCCCCCAACCCTTAAATCTGGAATGATTTATCCCCAGGAAACATATTAGCTATTGCCCCCCCCCCTTAAATCTGGAATGATTTATCCCCAGGAAACATATTAGCTTATATATATAGCCCCCCCCCCCCATAAATCTGGAATTATTTATCCCCCAGGAAACATATTAGCTATAGCTCCCTCCCCTTTAAATGTGGAATGATTTATCCCCAGGAAACATATTAGCTATTGCCCCGCCTTAAATCTGGAATGATTTAACCCCAGGAAACATATTAGCTATTGCCCCCCCCCCCTTAAATCTGGAATGATCTAACACATCTAACTTCGCCATGGACGGTCCTAAGCCCGGCTGAGAAATGAGAAACGTTTTGCATAGGGCCAGCACCAACCATCATGTAAAAACTATAAACCATTACAGAAACTAACAAGAAAAGAGAAAGTGGCGGTGGATAGGGCACACACTATGACGAGATCAGCCCAAACATAGCACGCCTGGAGCACGGGATTGGAACCCGCAAGGCACGAGGAAAAGAGGCCGACCAGTAAACACATGGAGAAGGACTCTGGACCATGAGATGTGCCGCATAAAGATGTCCTGGGGGCAAGCCAAGCTAGTGGCATCCGACCGGGTCAGATGGAGAGCTGTAGTGAAGGCCCTATACCCAAACAGGAGTGAAGAGGATTAAGCTAAACAAAACTAATGTAGTGTGTATATCACATTATGTCCCCCTGCACTCACAGAGAGTGGCTGATTAATAGAGGTCAAATATGTAATACAATTATACAATAACTTATTTAAGAATATTGGGAATCTGGAAACTGGCTGCTTAATAGAGGTAACCACTAACACAGGTATGATTGCCACATGTGCTAAGCAGCCACTTTATGTGATACTCTTTGCTGGTTGCTAAAGACAGGTTTGAAATTATTTTTTTAAACTTGGCTCTGAAGGTGGAAGCCAAAGCAATCTGACTGGTTGTTAAATTTATTTAATCGTAACTCCTAGCAAGGACTGGTAATCCAGGGAGCACAGGTTTGATCCCCCGTCTGACCCTAATAAAATTAACAGTCTTTCAGAAGGGGACTTTAAACCGAGGTCTTGTGTCGGTGCTTTACACCATGCATGTAACAGAACCAGAGGAGACTCTGGAATGGGTCTCTGTCTGCATCATTGCACTATCTTCCAAAATTTAAAATGACTAATCTCTTCAGGAGGCGTCGCTCATATGGGCAACCGGTAGCGACAATAAATAAACATAAAATACACATATTGAGGGAGGTACACCACATGGAGGGAGGTACATAACATGGAGGGAGGTACACAACATTGAGGGAGGTACATAACATGGAGGGAGGTACACAACATGGAGGGAGGTACACAACATGGAGGGAGGTACATAACATGGAGGGAGGTACAACATGGAGGAGGTACAACATGGGGGAGGTACATAACATGGAGGGAGGTAAACCACATGGAGGGAGGTACATAACATTGAGGGAGGTACACAACATGGAGGGAGGTACATAACATGGAGGGAGGTACATAACATGGAGGGAGGTACATAACATGGAGGGAGGTACATAACATGGAGGGAGGTACACAACATGGAGGGAGGTACACAACATGGAGGGAGGTACATAACATGGAGGGAGGTACACAACATGGAGGGAGGTACACCACATGGAGGGAGGTACATAACATGGAGGGAGGTACATAACATGGAGGGAGGTACACAACATGGAGGGAGGTACACAACATGGAGGGAGGTACATAACATGGCGGGAGGTACATAACATGGAGGGAGGTACACAACATGGAGGGAGGTACACCACATGGAGGGAGGTACATAACATGGAGGGAGGTACATAACATGGAGGGAGGTACATAACATGGAGGGGGTGTGGACAGGGTGTGGTGATTGTGTATATTTACGCAGCTGGACAGGGGGTGGATCACATCAGCTGAACATTACCTTAATCTGATCCTTGTTTTGTTGGAGAGCACTTTCAGCATCTACAAGTGCAGCGTCGGCATTTCCAACTTGTAGATAACACTTGGATCTCGTCACCAGACAATGCTCATCATCTGGCTTTAATTCTAATGCCTAAAATATTACACACACACAATTATATATATCAAAAGTAAAGTAATTGTTTATTATAGTGTCAACTTTATTATCCTTGTGGGCCATGTAACCTACCAGTCTGATCCTATCCTTGGAGGCCATGTAACCTACCAGACTGATCATATCCTTGAAGGCCATGTAACCTACCAGACTGATCCTATCCTTGAAGGCCATGTAACCTACAAGAGTGATCCTATCCTTGAAGGCCATGTAACCTACCAGATTGATCCTATCCTTGAAGGCCACGTAGCCTACCAGACTGATCCTATCCTTGGAGGCCATGTAACCTACCAGACTGATCCTATCCTTGGAGGCCATGTAACCTACCAGACTGATCCTATCCTTGAAGGCCATCTAGCCTACCAGACTGATCCTATCCTTGAAGGTCATGTAGCCTACCAGACTGATCCTACCCTTGAAGGCCATCTAGCCTACCAGACTGATCCTATCCTTGGCCATGTAGCCTACCAGACTGATCCTATCCTTGGAGGCCATGTAGCCTACCAGATTGATCCTATCCTTGGAGGCCATGTAGCCTACCAGACTGATCCTATCCTTGGAGGTCATGTAGCCTACCAGACTGATCCTATCCTTGAAGGCCACATAGCCTACCAGACTGATCATATCCTTGGAGGCCATGTAACCTACCAGACTGATCCTATCCTTGGAGGCCATGTAGCCTACCAGACTGATCCTATCCTTGAAGGCCACATAGCCTACCAGACTGATCCTTGAAGGCCACGTAGCCTACCAGACTGATCCTATCCTTGGATGCCATGTAACCTACCAGACTGATCCTATCCTTGAAGGCCATGTAGCATATCAGATTGATCGGTAATTATTTAACTAGCTGGCTACTCACCAACAGGCCATTCATTTATAAGCACTCTGGGATGATGATGATGGAAAACTAATTAAATTTCAAGAATTACAGGCACGTAGCTAGGCATACACCTTGGGGAACAATTAGTCGAAAAACAAATGAGATGCATGTTGGGAATAAATAATGGATTTCATTCAAATCGATCTTTACAATTGTTTAAATATTTGCACTGTAAGCGAGTCCTGCCTCAGACATTGTTCACGGTGCATTAGCACCACTTATCTACACAATCACAGGAAGAGGCCAATATAGGCGTGTTTAGCTTATAGGGTTTATTCTAGAGTGGGAAAAAAGTACAAGGTGGGTCAGAAAAGGGGCAAGGCATGTCAAAAAAGAGGCATGGTGCATTTTGAGATCACGACTTCCACAAAGGTATGTGTCGTTTTTGATCCAGTGGTAAAGCGCAAATCTGGAATTGAGGTGCCCAGTGTTCGATACTCAGCACATATGAAGCAAGGCATCTCACACACAATGCTTAGTATCGGTTGACAGCATAGGTTGGCTACTCCTGTCCAGTGTTCGATACTAAAGTAACCAAGCCCAAGTCAGGGTTCGAACCCACGATTGCCTGATCTTCCATTACCTGGAGGCGAATACTATACCGCGTCGTTATAAAAGCTAGCTCTATAGCAAGACAGTATAAGTCTCCCTATATACCACTATGAGCACCTCATACACAATGCTTAGTATCTGTTGACAGCTTAGCTTGGCTACTCCTGCCCAGTGAAACATGTCATGTAAACAAGAGGTTTGATATAAATGGAATATCAAACTAAGCTATTCATAATTGTAGATCTCAGCACATGAGTGTGGCATCCGTGGTCCAGTGGTAAAGCGTCGGATTTGGAATCGATCGGTCCTGGGTTCGATACTCGGTCAAGCCATGTATGTAGTGTCATTGAGCAAGGCACCTCACACACATTGCTTAGTACTGGTTAATCACTTAGGTCGGCTAAACCTGCCCAGGAAAACATATCTATGCAAGGGGTATTGACATTAATGGAACATACATACGTGGGCTAGCTGTAAGCATGCGTTAATCTGTATCAAATGAGGACAAATCTATTTCATTGAAAAAATACCAAAATTCATAGCAAAGAGGACATTCCGATTGCACTTTGGGCAAACAATCAAAAACGTCAAGCTAGGCCACTACATTAAGACAAACCTAATCCTAACACCTATCCAATTAACTTATTAAGGATTAATAAAAAATGGATTAAATTATTAAAATTATGTTGATAAATACAGATTATCATTTAAGTCGTTGAAATGTTACTTTTACAGCTACGTACATCGAGTATGCGCTTTTTTCAAATTGACGGTGTAGGCCTACTATTCGACCAACGACCCGACATGTATTTTACCCCACCCACTCCCAATTACCTTTGTGAAACTTTCAATAGCTTTATTATACTGTTGAACATGTAAAAAATGATTTCCTTCATCACGCAACGCTTCACATGTCGCAGCTCCTTCCTGGTTCTCAGAACCAGTATCTTCATGCCGTGGCATCGTCGTCTGTAGATGAAGAATTGAACTTTTAATTTGCAATTAGGTTCTGTTTCCACGGTACACTATTTTGACAGGTGCACGTTGCGATCCCTAGTAACGACTTGTTTTAATCTTAATTATTTCCTCGAGTTCGCATAGATTCTCATTAAATATATTATATAAATTGACTATGCAATATTTTAACATCATTTATCAAGCAAAATGAGTTTATAATGCGGCATACGAAAATACGCATAAACAAAATTTGAATTTGTTTACAAATGGCTGACAAAAATGAAATCGTTTTGGTGGACAGCGACAAACAGGAGGAAAGTCAGAATAATGAACCAACAAGTAGCTTAGAAGATTTTGTTACTGAACATTACAAGAAACAGAAGGTTCTAATTTTAAGTTTTATAAATGAATGTGATTGACTTACAAATTAATCAATCTTGTCGACTTGTGAAAAAGTACTCGTGCTCTCACAGGCACCAGACACAAAAAAATTTTTTTTTTTTTTTTTGGCCTAAGGTCATATAGTAAGTAATATATAATATTATATATTACTTACTATATGACCTTAGGCCAAAAAAAAAAAAAAAAATTTTTTTTGTGTCTGGTGCCTGTGCGTGCTCTGGGTAATTCGTACCAACTCACGGTACAAACCACATATGATGTGGTATGCATTTACATGGTAGCAAAACCATTCTAGATAACTTTAAAAAGGAAATGACAATTGATACCAGTTATAGTGTTATTAGTTAGTATGTGATTATAGATCTAATAAAGATCATTCGTGTCCGAATGAGTGGTCTAATAAGTAACATGATCATTACCTGGAGAGCACTCTAACATGATCATTACCTGGAGAGCACTCTAACATGATCATTACCTGGAGAGCACTCTAACATGATCATTACCTGGAGAGCACTCTAACATGATCATTACCTGGAGAGCACTCTAACATCATTACATGTATGACGCGACAGTACAAATAACGAAGAGCTGGAGTCGGAGGCTGAGGACAGCCTTCTTCCAGAAGCCGACTTATGATGACTTATGATGTATGTATGTTCCTTTAATGTCAAACCCCTCACGGGGACTTAGACATGTTTTCCTGGGCATGCTTAGCCGACCTAAGCGATTA
This sequence comes from Archivesica marissinica, assembly GCA_014843695.1. Taxonomy (NCBI): domain Eukaryota; kingdom Metazoa; phylum Mollusca; class Bivalvia; order Venerida; family Vesicomyidae; genus Archivesica; species Archivesica marissinica. The sequence goes on along the minus strand of CM026392.1, from coordinate 31,206,181 downwards.
ACCAGTACTAAGCAATGTGTGTGAGGTGCCTTGCTCAATGGCACTACATACGTGGCCTGGCCGAGTATCGAACCCGGGACCGTTTGATTCCAAATCCGACGCTCTACCACTGGACCACGGACGCCACACCATGGAGAGCACTCTAATATAATTACATGGAGAGCACTCTAACATGACCATTACCTGAAGAGCACTCTAACATGACCATTACCTGAAGAGCACTCTAACATGACCATTACCTGAAGAGCACTCTTAACATGATCATTACATGGAGAGCACTCTAACATGATCATTACCTGGAGAGCACTCCTAACATCATTACCTGGAGAGCACTCTAACACTATTATATGGAGAGCACTCTAATATAATTACATGGAGAGCACTCTAACATGACCATTACCTGAAGAGCACTCTAACATCATTACATGGAGAGCACTCTAACAGCATTACCTGGAGAGCTCTCTAACATCATTACATGTAGAGCTCTCTAACATCATTACCTGGAGAGCTATATAGCAGCAATACCTGTAGAGCTCTATAGTAACATTACCTGTATAGCTCTATAGCAACATTACCTGTAGAGCTCTATAGCAGCAATACCTGTAGAGCTCTATAGCAACATTACTTGTAGAGCTATATAGCAACATTACCTGTAGAGCTCTATAGCAACATTACATGTAGAGCTCCATAGCAACATTACATGTAGAGCTCTATAGCAACATTACATGTAGAGCTCTATAGTAACATTACATGTAGAGCTCTATAGCAAAATTACATGTATAGCTCTATAGCAACATTACCTGTAGAGCTCTATAGCAACATTACATGTAGAGCTCTATAGCAACATTACCTGTATAGCTCTATAGCAACATTACATGTAGAGCTCTATAACAACATTACATGTATAGCTCTATAGCAACATTACATGTATAGCTCAGTCCGCCTCCGTGGTCGAGTGGTTAAGGTCGCTGACTTGTATACCACTGTAACCTATCATCACTGATGGTCACGGGTTCGAGCCCCGCTCAGACCGTGTCTCATTTATATGAAAAAGTTGGCAGTTTCTTACGGAGGTTGGTGCACCCAAGTACTGGTTAACCGCTGGAGCCTGCCCAGGAAAGGTGTTGTTAGGTAAACTGCCCGCCGGCGATATAGCCCAAAATGGTGCTGATGCAGGCGTAAAACCCGAAATATAACATATAACATAACATGTATAGCTCTATAGCAACATTACATGTAGAGCTCTATAGCAACATTACATGTAAAGCTCTCTAACATCACGATGTTGAACACTCATTTCTGACAATTTTTCTCCCTGACAAACTACTAAACAATCTCTCCTCAAAATATTTCTTTGCTGAAATGTTTGACTAGAAACGATATGTGATTGATCACTTGTATTTTGACTACAGGGGGGTTGTAACACGGGGCTGGGATTGTAACCCGCGGGGAGCAGGACATGCCCCATCACTTGTATTTTGACTACAGGGGGGTTGTAACACGGGGCTGGGATTGTAACCCGCGGGGAGCAGGACATGCCCCATCACTTGTATTTTGACTACAGGGGGGTTGTAACACGGGGCTGGGATTGTAACCCGGGGGGCAGGACATGCCCCCGGATGCCTGTGTTTGTTTCTGTGCGCTCTACCCATTTTTATTATATGGGCCCTTTGAAAATAATGCATTTTACTGATAAGAGATTGGAACAGTGGTAAATCTTGGCCGCATCAGCTACAATCTACTTGTTATTCAATGTGTTTCAGGATGCAGGCAAAATGGATTCTACTGATGCAGTGAGTGAGGAGAGAGCAAATGAGTTTTTTGCAAGAGCTTTGACAGAAAGTAGAAGGTACAAACATAGAGTGGTGGAACCTATGCTCGGCATAAATCCCACATATAATGGCCAGTAAAAAATGTTGTGAAAACAACCTTAAAAAATCTTGACAGTTTTAGCTTCATCACATGGCCTTGCTGCTCAATTCAGCTATCGCAACGGCACCCGTTTATATGAGGAATTCAAGACCTCGGGGCACATATGCACAGCGTACTTGTTATTATTTATTTATGCACCAGAACTTGTTGAATATCTTATTTTGGTATAGTAACGTCATTAAATAAAAGCTCTTATTGGTGTTAATCAGAAATGGTAGACAAACTATTTTTCTGGTTAGTTGTAGATTTTTAAATTCGGATAGGTACCTAAACTGCTCATACACCGTATCAGTTTCGGTGGAAATATTCTCCCAATGATTTGTTTGTTTATATTCGTGACGAATCGTCTGTGCTGGACTAGTCATGTGACAGTTGCATCAGCCTACTGATACACGCAACGGAATGCTATTGAACCATGCTTCAGCTCTATCAGCGAAATTAGCCTAGAACTATATAAATAGTTTAAATACAGATGTAAATGGACAAATACGCCGAGCATAGGTGCCACCACTCTAAATACAAGCACTTTCTAGAAGCCTACTAGAACGCCTCTCAGTCTAAAGGGGGACATTTAAATATTTATATACAAAAAAGAAGGAAAGGTCACAGAGGGTGACTCATGGTTTAACCCCTTAATGATTACTCCATACTGCTGATAAGCAATAGGCACACTGTACTACATAGATAACGTAGGTTAACCCTTTACTCCACAACATTAGAGGCCAATTACTCATTGTATCTCCATACTGCTGATAAGCAATAGGCACCGTGTAGGGCTTGTACTACATATTCAATATGTATGGGAATAGATAATGCCATGGAAACGGGGGCTATATGTGAGAAGCATTGTATAGCATTTATGTGGATTTAAAGGGTTAGTTTCAGGGATCATTCTAGAGGGCGATGTGGGCGAAATTGTCGTCCTAGGGACCCTGACATCGCCCTCTGGGCGCCCTACTTCTCCCTTAAAAAAATATGTTTTGGTTTTTACGATTTTCAAACAAAATGTTGTCTAGTAAGATACACACACTGGCCCAGTATAAAGCACTCCTATTCAAATGTTGTATTTAATGGTTGTGCTGTGCATTTTAACCCTATTTTGCAGAAGTATATTAAAGAACACCATTTAAGGAAGCAATCACGCGCTTTCTCACTTCTCCCAAAAATTCTGACCTAGAATGAACCCTGAGTTTATACAAATTTATTTTAGCTCGATTGCGAAACAAATTCTTTCAACTTATATTAATCACTCTCGAGACCTCATTCCTGATGGAATCCATCGCCACGAGGGAGAGAGAAGAGGCAACATGGAATTTAAATGCCTTGCCTAAGGGCACAATCATAACGGCTCCAGCGGGACTCAAACTCCGGACCTTTCACACCTGAAGCGAACGCGCTTCCACTGCGCTAAACAACTTCCACTGTAAATATTCATGAGACATGAAGCACAGTGTAGTTCAATGTAAATTTATATACCGGTATACCTTACTTATATATTTATAAGAGTTAGCTGTAGTAAACATTCATTCATACAGGCATTGATGATTTATTTAAAGAAATATCCAATAAGGGAGGTAATTTACAAAATGAAATTCACAAAAGCCAGTTGTTTGGGGGCAGATGTTAATGTTTTCTCAAAAACCCAAATAAGATATTACATGATGTTTTATTGAAATTTATAAAATAATACCATTTATGGGTGCAATTGCATGGTTTCTCATTCCTCCGAACCATTCTGGACTGGGACGAGTCCTGTTGAGGTTGTTTTACCATTGATCCAGTAAATTGTCTCGAGCGTTACAATTTTAAATTTGAATATTTTGGTCAAATGTATCGGGATTATCTAACACTTGCAGAATGAATGCAGAAGTGAGCAAGTCAAACAAGAAGCTTGATGCAATGCATGCAGAGTTTGGTCTAGAGATGATGAACACGTGGGAGGATGAACATGCGTCCGAAGTGCTTGACCCTTACGAGCAGCAACTTGTGAAGAATTACCAGTACCAGAACCCGGATGCTGCATGGTGATGGAACTTGGTTGTTGTTGATGCTGGGGATAGAACTTTGTTGTTGATGCTGGGGATGGAACATTGTTGTGTTGATGCTGGGGATGGAACGTTGTTGTGTTGATGCTGGAACTTGGTTGTGTTGATTCGGTGACATGAGATGAGCTGTATGGTGGGTTTTTTCAGAAGGGTGCCATGTTTTGATTCCAAATACTGTGATCGAGCCAATTACATGAAAACAAAGTAGGTCAAATTACAGCAGACATTGCCAACACTGTAGCAACTCCATTTTTGATTTCATCTTTACGACAATCAGAAAGCGACAGCTTTGAGTTGAAGATTGGAAATGTTATAAAATCTCCAACCCTGGAAACATCGCTAGCATTTATCGGTGAATTATATCACATATTGTGATCTGTTTACGTTAGTAATATCAGCATTTAGTTTTATAATTGTTATTCCTGTACCATGTATATAATTTAATATATTGTTGAATTAAAATGACTTGAAACTATACTTTGATTCTTACATTGAAAACGTGTATCCATTGGATGTTTCCATGGCAACTTGCTTTGATTTTGTGTGCATGTATTGTTTTGTGAATGTATATAGTGGAAGAAATATGTTTAAACCAACTTGCTTTGAATGTGGAAGTTATTGTCATCACTTGGTTGCCGCCCTCCTTCAAAACTTTAATCTTGTTCAGCTGTTCTCTACCCCCAGAGAGATTTACGGTATATTCCCACACAATAATAGTGCTTCACATTGACCTACGGTCAGTGGTTCCACCTGGGCTATTCAAAGGTAAGACGGAGTTCGAGCCCCGCTGGAGCTGTTACGATTGTGTCCTTAGGCAAGGCATTTAAATTCCACGTTGGCTCTTCTCTCCCTCGTGGCGATGGATTCCATCAGAAATGAGGTCTCGAGAGTGATTTATATAAGTTGAAAGAACTTGTTTCGCAATCGAGCTAAAATAAATTTGCATAAACTAAAGGTAAGACAGTGGTGCTAAGTTACAAATTACCCAGATTTCCTGGAACCGTTTTGGGTTTGCCTCCAGTTACCTATGTATCAGCTTGTTTCACTGTGAAGGTTGATCTACACACTGTCACACAATATCATCCACTTCTACAATCTGTCTCGGGGGGGGGGGGGGTACAACATACCGGTAATAGCCTGGTCAAAGGCATTGAAGGAACAGTTGGGTAGGCATAGGGTGAAATACAAAAATAAGACTGCACTTAAAATATTTAAATATTCTATTTCTTGACAACCAGCTTTCTTGGTTATACAATTTCCAATATATAAATACAAAACGTACCTAAAAAAGCAGGTTATAAGGTCTATTTTGCATAACATGTGAAATATTAACAGGATAGCTCAAAAATGATAGGACAATAAGAGATATTGATGAGCACAGAACAAGATTATGCTAGATCTGAGCAGGTCAATAAATCAATATAAAACATTATTTAAGCCATACAAGTTTTACATCACAATAATTTAGAGAAAATAAACGTGGCGCAGCATTTTGTCTGTATACGCAGACGGAATTTACCGCGTTTAAATCTGCATTAAAACCATGTTTAGTGAGCGACATGAAATCTAACTTCATTTTTGTGACGTCAGTTACGCACTCTAAAAAATAAGATTGTCAGCCATGCACTCTAAAAAAGAAGACCATCAGTTATGCACTCTAAAAAAGGAGATCGACAGTTATGCACTCTAAAAAAGAAGACCGTCAGTTACACACTCTAAAAAAGAAGACCAACTATTTTGTTTAGCTTTTTGGATATTTTGGTCGTGTTAGAATCAAAATAATATTGATCAGGTATTTGCTTTATTTATAGTCGAATAAAACATGGTTTGTCGTTCTGAGCATTGGAATGAATGAACAACTTAGAGACTTCTACGTAGTTAATATCTACGCATCAAAACTCATTAAAACTTTACGAGAGTCACTGTATGTAAACAGGGTAATACATGAAAGAATGCGACGGATCTATAGTCCAGTGGTAACACTGGACTGGTAATCCAGGGATCACAGGTTCGACCCCTGTCTGACCCTAATAAAATTAACAGTCTTTCAGATGGGACGTTAAACCAAGGTCTTGTGTCGGTGCTTTACACCGTGCACGTAAAAGAACCAGAGGAGACTCTGGAATGGGTCTCTGTCTGTATCATTGCACTATCCTCCAAAAATCTAAAATGACTAATCTCTTCAGGAGGCGTTTCTCATATGGGCAACCGGTAGCGACAATAAATAAACGTAAAACACACACAAAAAGAATGCTACAGGAATTGATACTAGGTGTGATCGCAAACATTGAGTTACACTTAAACCATTAACAAGCTAGCTACACATGTTTTACAGTGTAAGAACATAAAATAATGATACAGAAATTGTTTAATACCGGTTTGCAATGCACAGTTTAGCTACTTTATTAAGCTGTACGTTGAACATTTGTTCCTCTGTATGTCTATTGACAAGAGTAGACTCAATGATACAGAATTTGTAACAAGGTGCTTGCGATAACTAGTTTACCCCGAGGTCCTGAATTAATTCACTATGTAACTCCGGCATGCACTATAATTTATAGTTGAATGTACTATGGAACTCTGGCATGCACTATAGTTTATAGTTGAATGTACTATGGAACTCCGGCATGCACTATAATTTATAGTTGAATGTACTATGGAACTCTGGCATGCACTATAGTTTATAGTTGAATGTACTATGGAACTCCGGCATGCACTATAGTTTATAGTTGAATGTACTATGTAACTCCGGCATGCACTATAGTTTATAGTTGAATGTACTATGGAACTCCGACATGCACTATAGTTTATAGTTGAATGTACTATGGTTCTCCGGCATACACTATAGTTTATAGTTGAATGTACTATGGAATCTTTGAACCACATTTTTCATGATTTTGTAGGCATGTTTAAACGGAGCTTATGAATCTTGTTGATTTCCCTTTAAGTATACCCTGCTGTATGCTATCTACCAATGCACATTTCTTTCTAGTCCACCTCTTACAATTCAATGGTTAAATTAAATTAATTCAAAGAAATAACGAAAATATGTAAATATCTTTCAAATCATATACAAATTAACTATGTAAAATAAATATTTTTAAATTATTGTAAAAGTTGAAATATACGCTACACACACAGGCGTGCACTTATTTACAAATATGCAACGAAAAGTAACAACACAGATCACAAAAACCAAACAAGAATATAAAACTATAGGGTATAATGCACATGCGATCCTACACATCCATCAAAACACTACAACACAAATATAGTCTAATTATATAACTAGTTTTAAAAATATGTACATTGTGTATATATCATATAATGTGTTTGTTTGTTTTTGGGTCTAAAGCCGCACCAACAGCTTACGTCATATGGTGACTCCAGCTATTATTGGTGGAGTCATATGGTGACTCCAGCCAGCTATTATTGTTGGAGTCATATGGTGACTGCAGCTATTATTGGTGGAGTCATATGGTGACTCCAGCCAGCTATTATTGGTGGAGTCATATGGTGACTGCAGCTATTATTGGTGGAGTCATATGGTGACTGCAGCTATTATTGGTGGAGTCATATGGTGACTCCAGCCAGCTATTATTGGTGGAGTCATATGGTGACTGCAGCTATTATTGGTGGAGTCATATGGTGACTGCAGCTATTATTGGTGGAGTCATATGGTGACTCCAGCCAGCTATTATTGGTGGAGTCATATGGTGACTGCAGCTATTATTGGTGGAGTCATATGGTGACTGCAGCTATTATTGGTGGAGTCATATGGTGACTGCAGCTATTATTGGTGGAGTCATATGGTGACTGCAGCTATTATTGGTGGAGTCATATGGTGACTGCAGCTATTATTGGTGGAGTCATATGGTGACTGCAGCTATTATTGGTGGAGTCATATGGTGACTCCAGCTATTATTGGTGGAGTCATATGGTGACTGCAGCTATTATTGGTGGAAGACCCTGTGGAAGACCCTGTGTACCCCTTCGAGCAGTATTTCTGGCATGCAGATAGAACCAACCTTTTGTATGCCAGCTGTTTAGCATTCTCATGTGAAATCTATAAGCTTATATACCATCTCTCGGGACTGTAGAAACACGACATTCCTTCACAAATGTGGAGGCCTTCGGATCTACTCAAAATGTGCAAAATGCATGAAAAATGTAGACATACAACAATTTCATGCATATTTCAGCAGTTGCTATAACAGAATTGTATTTTCAGGAATCCAATATGGATTTTTCTTTATCCCGAATGCATTACGGTAAGTCAGAACAATGCACCAGAAGTAAATAAGGCACACCGTTTCCAAAAATGCATTCTTTTAAGGGTCAATACTGGCCCTTATAGTTCTAATCCATGTTCTGTTCAGTTGCAAACACAATGTTGATTTACTATGTTATATTTTGGGTTTTACGCCTACATCAGCACCATTTCGGGCTATATCGCCGGCGGGCAGTTTACCTAACAACACCTTTGTCGTACTAATGTTGTGATGTATGTTGTTGAGATTGACGCGTGTTTCGAGACATTTTTGACTAGAATACTGTATCTAGCACTGGGTTGATACATGTAGCTATCCAGCTCTAACTGGTAGAGAGGAAGACCCCTGGCCGCTAGGCTATAAAACATTTCTCCAATCCCAAGCTTCTGATTGGTTCAGCTAACAGTAGATCTCAAAATCAACCATTCAAATTACACGAGCTGGAGTTTGAGATCTGAGAAATCTTTTATAACCCTTTACACTCCTCCGTGCAATTTTTCAGGCACGAGCCCCAGGTGTAACCACGCTTACCACAAGCTAGCTGGATAGCTTCCTCTGCTGGTGGGATCTGAAAGTACATCAGTGAGGTACTAACGATTTGAGTTTCAAGACTGTAACAACTCGGCTACGCAAGCCCAGATGACTGTAAATCTGGCATTTTTATGTACCAAGGGAGACAATTATCATCTGCACTACAATAAACTGTCGGAATACAATATTAAATATATGCTAAAGTTAGAAACGTCATATATCAAACAGCAAGAGCGCTCGTAGTTCTCTACATTTGTATATGTGATACTGTTACACACATTTGTACATGTGATACTGTTACACACATTTGTATATGTGATACACACACAAAAAACACACAAAATGTTACACACATTTGTATATGTGATACTGTTACACACATTTGTATATGTGATACTGTTACACACATTTGCTACTATTTATAGCAATGATACAACAAGGCAATGAAGGCACCATTCAGCTGACGCAGGAAATGAGAGGGGTGGGGTACTTTTCTCTCTTCAAAATGCAGGAAACGCCGGAACAACCCTGACCTCCCCTGTACCATCCCATATGCTCCAGTACCAACTTCAATGACAGCACCAACCCAGATACCCCGTACCACTTTATAACGTCATATTGGCACCAAAGTCGGGGCTACATCAGACTAGTTTCATATTCCATCAAAACACAAAAAATAAGACAAAATTATGCACAAAATGAAAGCCCGGGTAAGAGTCTATAGAGTTATTTAAAACTGACAGTAAAACCCATTTACAATCAGTTTTGAACGCTTTATTTTATCGTTTCATAAAATTTTAAAACAGATATTTATTAAATATTAAAAAAACCATAACAACTAGAAATATAGATTTTCTAAGAATATTTCTAGAATTGGTTGCAAAGCTGCTAAGAATTAAAATTGCAAGACATTTTGACAATGAAAATATTTGCCCTCAAGATAACTGAATGTGTATTCTCTCATGTATTTGAAATTTCCACCTTTTTGAGGGGTGATGGTCCTGTCCTCTTTAAAGGGGGTTGAAATTTCATTAAGAGTTACTTCCCCTAGAAAAATGACCCCCCCCCCCCGAGTGTAACAACTGCCCAATTCTTTGAGAACATTTTAAATGTCCCCCCCCCCATACAGGCTCTAGAACATGTTCACAGTACTTTTTCATGTATACTTTCTATATAAATCACCATCAATTGCATTGAGACTTGTTCAATTATAAAAATGATGAAATTATTTACCATATATACCATGAACGAACAATATTATATATTCTTGGTCATAAGATATTTGCAATACCAAAATATAAAACAAGCTCTCGGAACGCGGAAATACAAAAACCTCCATACTCCTGCATGTATTATATACAATGCCTAAACTAAATACATGAATGTGGCACTATATGATTGGTGTTCACGATGGTTTCTATGATGTAATAGTACAGTCAAACCTATCTTAAGCAGTCAGCCAAGGGAATCACAGAAACTGGCTGCTTAGCACAGGTGGTTGCTTAATAGAGGTCAAATGTATAATAAAACAACACATTGGGAATCTGGAAACTGGCTGCTTAATACAGGTTGGCTGCTTAATGGAGGTGACCACTAACACAGGTTTGACTGTACCTTCATAGTATAATTTGGCTGGAATTATTTTTAAATATTAAAACATTTTTTTATAATACCATTTTTTTATACAAGCCATCTACAGTCAAACCTGTGTTAGTGGTCACCTCTATTAAGCAGCCAACCTGTATTAAGCAGCCAGTTTCCAGATTCCCAATATGTTGTTTTATTATACATATGTCCTCTATTAAGCAGCCACCTGTGCTAAGCAGCCAGTTTCCAGATTCCCAATATGTTGTTTTATTATACATATGTCCTCTATTAAGCAGCCACTTTCTGCGATTCCATTGGCTGGCTGCTTAAAGACAGGTTTGTTTGACTGTATAAAAAATGTATTTTTTATGTTTTTACTTTTTTCAGCCCAACTATATTATCAAAGCACAGTTACATCTGCTTGTGGTACAGACGGATCTGTAGTCCCGTGATTAACACGTTGGACTGGTAATCCAGGGATAGCAGGTCGCCGCGATCCCCCGTCTGACCGTAATAAAATTAACAGTCTTTCAGATGGGACTTTAAACCGAGGTCTCGTGTCAGTACCTTACACCGTGCACGTAAAACAACCAGAGGAGACTCTGGAATGGGTCTGCGTCTATCCTCCAAAAATCTAAAATAACTAATCTCTTCAGGAGGCGGCGCTCATACCGGCAACCGGTACCGACGATAAATAAACGTAAAACACAAAACACCTGCTTGTGACAAAAAGCATATATGGAATAAAAGCAATTAAACTTCTGATTACTATTTTTGGCATAAATTCACATGATCACATTATACAATCTGTATACAATCTGTATCAGGATTATGATGTTTTCCGATGGCAAAAACTTAGGCTTCTTCATATTGTTACCGTGGTTACTGGTAGCACAGACGGACGTAGTGCTTTGTTTCTCTAATTGTGCCTGAATAAATGCAGTACATCTCTCCATTATGCTGGAAGACTAGATAAATACGACAGAGATTTAAGTAAATGAGACAGACAAACATTACGTACTGGTCATAAATCCACCAATTAGCTTATATAATATTATTTGACCGAAGTGTAGTTAAAACTTGTAAAGCTGGAGTTCTGGCTTCCTGCAATCATATTTAAATTGTGCTACACTAGCATTATATAGTGTACCGTTCTAGAGGTGTGCAGTTCTGGCTTCCTGCAATCATACTTAAAATGTGCTACACTAGCATTATATAGTGTACCGTTCTAGGTGTGCAGTTCTGGCTTCCTGCAATCATATTTAAAATGTGCTACACTAGCATTATATAGTGTACCGTTCTAGAGGTGTGCAGTTCTGGCTTGCTGCAATCATATTTAAAATGTGCTACACTAGCATTATATAGTGTACCGTTCTAGGTGTGCAGTTCTGGCTTCCTGCAATCATATTTAAAATGTGCTACACTAGCATTATATAGTGTACCATTCTAGGTGTGCAGTTCTGGCTTGCTGCAATCATATTTAAATTGTGCTACACTAGCATTATATAGTGTACCGTTCTAGGTGTGCAGTTCTGGCTTCCTGCAATCATATTTAAAATGTGCTACACTAGAATTATATAGTGTACCATTCTAGGTGTGCAGTTCTGGCTTCCTGCAATCATATTTAAAATGTGCTACACTAGAATTATATAGTGTACCATTCTAGGTCTGCAGTTCTGGCTTCCTGCAATCATATTTAAAATGTGCTACACTAGCATTATATAGTGTACCATTCTAGGTGTGCAGTTCTGGCTTCCTGCAATCATATTTAAATTGTGCTACACTAGCATTATATAGTGTACCGTTCTAGAGGTCTGTAGTTCTTGATAATATTTTCAGGTAACACAAACCCCACATTACATCTATATGAAAAGTGTTTCGTTTTATTATTGTGTATTGAAATAACTAATAAATTTCTGACATATGAGACACATCTGAACCTCCAAAACCCTATCCTTGGAGGGAAGGCGATAGGATAATACGGTAGGCAATCGGTAGCCATACTAGTTGACTAGTTGGCTAATCGCCAACAGGCCATATCAGAATGAACCCCTCACAAGATTCGAACCTTTGACCTCCCGCTCTGTAGGCAAATGCTGTAACCACTACACCACAGAGAAGGTATATATTCCACGAGTATATAACCAATACAATAAACAGTCTATACTGTGCCACGTCGATATAAACAAGATACAACTGCATGTGTTCTGCTACATCACGTTAGTGCCGCATTAAAGTCTACTAAAATAAAGCTTTCACCATACTGTAGACAAGACTTTCCCCCAGCCCCTTCAAGCGCTAAAATGTACAATTATTTTCAGGGGGAAGTCCTGCTGTAGTACATAAGTGATCAGAGTGTGCCGTCACGATGCCATTCAGTGATCACAGTGTGCCGTCACGATGCCATTCAATGATCACAATGTTCCGTCACGATGCCACTCAGTGATCACAGTGTGCCGTCACGATGCCACTCAGTGATCACAGTGTGCCGTCACGATGCCACTCAGTGATCACAGTGTGCCGTCACGATGCCATTCAGTGATCACAGTGTGCCGTCACGATGCCACTCAGTGATCACAATGTGCCGTCACGATGCCATTCAGTGATCACAATGTGCCGTCATGATGCCACTCAGTGATCACAATGTGCCGTCATGATGCCACTCAGTGATCACAGTGTGCCGTCACGATGCCACTCAGTGATCACAGTGTGCCGTCACGATGCCACTCAGTGATCACAATATGCCGTCACGATGCCACTCAGTGATCACAATATGCCGTCATGATGCCACTCAGTGATCACAATGTGCCGTCACGATACCACTCAATGATCACAGTGTGCCGTCACGATGCCATTCAATGATCACAGTGTGCCATCATGATGCCACTCAATGATCACAATGTGCCGTCACGATGCCACTCAATGATCACAGTGTGCCATCACGATGCCATTCAATGATCACAGTGTGCCATCACGATGCCACTCAATGATCACAGTGTGCCGTCACGATGCCATTCAATGATCACAGTGTGCCATCACGATGCCACTCAATGATCACAATGTGCCGTCACGATGCCACTCAATGATCACAGTGTGCCATCACGATGCCATTCAATGATCACAGTGTGCCATCACGATGCCATTCAATGATCACAGTGTGCCGTCACGATGCCATTCAATGATCACAGTGTGCCATCACGATGCCACTCAATGATCACAGTGTGCCATCACGATGCCATTCAGTGATCACAGTGTGCCGTCACGATGCCACTCAGTGATCACAGTGTGCCGTCACGATGCCATTCAGTGATCACAGTGTGCCGTCACGATGCCATTCAGTGATCACAGTGTGCCGTCACGATGCCACTCAGTGATCACAATGTGCCGTCACGATGCCATTCAGTGATCACAGTGTGCCGTCACGATGCCACTCAGTGATCACAGTGTGCCGTCACGATGCCATTCAATGATTACAGTGTACCGTCACGATGCCACTCAGTGATCACAATGTGCCGTCACGATGCCATTCAGTGATCATAGTGTACCATCACGATGCCACTTAGTTAATGCCCCAATTACTCCTCCGGCTGTTTTACGCGTCAAAATGGACGCTAACTGTGATTTCTTTGGCGACTGAGTAGTTGGTGTTGCTATGGTAACCATGCATTCGGGATCTGCAGAAGCCGTCGTCATAGTTGCAGTAGCACCTGTTGCCATGACAACTGATCCAGTTGCTCCAGCAGTTGTCATGGATGCAGTTGTAGTGGTTATGGTAAGTGTATTAGGCCGGGACACGTGATCTCCGTAGTTCTCATTCATGCACGCCCCTCCGGTTATATATCCGTACAGAGAGAACCCTGTGTCTTTCAGTTTATTGATGACATTAATCATATTTGTGTCTGTATTTGAGGAATTGGCACTTTTAGTATCCATGTCGATGGTTGAACTTAGCTGATATTGCGTCGCATGGACACATTGTGACATATTTGTACTATGTGTACCTGCTGAACTAGATAACCCCTGTGACCCAGTTCCATGTAGGTCATGACCTCTATCTGACATTTGTGAAATGGTTGATGCAGATGGTATTAGATTATATGAGTTAGTTGGCAGGGTCAAGGTCACAGAAGGCGAAGACTGACTTCCTGTGTAAAAATGTGTATCACTGATGAGACTAGGAAATCTGGCAGGATTTGAACTTTTATTGCCGTGGAATAACCTTGACCCATCTGGTTGACCTTCCGGCTGGGTTTGCAGGATATCACGTTCATTGAGAATGGACGCGAGCCCGAGAGACATGCTGTATGTACTGGTACCGTAGTTGTCCGACCGCAAGCAAGCAGACATCCTGGGTGTGGAGGCAGTGAATGAAGACATCAATCTGAAAATATATATTAATGTTCACATACTCGCATATCCAACGTTTCAGCGGGATGACCAGCCGTTGTCAAGATAATGCTAATATCCCTGATGTCTACATAGTGATACTTGGTCAATACATATATGCATCTTCAAATTCATGTCTTTTGTTTACTTTCTTTGAAGGGCTTAACCCTGTAAAGACAGCGTAGCTTATAAGGCAAATGTTCTGCTTTTTTTGGAAACAGATGATGATTGAGCTTATTTACCCTCGCCTCCAGTGAACCATATGGGCGAGCGTATTGGAAACAGATGATGATTGAGCTTATTTACCCTCGCCTCCAGTGAACCATGTGGGCGAGCGTATTGGAAACAGATGATGATTGAGCTTATTTACCCTCGCCTCCGGCGAACCATATGGGCGAGCGTATTGGAAACATAAATCAGACCACAAGGTTATAAAACTTCTCAGACTCGAGCCTAAGATTTACACTCAGCTGAACCAATCAGAAGCTTGAGACTGAGCCCGAGATTAAAGAAAGGTTCTATAACCTCGGACCTGGGTATATAACATAACAAGAGTTTATGCAATATTAATTACCATTGGTACCAAACATGCAAGAATATATAAAACTAACTATAAACTCTAGTATCCAAATTCTAACCAACTTCGACACTATGAAAAAAGCTTAGCAAGATGTTGACGATAGTGATGATAATGATGATGTGGTGATGATGATGATAATGAAGACGAATGTGGTGGCAATGGTGATAACAATGATGATGTTGTGTTGACCGTCATAATTTTGATGATATTGGTTGACATGATGATGATGGTGATGGCGAGCATTGGGGAACAGTGATGATGGTGGCGGCGATGACGATAATGTTAATGATGATGGTGGCGACGATAATGTTAATGATGATGGTGGTGGCGAGCATTGGGGAACAGTGATGATGGTGGCGGCGATGACGATAATGTTAATGATGATGGTGGCAGCGATGACGATAATGTTAATGATGATGGTGGCGGCGATGACCTTGATGGTGATGATGTTGGTGGACTCTGCGAGGGTGGTGGTGATGTCATGTCACAATTCAAGTAATACAGTATCTAACAGTATATTCATTATGGGCGGTGGCTAGCATGCTCACTTCTCACCAATACAACCCAGGTTTGATCCTTGGACCGGGAAGTATGTGAGATGGTACGGTGGTCACCAGATCGGACAGGTGGGTTTTCTCTGGGTACTCCGGGATCCTCCCACACGAACGACCACATATACACTTTCATCTGCGCCAACGTGAGCGATTAATATAAGTAGCTACAGCTTGCTTCGCAATCAATTTCAAACAATTATTACCTAAATATCTTAGTAGACAAATGAAATCAAAGACATTTTAAATTAATTCGAAAATAAAATCTTTTTTGCCTATAATAGTCGGCTTAAGGAAGATATTATTCCGAACTTGGCCGAAATTTGTTAGCCACTCATATTCTAGTCATGTGATCATAATTTAAATAAGTTCCAAAAATAGCACACTATATGCAAATTAGTATCACCGATCGCTTCCAAGCTTATCGGAGTGGTTTGTAAATGATGGGGGACTTTGATGTACCGCAGCTTAACCCTTTCAACACCACAGACCTCTAAATAGGCTTATGAGCCGTCTCATCAGGATCTGCACTTTTTGCCAGTAATATTACTATTTTAGACAAAATTACCCATTTTGATAAATGAACTGGTCCAAATGTAATTTTCGTATTAATTTATTGGTCTAAACACTGATCATGGACCAGTCCATTTCAGTTACTTGGTGTTGAATGGGTTAAGGGGTTAGTTACTAAGAAGTTTGTGTGTTGGGGTTTAAAGTCGTACCAACAACTTAGGTCATAAGGCGACTCTTCAATTCTTATTGGTGCAGTGGTGCAGTATTGCAGACAGAGACAGGCACCCAGGTAGAACCACTGACCTACGGCAAGCCAGCTTAGGGTGCTACTATGAAGTACTGCACTAATAAATCATCACATTACACTTTGCCACGGAGCAATAAGCAACCAGCAAGCCAAGCCTATATGACTGTTTGTACAGGCTAAGTTTGGACTGTCATTTTAATTGACTGAATTCTAGAACTAATGATATAACGAATCACTTAGCAACATCGACAAACTCCTTATAGAACAAATGGAAACTGTCAGTCCAAAATTAGGCTGCATAAACAACTGCGATAGCTTTATAATACATTACATGGCGTAATACACGATCGCATGGTATTCATAACGCTCGCCAGGATGCAGAACAAGGGATTAGTACTCAATAGCTCGTGTGAACTTCCAAATAGCCTGTGAAGTCGATAAGAATTGACATATAATCACCAATTTTGATCGATTAATCGTACAGGAAGTATGTAAAACTTACGATACATTCTATTCTTGGGTTTCGAATGAAAAATTGTGGGGAAAAAATATGAAATCTGCCAAAATACTGGTAAAACAGAGGATCGTCCTGACACAAACTCTGAAAAAATTATCTTTTCTGACAAAATTTTGACCGAAAGAGGAAATCATCTAAAAAGAGAGAAAGATTCGCAGCTCTGAAAATACTATCAACAATACATGTGACACAAGTAACAACATAACATAGGTAACAACGTGACATACATAACAACGCAACAGACTCCGCGGAGAAAAACCTGTCAACAATACACATGACACAAATAACAACATAACACAAGTAACAACATAACACAGACTCCGGGGAGAAAATCCAGTCAACAATACACGTGACACAAGTAACAACGTGACACAGACTCCGCGGAGAAAATCCTGTCAACAATACACGTGACACAGACTCCGGGGAGAAAATCCAGTCCACAATACACGTGACACAAGTAACAACGTGACACAGACTCCGCGGAGAAAATCCTGTCAACAATACACGTGACACAAGTAACAACGTGACAGACTCCGCGGAGAAAATCCTGTCAACAATACACGTGACACAAGTAACAACAACACAGACTCTGGGGAGAAAATCCTGTCAACAATACATGTGACACAAGTAACAACGTAACACAGACTCCGGGGAGAAAATAATCAACATAAATTTTCTGCAAATCAATTCAGATTCTTGTTGTACATCGATCGTCATGGTAACTTGCCCATCAAACATAGCAGGGCAATAATCATATTTATATGTGCATAAATGACCGTTATATTTTGTTATTTTAAAGCCCCTATATGCAGTTTGCAGCAGTTATTTAGAATGTGCTGCACGCCAAGATGTTCTACCAAGCTATTGCTAGAAATTATGAATATTGTGTTGTGTTTCCGTTGATCAATTCTCATATATTCAGATTTGAAGCCGATTTCGTAAACATCTTCACAAATGAACTGCTCGCTGTTATATTTATATATTTCGGGTTTTACGCCTGCATCAGCACCATTTTGGGCTATATCGCCGGCGGGCAGTTTACCTAACAACACCTTTCCTGGGCAGGCTCCAACGGTTAACCAGTACTTGGGTGCACCAACCTCCGCAAGAAACTGCCAACTTTTTCATATAAATGAGGAACGGTCTGAGCGGGGCTCGAACCCGTGACCATCAGTGATGATAGGTTACAGTGGTAATACAAGTCAGCGACCTTAACCACTCGACCACGGAGGCTCGCTGTAACATCTATTTACTAATATTTTATACTTGTTGGATTATTAAGGTCAACACTAGGATACAATTTGACTATGGTTCTATCGGTATACTTCCATCTGAAGAAACTAAAAATGCATTAAGGGACTTTAAAAATACTGTTTACACACAAAACAAGCTGGAATATTGGTGGTATTAATTGGGTTCTAATGATAAATTAATTATTATATTCTAACTACAAACAAACAATTGCCAACCAGCAACTAGACCTTGCCGAGAACAGTCGCCTCTGTGAAGGTGCACAAACTGTGTGTATTGTTCACATTAGGAGTCCACAGACGGATCTGTAGTCCAGTGGTTAACACGCTGGACCTGTAATCCAGGGATCGCAGGTTCGATCCCACTCTGACCCTAATAAAATTAACAGTCTTTCGGATGGGACTTTAAACCGAGGTCTTGTGTCGATGCTGTACACAGTGCACATAAAAGAACCAGAGGAGACTCTGGAATGGGTCTCTGTCTGTATCATTGCACTATCCTCCGAAACTCTAAAATGACTAATCTCTTCAGGAATCGTCGCTCATATGAACAACGTTGGGATTTTAAACCGAGGTCTCGTGTCGGTGCTTTACACCGCGCACATAAAAGAACCAGAGGAGAATCTGTAATTTATCTCTGTCTGTATCGTTGCACTATACTCCGAAAATTCGAACCTACATCGGCGAGGGGCAAGTGATTTAAAGTCAACTACCATAACCACTCCGCCCATCTACAGTGGTGAAAGGGGACGTGATTTAACATGAGCAGCTTCTAGAAAGGTGACTGTTCACGACAGGTTTGACTCTAATATAGAAGCGAGTGTAGGCAGCCTTACTCTTCCTCCACAAGTGTTGCCACAGAATCTGCTGCATCCACATCACTGTTAATAATCATCATTACACATCATGCATATATAAGTAATGTCATGTTTAGGTAATGTCATGTTTAGGCAATGTCATGTTTAGGCAATGTCGTGTTTAGGCAATGTCATGTTTAGGCAATGTCATGTTTAGGCAATGTCGTGTTTAGGCAATGTCGTGTTTAAGCAATGTCGTGTTTAGGCAATGTCATGTTTAGGCAATGTCATGTTTAGGCAATGTCATGTTTAGGCAATGTCATGTTTAGGTAATGTCATGTTTAGGTAATGGCATGTTTAGGTAATGGCATGTTTAGGTAATGTCATGTTTAGGTAATGTCATGTTTAGGTAATGTCATAGTCAGTTTCTATAATGTAACGTCGGCTCAATTAAAAGTTTTTATAATGTCACGGTTGCATGTCACATTTGCATCATAAATATTTTAATTTTCCACTTTAAGAAAACAATCATATCAGTGACTTAAGCGAAAAACAAAAGATATTTCCATACATAAAACACAAAACACTTGCAAACATGTGAAATGACTGACTTTGCAAGCAACATACCTGCCGGCATCTGATGGATGTTTCACATGCGAGTCTGTGAGAGTGTAAACCCCGGAACTATCTGGCATCCTCCTGCTCGGGCATTCCACCATCTCATCTGTAACACACCATTCAAACAATACAAGATGGGAAAATACACTTTATTTGTACTGTATCAGATACACCCTTCCAATGATATCCTACATGTACTGCATCCATCAGTCATTCACCCCAAACAATACCACCCTCAACCCTCCCACCAGTACTGCATCCATCAGTCATCCATCCCAAACAATTCCACCCTCAACCCTCCCATCCATACTGCATCCATCAAACACCGACACAAACCCTCCCAACCATACTGCATCCATCAAACACCGACCCAAACCCTCCCAACCATACTGCATCCATCAAACACCGACCCAAACCCTCCCATCCATACTGCATCCATCAAACAACGACCCAAACCCTCCCATCCATACTGCATCCATCAAACACCGACACAAACCCTCCCAACCATACTGCATCCATCAGTCACCGACCCAAACCCTCCAATCCATACTGTAACCATCAAACACCGACCCAAACCCTCCCATCCATACTGCATCCATCAAACACCGACCCAAACCCTCCCATCCATACTGTAACCATCAAACACCGACCCAAACCCTCCCATCCATACTGCATCCATCAGTCAACGACCCAAACCCTCCCTCCTATACTGCATTCCTCATCCAAACTGTATGAAGATTTAACTTGAAATGTTGCTATGACATCTGGGTGACGAATAGACAACAAGTAACTATATTAAATATTATTGATCAGAAATCCCTGATGACCTTCACGGCGGCCATCTTGAAATATCGAAGTTTCAATTTCCACCTTAAGAATATCAGGCGAGTGGCTCTGAACTATTTCAATGGTCGTCTTATGAAAGTATTTAAAAATTAGATTAACATTTTCTAAAATTCAAATATGAAATTATTCATGAAATACTTGTGTAGACTCATTTACAAGATATTCTTAGTGTGAAGTTGAAACTACGATATTTCAAGATGGCCGCTATGAAATTCAAGAATGAAATTATTCATGAAGTATTCTATTACAGTAAAAAAAGTATACAAACCATCTTCCTCGTAGTCACTGAGCGCGTAGACCTCCGATTCCACGTCCGCATCCAACTTATTCTCACCCTTCATTCTAACGCCGGGACGAGTCTCAAATATACCGCCCAGGTTCGGAGTGGCGAGCCGCTGCCACTGACGTAATGTCACTGAACCTGTGAAAAACAATTACATTTTATGCTTTCCAATGAAATACAGAAATAAAATGTATTATTCCAGTGGTTAGTTTTGTATACAAATTTATTTTAGCTCGATTGCGAAACAAGTTCATACAACTTATATTAATCACTCTCGAGACCTCATTCCTGATGGAATCCATCGCCATGAGGGAGAGAGGAGGCATGTGGAATTTAAATTCCTTGCCTAAGGGCACAATCGTAACGGCTCCAGCGGGTCTCGAACTCCAGACCTTTCGCATATAATATATACATTTGGATATCTTGGGAGCAAAACAAGGGCAGCATCTTCGTGCTGAAACAAATTAACATGATCTGTTATGAAAGCTCCATTCATCACGAATGCTTTCTGCTCTGCCCTAATGACACTATAGATATAAATTAATAGATTAGGCAACGTGGAAATTAAATGCCTTGCCTAAGGACACAATTGTAACGGCTCCAGCGGGACTCGAACTCCAGACCTTTCGCACCTGAAGCGAACGCGCATCCACTGCGCTATCACGACTTCCACTGGTTGAAACAACATTTTATTTCACACTGCTTTGCACGTATGGTTCCTAACCGCTGCATGTTGATATTTCGTTAATGTGAACATTTTCGGACTCAAGCTGTCAGTCATGTCATTTATGACCACATTTATGATCGTAAAAACAATTTTCAGTTTAAAATAAAAAACAATATTTCTTTTCTTAAAGCGACACTACATCAGTGAAAATTCAAACTTATACAGAACGGTATAATTATTTTCCAAATATTTGCCTCAAAAATAGAGTATTTCAACCAATAAACAAGCGTCGTATACGCATTTTGTTGACATAACAAAATAATGTAAACAGGGTCGACATACATGCATAATACAACCTGTGTATCCCGACTAACGAGAATTATGGTACAGATTTACAGTTATATCTCACATCTGTACCTATGCATATTTATTTGTAGACTAATTTTAGATAAATTAAATCTCAAAGCGACAATATCAAGCGCTTAGTATTGCCTACAATGACAAAGAAATGTCAATTCAGGAGCGTGGATGACCAGTATATGAAATCCTACATTATCTTTTGAAAGTTAGACCACAAAAACACTGTTTTTTGATTCAATGTTAGTGTTCGAATGTATTCGGAAGAATTTGTAGTAACAAGGCATTTATATGTGAACAATGCGGTTTTTTGTTTTTTTGCGATGTAATGTCGCTTTAAGTGAACGATCAAATAATATTTCACTCATGAACACAGAAAGCTATTATTATCACTCGTGGCTATCACGACTCATGATAATAATGTCGTCAATGTTCATACGGTGAAACATAATATGATCATACACTGAAACCAACAAATATATTCTTATCTATTATAATATTAATTCGATATAAACAAGCATCTATTTATCAGATATAGGCTATCCAATTAGCGAGGTGGTAAGCCCGTTCGTTCGCTTCTCACCAATGCAACCCGGGTTCTAACCTTAGACCAGATGGTATGGTGGTCACAAGAACAGACAGGTGGGTTTTCTCACACACAATTAACCACATATACATAGCGAGGTGGTAAGCCCGTTCGCTTCTCACCAATGCAACCCGGGTTCTAACCTTAGACCAGATGGTATGGTGGTCACAAGAACAGACAGGTGGGTTTTCTCACACACAATTAACCACATATACGCTCTCATTCGCACAAAGGAGCGTGATTAAAATAAGTTGTTAAAGCTAGTTTCGTAATCATTGTAAATTAAATAAAGTTTATGCATTATTATGTTTATATTAGAGTTGCTCAGGTCCATACGTTATCTAACAGTGACTGAGACAGGTGCATACATTATCTAACAGTGACTGAGACAGGTCCATACGTTATCTAACAGTGACCGAGACAGGTCCATACGTTATCTAACAGTGACCGAGACAGGTCCATACGTTATCTAACAGTGACTGAGACAGGTCCATACGTTATCTAACAGTGACCGAGACAGGTCCATACGTTATCTAACAGTGACTGAGACAGGTCCATACGTTATCTAACAGTGACCGAGACAGGTCCATACGTTATCTAACAGTGACTGAGACACAGACACTACTGGACAAGGCCATGGAGGGTATAAAATGTTTCTCAGATCACATCAGATGTGGAAGTAGTGATAGCGTAGTGGATGTGCGTTCGCTTCAGGTAAAAAAGGTCTGGAGTTTGAGCCCCGCTGGAGCCGTTACGATTGTGCCCTTGGGCAAGGCATTTACTTTCCACGTCGCCTCTTCTCTCTCTTTTATTTATGCCTTCCCAATGAAATATATGTGGATGTCTTGACAGCGTGGTAGCGCGTTCGCTTCATGTGCGAAAGGCCCGGAGTTTGAACCCCACTATAGCCAAGCCAAGGCATTTAAATTCCACGTTGCCTCTCTCCTCTCCTCTCCTCTCCTCTCCTCTCCTCTCCTCTCCTCTCCTCTCCTCTCCTCTCCTCTCCTCCCTCTCCTCTCCTCTCCTCTCCTCTCTCTCCTCTCCTCTCCTCCTCCCTCTCCTCTCCTCTCCCTCTCCTCTCCTCTCCTCTCCTCTCTCCTCTCCTCTCCCTCTCCTCTCCTCTCCTCCTCTCTCTCCTCTCCTCTCCTCTCCTCTCCTCTCCTCTCCTCTCCTCTCCTCCCTCCTCTCCTCTCCCTCTCCTCTCCTCTCTCTCTCTCTCTCTCTCTCTCTCTCTCTCTCTCTCTCTCTCGTGGCGATGGATTCCATCAGGAATGAGGTCTCGAGAGTGATTAATATAAGTTGAAAGAACATGATTTAAAAAGTAAAGAAAATGGGACGTTCCACAAACTGAACATAATATGGGGATACAAGTGTTTAAAAAGTAAAGGAAATGGACTTCCAAACGGTATAAATGGGATACATGTTTAAAAAGAGGATGGGACGTTCCACAAACTGGGTACATAATAATGGGATACAAGTGTTTAAAAAGTAAAGGAAATGGGACGTTCCACAAACTGGGTACATAATAATGGGATACAAGTGTTTAAAAAGTAAAGGAAATGGGACGTTCCACAAACAGGGAACATAATAATGGGATACAAGTGTTTAAAAAGTAAAGAAATGGGACGTTCCACAACTGGGTACATAATAATGGGATACAAGTGTTTAAAAATAAAGAAATGGGACTTCCACACACTGTTACATAATAATGGGGATACAATGCTTAAAAGTAACGGAAATGGGACGTTCCACAAACTGGGTACATAATAATGGGGATACAAGTGTTTAAAAAGTAAAGGAAATGGGACGTTCCACAAACTGGGTACATAATAATGGGGATACAAGTGCTTAAAAAGTAAAGGAAATGGGACGTTCCACAAACTGGGTACATAATAATGGGATACAAGTGCTTAAAAAGTAAAGGAAATGGGACGTTCCACAAACTGGGAACACAATAAAGAATATGCTCGTATTTAACATTTCGGGCATGTATATGACAACATAATATCTAACATCAGGGTGTCAAAGGGCAAATTGCTGACATACACGGGCTACCCGGTAACTGTATAAACGTATACATCAGACATGGTATAACCTAAATATGTCATTATTTGAACGGGCTACCAGTTAACTGTATCATAAAATAGATAAGCTATCATCTAGGTTACAGATGGATCTGTAGTCCAGTGGTAGCATGTTGGACTGGTAATCCAGGGATTGCAGGTTCGATCCCCCGTCTGACCCTAATAAAATTAACAGTCTTTCAGATGGGACTTTAAACCGAGGTCTCGTGTCGGTGGTTTACACCGTGCACATAAAAGAACCAGAGGAGACTCTGCAATGGGTTTCTGTCTGTATCATAGATCTATCCTCCAAAACTCTAAAATGACTAATAATTTCTCATATGGGCAACCGGTAGGGACGATAAATAAACATAAAACACACACACGGTATTATAAAATAAATCTACATAGATAAGCTATCATCTAGGTCATTTGTCTCGAGACGTTTATACAGTTGTCTACATAGTCTAAATGAGACAAGAATCTTCTTTTGATCAAACTCAATCTAGTGTTATAGGCTTAGTATAGCCATTACCAAGGGGTTGCAAGTTCAAACACTGCCAGAACCACGGTGCTGGTGTCCTTAGGCAAGCATTGAGAAAGATTAGTCTACACTTGTAAGAACACGACTTGCAATTGAGCTAAGATAAATTTCTATTACCTAAAATACCTTCTAATGACAGATCTGTAGTCTAGTGGTAACATGCTGGACTGGTAATCCAGGGATTGCAGGTTCGATCCCCCGTCCGACCCTAATACAATTAACAGTCTTTCAGATGGGACTTTAATCCGAGGTATTGTGTCGGTGCTTTACACCGTGCACGTAAAAGAACCAGAGGAGACTCTGGAATGGGTCCCTGTCTGTATCATTGCACTATCCTCCAATAATCTAAAATGACTAATCTCTTCAGGTGGCTTCGCTCATATGGGCAACCGGTAGCGATGATAAATAAACGTAAAAACACACACACCTTCTAATGGTTTTACAATCCGCAGTTTTTCGTGTATTTTGAAGTAAGAGTTGTGGCTACTGCCTGTCATAGACATGTATCCGCTGTTTGCAGAGATCATACTGTCGGGTGACCGGCATCGACCTGGGGTTTGTGACTCGGTATCGCTTCTCTCAATGACCTCATTAACCGCTCTATATCGTAGAAAAACATAAATAGTTATTTTGTTATATGTTATGTTATATTTCGGGTTTTACGCCAGCATCAGCACCATTTCGGGCTATATCGCCGGCGGGCAGTTTACCGAACAACACCTTTCCTGAGCAGGCTCCAGCAGTTAACCAGTACTTGGGTGCACCAACCTCCGTAAGAAACTTCCAACTTTTTCATATAAATGAGAAACGGCCTGAGCATAGCTCGAACCCGTGACCATCAGTGATGATAGGTTACAGTGGTATACAAGTCAGCGACCTTAACCACTCGACCATGGAGGCGGACCATAAATAGTTAACCATGTTATTAAATGCTCGTCTGTTTAGATTTGATCATATTTGATTGCTCTACATACATGTATATAACAATAACAATCGTATAACCGATAAATAATTAGTAGGGATGGGACCCGAATATCCGATTAAAATGGCAAATGTTATTGGATATTTTATAACTAATTATTTACTCAATAATATTGAGCCAATCTTCATTTTTACACCAATTTGACAAACAATAGAAACAGCCCAGCCCCCGTTCTTAGCATATACTGGTAGTTGATATAGACCTCCACAAGCCGTAACTAAATCCATGTCAATAGAAGCCAATTTCACGACGTGTAAAGTACACGCATGTACCGGTGAACCGGTGAATAGGTCAGATTGGAAAAAGTTAGGATTTGATTTGTAATATTCATCGATTGAATATACTATACAAATACCACTTTCGAATACCATTTAGCTATTCGGTCCCATCCATAATAATTAGCAAATGGGCCACAAGTTCTGAGTGATTGGCCGTCTCCCCATAAGACCTTCTAATGATTATACAATCCGCAGTATTCCCGGTATTCTGATACTTGTCTGTTGAAAACGGAAAGCACAGAAACCTCTTCTGGAACTTATTTAAACTACTACAATTGTTCATCTGACTGTATTTAAAGCAGCATTACATCGTATGAAAAGGATATCTGAAATTTTTTTACGTATGGGTAGTAATGCTGCTACACATTCTAACATTATACTTTGTATCCTTATGTTCATTTGGTAAACAATGTTTTTTTGCGATAAAACAAACTCGAAACCGAAAGTAGGACTTTCCGAGTCGATCAGTCACGCACTTGTTTACAACCGGAACGCATCGTCCGCACTTGTTTACATTCGGAATGCATTGTTGCCATTTTTCCCATGTTGTCTTTTTAATTAAATTACTTGATATGTTGATTCATACCTCTGTTAGCTAAGTCTTTTAGAGACATTTCTACATCCCCGCGAGGGGTTCGACATTAGAGGAAGATAGATAGATAGTCTTTCATGTTCAAAATATATACGTTGTTTTCTACATCCTCTGTTGTTTCACGCATGCGCGCTGTGCGTGTTTACATTTCGTGTATTGATAAACAAATTCGCGTATACGACGGTTTAATTGGAATGTTATCGTTTCTGAGCGACTATTTCGATTTTTGTAAACACACACACATTAGTATTCATATTTTACCCAAAACATCCTTTATTACGATGTAATGCTGCTTTAACCCTTTCCCTCATAGAAGCATCTCTTGACACCAATACGGCATACATTGACAATGTAGTAGTCAAACCAATGTTCATAATAAAGGCCAGACTCTCAGGTAGTCCCAGTAATATATATGGAGGTGGGATAGATATGGCGACTACTTATCCACTGCATGATAGCTAAATGGCTGTCGTTTGTATGGAGATATAATAATATATTAACCTAAATCTCTATGAAGTCTCAGTAATATCTATGGAGATGGGATAGATATGGCGACTACTTACCACTCCATTAACCTAAATCTCTGAAGGAAAGGAGTTAAATGGTATATTAACCTATATTGTTTGTCCCAGTAATATCTATGGAGATGGGATAGATATGGCGACTACTTATCCACGCATGAAAGCTAAATGGCTGTCGTTTGTATGGAGATATAATAGTATATTAACCTAAATCTCCATGAAGGAAAGGGTTAAATGGCTGTCGTTTGTATGGAGATATAATAGTATATTAACCTAAATCTCTATGAAGGAAAGGGTTAAATGGCTGTCGTTTGTATGGAGATATAATAGTATATTAACCTAAATCTCTATGAAGGAAAGGGTTAAATGGCTGTCGTTTGTATGGAGATATAATAGTATATTAACCTAAATCTCTATGAAGGAAAGGGTTAAATGGCTGTCGTTTGTATGGAGATATAATAGTATATTAACCTAAATCTCTATGAAGGAAAGGGTTAAATGGCTGTCGTTTGTATGGAGATATAATAGTATATTAACCTAAATCTCTATGAAGGAAAGGGTTAAATGGCTGTCGTTTGTATGGAGATATAATAGTATATTAACCTAAATCTCTATGAAGGAAAGGGTTAAATGGCTGTCGTTTGTATGGAGATATAATAGTATATTAACCTAAATCTCTATGAAGGAAAGGGTTAAATGGCTGTCGTTTGTATGGAGATATAATAGTATATTAACCTAAATCTCTATGAAGGAAAGGGTTAAATGGCTGTCGTTTGTATGGAGATATAATAGTATATTAACCTAAATCTCTATGAAGGAAAGGGTTAAATGGCTGTTGTTTGCATGGAGATATAATAGTATATTAACCTAAATCTCTATGATAGTCAGCTTCTATTTGATCTAGACAAGTTGAAGTTCAGTTTACAGGGTAAATTACAGTTGCACATAAAATTTTAAAAATGTGTTCAGTATTCGGAAAAGAAGGGTTCCAGTTTACAGGGGTTTCTTTATAAAAAAAAATTTGTTCGGTATGGAGGGGAATTCTAGTTTAGAGGATATCCTCCAGTTTAGAGATCCTGTTTTGAGGGGTCTATATCGCGACCTCGAAATTAAAATCTATTGTTACCTGTTCCGGACCCTCTGTTCCCGTTCCTGCCTCTCCCTCTCCCCCTTGGCATAGTCCATCTCATTCAGTTCATTTGCTCTTCTCATTGACAGTCGACGCAGCGCAGAGTGTAAATCATTGGAACCAGGAATGCCCGGCCGACCAAGTCGGTTAGAAGTAGCACTTAAAAATTATTAAGTAATACATTTACCGACAAGATAATTAAAACCAAATGCAGGCACTCTAAAACTGACTATGACATTACCTAAACATGACATTGCCTAAACACCAAACAACACCAAACAACAACCCAAACATGACATTACCCAAACATGACATTACCTAAACATGACATTACCTGAACATGACATTACCTAAACATGATTACATAAACATGACATCACCTAAACATGACATCACCCTGAATTGATGAGCATTATGTTTTTGGTGGTTTCCTTTTCTTGACTTAGTCACATCAACAGTAAAGGGCAAATAATCACTTCAGCTTGTTTGTTTGTATTTTTGGGTCTCTTAAAATCGCACATTAGGTCACACCTTATGTCATATGGCAACAATATTTGGCTGCGGAAGACCATAGTTGCCTCTCCGAGAAGTTTTCATGCACAGACGGCGGACACTTGTGTAGAACCACCGACTGTTCGCAACCCAGCTTGATAGCTTACTTACATGAAAGAATTCCACATGGGATTTGAACCTACAGTGGTGAGGAGGTGAGGTAGTGACCAACAATAATATATTTTTGACCTGAAGTTTGTCCATATCTACATGGTCACCATTACGGCTAGCGATATATTATTTACATTTGGCTTTAATTGGAGATTCAAATACAGTCAAACCTGTATTAGTGGTCACCTCCATTAAGCAGCCAACCTGTATTAAGCAGCCAGTTTCCAGATTCCAAATCGGTTGTCTTATTATGTATTTGACTTCTATTAAGCAGCCACCTGTGCTAAGCAGCCACTTCTCCGACTCCCTTGGCTGGCTGCTTAAAACAGGTTTGACTGTATACACGAACATAAGAAACTGTTTACATGATGAATTTCAAAATGTGGCAACAAAAGCAGTATGGACTCACCCATAAAGAGATTCAATGTCGCTGCAGCAGCTTTCATTGACTGCAGATTCATTATCGCTCAAGTACATAGAGCTTCTCTGTGACACTGATCTAGTATATTCATCTTCTGCAATACTGGTTCCCAACATGCTTGCACTGCAAGAGGAACCAGATGCATGGTGCCCGGCTGATTTGGCAGCTTTAGCAGTCTCGAATACCTTCCAAGCATGTCTCCTAGAAAATATGCTTACATGCTATATCGGTATATATATATTATATAGCTATATATTAGGTATATATATATTGCAATTTAATATTCCATGGAATCCAACCAAGTGCTTTTATTAACAGATTTTCGGGAATTATTTTATAAATTGTTTTCAAAATTTCAAGATTTTTTTAATAGAGCCAAAGAACAAAATGTACCAATTTCAGGATTTTTTAATAGAGCCAAAGAACAAAATGTACCAATTTCAGGATTTTTTAATAGAGCCAAAGAACAAAATGTACCAATTTCAGGATTTTTTTAATAGAGCCAAAGAACAAAATGTACCAATTTCAGGATTTTTTAATAGAGCCAAAGAACAAAATGTACCAATTTCAGGATTTTTTTAATAGAGCCAAAGAACAAAATGTACCAATTTCAGGATTTTTTTAATAGAGCCAAAGAACAAAATGTACCAATTTCAGGATTTTTTTAATAGAGCCAAAGAACAAAATGTACCAATTTCAGGATTTTTTTAATAGAGCATGTTTCAATGTATATGTATTTTATATGTGTGAAATACTGTTTACCCCCTCCCCCACCCCCCCCCCCCTATGGATTTGTCTTATTCTTTACATATGGCTGTAATATCAGGGTTCATTCTAGGTGAGAATTTTTGGGAGAAGTGAGAAAGCACGAGATTGCATCCTTAAATGGTATTATTTAACAAATTTCAAATAAATAGGGTTAAATTACACAACACGACGATTAAATACAACATTAGAATAGAAGAAGGGCTTTACATAACATAATCTTTATTAGTATAAAATTTATAACGGCCAGTGTTATCTTACTGGACACAATTTTGTATGAAAATTGTAAACAATTATTTAGTGGGGTCCCAGGGGGTCAAAAAAAAAAGGTCACGAGGGGCGACTACTTCAACCATGTCGCCATCTAGATAGACCCGATGTACAAATTATGATATGCAGTCAACCTCCCTACCCCACCTTCATAGAGTTTACTGGGAGCAAATAAGGGTTGTCTACAATACAGTAAAAGCTGTGTTAGTGATCACCTCTATTAAGCAGCCAACCTGCATTAAGCAGCCAGTTTCCAGATTCCCAATATGTTGTTTTATTATACATGTTACCTCTATTAAGCAGCCATCTGTGTTAAGCAGCCACCATCAGTGATTCCCTTGGCTGGCTGCTTAAGACAGGTTTGACTGTATGTTGTTATTCGTTATCTACATGGGATGGGTAATGGAGTCGAGAGGCGTCATCATAGTTTATACAAATTTATTTTAGCTCGATTGCGAAGAAACAAGTTCTTTCAACTTATATTAATCACTCTCGAGACCTCATTCCTGATGGAATCCATCGCCACGAGGGAGAGAAAAGAGGCAACGTGGAATTTAAATGCCTTGCCTAAGGGCACAACTCAAACTCCGGACCTTTCGCACCTGAGGCGAACACGCATCCACTGCGCTATCACGACTTCCACTAGTCATCATAGGGGGACAGGGTTAAACTAAATGTTACTCACTTTCTATCCACGGAAGAATATCCCTTGGGGTAGTCGTGATCGCTGCACAACGAATGTTCGAGCTCCGACGCCAGCGATTCCCCGGTCGTATCCAGCGTAGACGACATATAACGATGACGTACAGACTTAGGCCGCTCCTTGCTACGAAACCGACGCAACTCCTCCTGCGTCTCCTCAAGGAGAGCCAATATTTCTTCATTCTTTTCTTTTAAGTCCGCAATCTGCAGGAAAATAATTTCATAATTTTTCTTCTTCACTTTTTTTCTTTTATGTGATCACAATATTGAAGTACAGTTAAACCTGTGTTAGTGGTCACCTCCATTAAGCAGCCAACCTGCATTAAGCAGCAAGTTTCCAGATTCACAATATGTTGTTTAATTATACATTTGACCTCTATTAAGCAGCCACCTGTGTAAAGCAGCCACTGTTTGTGATTCCCTTGGCTGGCTGACTGTACATTTGTAAGATTATTCAGCCAAGATTTCTTCATTCTTTTCTTTTAAGTCCGCAATTTGCAGGAAAATAATTTTATAATTTTTCTATTTTCACCTTTTTCTTTCATCATGTGATCACAATTTTGAAGTAAGATTATTCGCTGTAAGCTTGATTGCAATGGTCATCTAGTCTGATTGCAATGGTCATCTATTTCTTATCGTTTAAGACAACAAAATGAAAACTCGTAATTGTGATCAAGATTAAAGTTTACAACCTCAATGACAGACATTACTGGTTTTTCTATTACCTCCCTTGATGGATAAAGTCAGATTTATCCCGAAATTTTTATTGATCCCTTTAGTTGGAATCATTTGTTTTTACTGTTGTCGTCTAACCAGATGTTGCGTTAGGATAAATGCAATTTTATCAAAATCATGTTAATTAATTGAACCAATTTTTACAGTAAGATATCCATTGGATATCTGTCGAGATTTAATAATTTCATAATTATAAGACGAGAATACGGATATAAATGGAAAACATGTGATGCAAAGGAAACAGCGATAAAAACAGAGGCAACCAATAAAGAGGACCAATATACTTTTAGGAGTATTCAGGGGCAGTAACTGACTAATGTTTCTCATTGGGTCAGAATTTTTGGGAGAAGTGAGAAAGCGCGTGATCGCTTCCTTAAATGGTGTTTAATATACTTCTGCAAAATAGGGTTAAAATGCACAGTACAACCATTAAATACAACAGTTGAATAGAAGGGGTGCTTTATAATGGGCCAGTGTATCTTACTAGACACAATTTTGTTTGAAAATAGTAAAAACCAAACAATTTTATTTTTTTTAGGGAGAAGGCGAAGTCAGGGTCCCTAGGGCGACAATTTCGCCCACATCGCCCTCTAGAATGATCTCTGCATTGGTGTCGATTGTGTTTTCCTCTATGACTACTGGGTGCATATTTTATATTTCTATAAGATACATATTTTCTATATTACAGTCCAACCTATTTTAAGCAGCCAGTCTATGGTATCGCAGACAGTTGCTGCTAAACACAGGTGGCTGCTTAATAGACGTTCGTGTCAGAAACGGACATGACATTACTTGGTTTACTATTTATTTATATATTTCGTAAATGACGCAAGTTGAACCACGTCAATAATAGTACCGTATACGTCACAGTTACACGCTACACGAAACATTGCCAGAGTTTGTCAGACACCGGTCAGACACCATTCAGACAAATGATTAAAAAGCACTTAAAAGTACAATTTGTTTTGTCTGATGGAAGGATTTTGTGAAGTCGGGAAGACTGTAGTATTGATCTCATGTCTCATTTATTTGTTTGGGTACAAGTCAGTAATTTGTATGTGTTTTTTACGTTTATTTATCGTCGCTACCGGTTGCCAATATGAGCGACGCCTCCTGAAGAGATTTTAGATTTTTGGAGGATAGTGCATGATACAGACAGAGACCCATTCCAGAGTCTCCTCTTTTATGTGCACGGTGTAAACCACCGACACTAGACCTCAGTTTAATGTCCCATCTGAAAGACTGTTAATTTTGTTAGGGTCAGACGGGGGATCGAACCTGCTATCCCTGGTTTACCATTCCAACATGATACCACTGAAGTACAGATCCGTCTGTAATTTGTAGAATTTAAAGAATTCATTTATTTATTTATTACCAATATGTGTTCAATGAGATTGTACATACCTCTCTAGTGAGATAGGTCTGGGAATACCGACATGTGTTCAATGAGATTGTACATACCTCTCTAGTGAGATAGGTCTGGGAATACAGACATGTGTTCAATGAGATTGTACATACCTCTCTAGTGAGATAGGTCTGGGAATACTAACATGTGTTCAATGAGATTATCTGTACCTCTCTAGTGAGATAGGTCTGGGAATACAGACATGTGTTCAATGAGATTGTACATACCTCTCTAGTGAGATAGGTCTGTGAATACAGACATGTGTTCAATGAGATTGTACGTACCTCTCTAGTGAGATAGGTCTGTGAATACCGACATGTGTTCAATGAGATTGATTTGTTCAATGAGATTGTACATACCTCTCTAGTGAGATAGGTCTGTGAATACCGACATGTGTTCAATGAGATTGTACATACCTCTCTAGTGAGATAGGTCTGGGAGTCGTACGAAGCCTCCAATGTTTTCTGCACATCCATGTGTTCAGCAGTAAGCTGGAAATACAATATGTAACAAAATCTACTTGAAGTTTTATGTATTTTTGTATTTTATACAAAAAAGTTTATACAAATACATTTTAGCTTGATTGCGAAACAAGTTTTTACAACGTTAGATTATTCACTCTCGAGACCTCATTCCTGATGGAATCCATCGCAACAAGGGAGAGAGAAGAGGCAACTTAGAAATTAAATACCTTGCCTAAGGGCACAATTGTAACAGCTCCAGTGGGGTTTCAAACTTCGGACCTTTCGCACCTGAATCGAACGCACATCCACTGCGCTGTCACAACTTCCAGTGCAATCAACATCTCTAGTACATTCAATAGAAACTTAACCACAGGAGCTTGATATTTATATCCATATTTTATACTCAACAATTAAACAGACCAGTATGTGTTTTATGGGCTATGTGGGTTAGGGTTACAAGACTAGGGGTTGCAATCTACATGCAATATGAACATACTATCATACTATGTATAACCAGTGACAATTCCCAGGGGGGGGGTAACAACACACCATCGGCTGTTAATTGATGTTATATATTTATATTTCGGGTTTTACGCCTGCATCAGCACCATTTTGGGCTATATCGCCGATGGGCAGTTTACCTAACAACACCTTTCCTGGGCAGGCTCCAGCGGTTAACCAGTACTTGGGTGCACCAACCTCTGTAAGAAACTGCCAACTTTTTCATATAAATGAGACACGGTCTGAGCGGGTCTCGAACCCGTGACCATCAGTGATGATAGATTACAGTGGTATACAAGTCGGCGACCGTAACCACTCGACCACGGAGGTGGACTAAATTAATTGATATGTATTCCTCATTAAATTAGGAACATTTCCACCCCCCCCCTATTTGGCTAATCTTAGAGCCGCCCCTGATAACGTTTACTTACAGTTCGTACTCGTTTCTGTAGGGTGACAATCTGGTAGAGAAGGTTTGTGATTTCTTCTTTCTGTATCGAGCATTCCTCGGTCTTCTCCGCAAGCTCCTGCGCAAACTGATTGAGCTGACCGTGTACATCCTCTGTAGACAGAGAGAGACACACATTAGTACGTTTCTTTAAGATTTCCTATCAACAACTTCATATATCGATTCTCCAGCTATTTTATTTGTCGAGGAAGACCCTGGGTGTCCCTATGTGCAGTAATTCTGGCGCGGATGGGCACCAGATAGAACCACAGACCTTCTGCAAGCCAGCTGGATAGTGTCCACACTTGAAAGAATTTCACACCCTCAATGGGATCGAACCTACAGTGGTGCGGGGCAACAAACATCTCTGAATAAAGGAGTGTGCTTCAAGTTTATACAGGATTGCCCGCCTTGCAGGCACCGTAAATTGAGGGTCCAAAGGTCACGAACACGTTGAGGATTGACCGGTTACGTGTGCACCCTTCAGTCAATTTGGATTAAAGAATCTGTGTTCTGAATGTCTAAATTTGATTCTACAACTCTAAACCTAACGTCTCACCGACATTTATCTTCCTGTAAACAGCCATATTTTCTAACATTGAATAATATTTTTTTGTAATTTTTTTAGCTCGATTGCGAAACAAGTTCTTACAACTTATATTAATCACTCTCGAGACCTCATTCCTGATGGAATCCATCGCCACGAGGGAGAGAGAAGAGGCAATGTGGAATTTAAATGCCTTGCCTAAGGGTACAATCGAAACGGCTCCAGCGGAGCGCGAACTCCGGACCACTGTGCTATCACGACTTCACACTTACATCTATCTGCCTGTGGGTGCGACAATAAGATAAACAAACATACGAAATGAAATAGGTGCCCGTTATATAGCATCAATACACGAGACCTCGGCTTATAGTACCATCTGCAAACAGCCATCTACATGCCTGCTGTATAGCATCAATACACGAGACCTCGGCTTATAGTACCATCTGCAAACAGCCATCTACATGCCTGTTATATAGCATCAATACACGAGACCTCGGCTTATAGTACCATCTGCAAACAGCCATCTACAGGCCTGTTATATAGCATCAATACACGATACCTCGGCTTATAGTACCATCTGCAAACAGCCATCTACATGCCTGTTATATAGCATCAATACATGAGACCTCGGCTTATAGTACCATCTGCAAACAGCCATCTACATGCCTGCTGTATAGCATCAATACACGATACCTCGGCTTATAGTACCATCTGCAAACAGCCATCTACATGCCTGCTGTATAGCATCAATACACGATACCTCGGCTTATAGTACCATCTGCAAACAGCCATCTACATGCCTGCTGTATAGCATCAATACACGATACCTCGGCTTATAGTACCATCTGCAAACAGCAATCTACATGCCTGCTGTATAGCATCAATACACGATGCCTCGGCTTATAGTACCATCTGCAAACAGCCATCTACATTGTATAGCAATTAGCATCAATACACGATACCTTGGCTTATAGTACCATCTGCAAACAGTCATCTACATGCCTGCTGTATAGCATCAATACACGATACCTCGGCTTATAGTACCATCTGCAAACAGCCATCTACATTGTATAGCAATTAGCATCAATACACGATACCTTGGCTTATAGTACCATCTGCAAACAGCCATCTACAGGCCTGCTGTATAGCATCAATACACGAGACCTCGGCTTATAGTACCATCTGCAAACAGCCATCTACATGTCTGCTGTATAGCATCAATACACGATACCTCGGCTTATAGTACCATCTGCAAACAGCCATCTACAGGCCTGCTGTATAGCATCAATACACGAGACCTCGGCTTATAGTACCATCTGCCAACAGCCATATAACATGCCTGCTGTATAGCATCAATACACGATACCTCGGCTTATAGTACCATCTGCAAACAGCCATCTACATTCCCAGTTATATAGCATCAATACACGATACCCCGGCTTATAAAACCATCTGCAAACAGCCATCTACATGCCTGCTGTATAGCATCAATACACGATACCTCGGCTTATAGTACCATCTGCAAACAGCCATCTACATTCCCAGTTATATAGCATCAATACACGATACCTCGGCTTATAGTACCATCTGCAAACAGCCATCTACAGGCCTGCTGTATAGCATCAATACACGAGACCTCGGCTTATAGTACCATCTGCAAACAGCCATCTACATGACCAATACCCTACACTAACGATGCTTACCCAGTTGCTGTACGCAGTCATTCACCAATTGCTGTTCTTTCTCTTCTAGACAATCGGTCAGACCTTTCAGCTTCGAGGTCTGAAAATACGCCAAACATACTGCCATGTTTATGATGCACATGTTTTCCAAATAATTATTTTTTATCCTACCTTCAGGCGAAATAATGCTTAAAAACGGCCTGCCTAATACACTTTGCTTTATTAGTCAGTGACCAACAAACCTTTCGTGAAGTCATAATTCTACGTGTACGACGTCACATGGTCACAGATGGTATGACAGATAAACTTCAGGTCGTGAATATTCGGTATTTCAACTAATAAACAAGGGTCGTATACGCGGTTTGTTGACATAACAAAATAATGTAAATAGGGTCGACATACAACCTGTGTATCCCGAATAACGAGATTTATGGTACAGATTTACCGTTATATCTCACATTTGCGCCTATGTATATTTATTTGTAGACTAATCTTAGTTATATAATTTATACTACCTCTATCAGGTACGTTACCTCTATCAGATACGTTACCTCTATCGGATATGTTACCTCTATCAGGTATGTTACCTCTATCAGGTATGTTACCTCTATCAGATATGTTACCTCTATCAGGTACGTTATCTCTACCAGGTATGTTACCTCTATCGGATACGTTACCTCTATCAGATACGTTACCTCATGTTATCTCTATCAGATACGTTACCTCTATCAGATATGTTACCTCTATCAGGTATGTTACCTCTATCAGATATGTTACCTCTATCAGGTATGTTACCTCTATCAGGTATGTTAACTCTATCAGATATGTTATCTCTATCAGATATGTTACCTCTATCAGGTACGTTACCTCTATCAGATATGCTACCTCTATCAGATATGTTACCTCTATCAGGTATGTTACCTCTATCAGGTACGTTACCTCTATCAGATATGCTACCTCTATCAGGTACGTTACCTCTATCAGATATGCTACCTCTATCAGGTATGTTACCTCTATCAGGTATGTTACCTCTATCAGGTATGTTACCTCTATCAGATACGTTACCTCTATCAGGTATGTTACCTCTATCAGATACGTTACCTCTATCAGGTACGTTACCTCTATCAGATATGCTACCTCTATCAGGTATGTTACCTCTATCAGGTATGTTACCTCTATCAGGTATGTTACCTCTATCAGATACGTTACCTCTATCATGTACGTTACCTCTATCAGATATGCTACCTCTATCAGGTATGTTACCTCTATCAGGTATGTTACCTCTATCAGATACGTTACCTCTATCAGGTATGTTACCTCTATCAGATATGTTACCTCTATCAGGTATGTTATCTCTATCAGATATGTTACCTCTATCAGGTATGTTACCTCTATCAGATATGTTACCTCTATCAGATACGTTACCTCTATCAGGTATGTTACCTCTATCAGATATGTTATCTCTATCAGGTATGTTACCTCTATCAGATATGTTACCTCTATCAGATACGTTACCTCTATCAGATACGTTACATCTATCAGATATATTACCTCTAAATGTAGCTCAAGATTTTCATCTTCTAAACTTCTGATTTTTTTCTCAAGCCTGACTCCGGGTGTGATCGTATAATCGGGCGTGTCCGGAGAGCTAACGTCGCCTCCCTCGTAAGACTGCGTGTAAATCTTGAGTAGTTCATCTTTCATGGACAGGTCATGCTTCAATTGATTAATTCGCTCGTTAGCCTGGATGATCAGGTGTTCTAGTTCCTCGTTCTTCTCCTCAAAGCATTTATTCTTCTCGAGTAGAGTCTGTCCAATTTTGGCTGCTAATTCTAGATCTCGCTCTTTCTGTAAGTAAATAATACAAACTCTTTTATTTTATGCCTTCCCAATGAAATATATGTGGATGTCTTGACAGCGTGGTAGCGCGTTCGCTTCATGTGCGAAAGGCCCGGAGTTTGAACCCCACTATAGCCAAACCAAGGCATTTAAATTCCACGTTGCCTCCTCTCTCTCTCTCTCTCT
Source organism: Archivesica marissinica (assembly GCA_014843695.1). Classification (NCBI taxonomy): domain Eukaryota; kingdom Metazoa; phylum Mollusca; class Bivalvia; order Venerida; family Vesicomyidae; genus Archivesica; species Archivesica marissinica. The sequence continues at coordinate 31,166,880 of CM026392.1, read as the reverse complement.
CTCTCTCTCTCTCTCTCTCTCTCTCTCTCTCTCTCATTGCGATGGATTCCATCAGGAATGAGGTCTCGAGAGTGATTAATATAAGTTGTAAGAACTTGTTTCACAATCGTGCACATTTTTTTTTATAAATATGAGTGAATTTATGAGTGAAATGAAATGTGTTATTCCACTGGTTAAAAGCATGGAGTAATACATTATAGTTCTAGGGGTAACACATTATAGTTCTAGGGGTAACACATTATAGTTCTAGGAGTAATACATTATAGTTCTAGGAGTAATACATTATAGTTCTAGGAGTAATACATTATAGTTCTAGGAGTACAGGAGTAATACATTATAGTTCTAGGAGTAATACATTATAGTTCTAGGAGTACAGGAGTAATACATTATAGTTCTAGGAGTAATACATTATAGTTCTAGGAGTAATACATTGTAGTTCTTATATTTTTTTTATATGTTATGATTCGGGTTTTACGCCTGCATCAGCACCATTTTGGGCTATATCGCCGGCGGGCAGTTTACCTAACAACACCTTTCCTGGGCAGGCTCCAGCGGTTAACCAGTACTTGGGTGCACCAACCTCCGTAAGAAACTGCCAACTTTTTCATATAAATGAGACACGGCCTGAGCGGGCTCGAACCCGTGACCATCAGTGATGATAGGTTACAGTGGTATACAAGTCAGCGACCTTAACCACTCGACCACGGAGGCGGACTCCACATTGTAGTTCTAGGAGTAACACATTATAGTTCTAGGAGTAATACATTATAGTTCTAGGAGTAATACATTATAGTTCTAGGAGTAATACATTATAGTTCTAGGAGTAATACATTATAGTTCTAGGAGTAATACATTATGGTTCTAGGAGTAATACATTATAGTTCTAGGAGTAATACATTATAGTTCTAGGAGTAATACATAGTTCTAGGAGTAATACATTATAGTTCTAGGAGTAATACATTATAGTTCTAGGAGTAATACATTATAGTTCTAGGAGTAATACATAGTTCTAGGAGTAATACATTATAGTTCTAGGAGTAATACATTATAGTTCTAGGAGTAATACATTATAGTTCTAGGAGTACAGGAGTAATACATTATAGTTCTAGGAGTAATACATAGTTCTAGGAGTAATACATTATAGTTCTAGGAGTAATACATTATAGTTCTAGGAGTAATACATTATAGTTCTAGGAGTAATACATTATAGTTCTAGGAGTAATACATTATAGTTCTAGGAGTAACACATTATAGTTCTAGGAGTACAGGAGTAATACATTATAGTTCTAGGAGTAATACATTATAGTTCTAGGAGTAATACATTATAGTTCTAGGAGTAATACATTATAGTTCTAGGAGTAATACATTATAGTTCTAGGAGTAATACATTATAGTTCTAGGAGTAATACATAGTTCTAGGAGTAATACATTATAGTTCTAGGAGTAATACATTATAGTTCTAGGAGTAATACATTATAGTTCTAGGAGTAATACATTATAGTTCTAGGAGTAATACATTATAGTTCTAGGAGTAATACATTATAGTTCTAGGAGTAACACATTATAGTTCTAGGAGTACAGGAGTAATACATTATAGTTCTAGGAGTAATACATTATAGTTCTAGGAGTAATACATTATAGTTCTAGGAGTAACACATTATAGTTCTAGGAGTAATACATTATAGTTCTAGGGGTAATACATTATAGTTCTAGGAGTAATACATTATAGTTCTAGGAGTAATACATTATAGTTCTAGGAGTAATACATTATAGTTCTAGGAGTAATACATTATAGTTCTAGGAGTAATACATTATAGTTCTAGGGGTAATACATTATAGTTCTAGGAGTAATACATTATAGTTCTAGGAGTAATACATTATAGTTCTAGGGGTAATACATTATAGTTCTAGGAGTAACACATTATAGTTCTAGGGGTAATACATTATAGTTCTAGGAGTAATACCTAGTTCTAGGAGAAATACATTATAGTTCTAGGGGTAATACATTATAGTTCTAGGAGTAATACATTATAGTTC